>CAWUFW010013766.1:0-454058 GCA_963921515.1 Calotriton arnoldi
GGGTACTATCACCGGCAATATCAATAAACAATAGGCTTGCCCATTGTAACAATCATGGGCAATATCAATAAAAGATAGAATCAAAAAAAAAACTTCAAAAATATATGTGGTTGCGTTATGGTCTGCACTCACTAGTAGTGTACACTATAATTACTGTATGCGATCATAAATGCAAGTCCAGATCCTCACCGCTGACCACCAATGTTAGAAATGGGGGTCTCTAGTTGGCAATGGCTGGCCACTGTCCAAGTGGGGACCCTTCTTCCTAAGTCAGAGTAAGAGGGCTACCCTCCTTGATACCCCTGCTCAACCCTGTGGTAACGTAGCACGAGCAGGTAGGCTTATCTCAGAGGCAGGGTGTGAAGCATTTATGACCATACACAGTAACACATTGAGGAACACTACAAAGGGACACCACACAAGTAGTTATTATAAAAAATAAGTATCTTTATATTCACTGAAAAAACCATAGGTTTTAGGGACAGTTATAGTTAGTTGGACATTGCACTCGTACAAAACCCGTGAAATTCCCCCGTTATAGTTAGTTCAGCTAACTATAACTCACGCCCCGCAATGCACTGCTGATGACGTCACATATTACATCACTCATGACATGGTCAGTGACATCACTGATGACATCACTGATGACATCTCAAATGACATCACTGATGACATCATCCAGTGACTGTGTGTTTCTGTAAAGTTTAAATATTTTTAAAATATATAGGAAAAGACGTATTGAAGAATGAGTGGGTGTGTAAGTGTCTGTATGGATGATTTAGTAGGTGCGTGACTGACTCTATAAGTGAGTGATTTAACGTATCTTACTGAATGCATGGGTTAGTGACTAAACTGGGTGTATGTCTGTATCCGTCTGTCTGTTGCTGTGTAAGTGGCTGCATGTGTTTGTGAATAGCTAAATGAGTGTCTATATGAGTTATTGAATGCTTGTCTGAGTATCTGTATGGGTGCCTGAGTGTTTGTGTGGGAGGGGTGTGTGCAACTCTGTGCATAGATGTGTGAGTGGGTGATTCACTGGGTGGATGGTTTCAAGAGTGCATCTGTGATAGACTGTATGGGTGGGTAAGTGTGTGTAAGAGTGTGTTAGTGAGTGAATGTATGTCCCAGTGGTACATGTGTGAGTAACTACATATGTGAAAGGCAGTATATATGTGTGTTGGAGTATATAAATAGCTATAAGCAAGAGTGAGTGATTGTGATAGTGGCTGTATGGATGATTGTGTGCTTGTATCAGTGATTGTATAAGAGCGTAACAATGTGCTAGTATTTGTATGAGTAAGTGAGCTGGTGTGTGTATAACTGTATAGGTGAGTAAATGGCAGTGTGTTTAATTATTTGCATGACTGACTAGGTGTGTGAGTATCTCTATGGATGAGTGGCGTTGTTTGAGTGTCTATATAGGAGTAAGAGTGCATATGATAGTCCTGTACTGAGTGACCGTAAGTATGAGTGACTGTACGGGTGAGTGAGTGGATGTGTGTGTGTAGACCTAAGAATCAGTGAGTGGGTATGTAGTTATTGGTGTTGGAGTGTCTATGGTTTTGCGAATGGCAGTCTGTAATTTAGAGTGGGTGTATCAAAGATTATATTAGGGTGTGAGGAGGTGCATCAGATTATCACGTGGATGATGTCATCAGTGATGTCATTTGAGATGTCATCAGTGATGTCATCAGTGATGTCACTGACCATGTCATGAGTGATGTAATATGTGACGTCATCAGCAGTGCATTGCGGGGCGCGAGTTATAGTTAGCTGAACTAACTATAACGGGGGAATTTCACGGGTTTTGTACGAGTGCAATGTCCAAGTAACTATAACTGTCCCTAAAACCTATGGTTTTTTCAGTGAATTTCAAAGGTTTTTTAAATGCTAATTTGTAACTATAACGTGTCTGAAACCTATGGTTTTTTCAGTGAATTTCAAAGGTTTTTTAAATGCTAATTTGTAACTATAACGTGTCTGAAACCTATGGTTTTTTCAGTGAATTTCAAAGGTTTTTTAAATGCTAATTTCTAACTATAACGTGCCTGAAACCTACGTTTTTTTTGTGAATTTCAAAGGTTTTGTAAATGACAATTTTTAAATGTATTAATTGTTATATTAATTTTTTTCATACTGATTTACTACATTTTTAGAAACAATTTTTTTTTACATATTTTATTTTTTAAATTACATTGTAATTACATTATACATTACATTACAAAAAATACTTTCTCTTAATGAATTACTTTAGTTTAAATACTTTGCAGATAGGCAACAGACTTTTAAGTACAGTAGTTACAGTTGTTGCAATGGGCAACACATTTTCAAACACAATGCAACATTCAGCTCAATGTGAATTTCTAGTTAAATGCAATTAGTTACTTTATGGATTACTTTTCTAACCACAGGACTGGATCCTAGATTCAGTCCTGGTACATCTCCTGTAAACAGTTGAGTAAAAGCGTTTTGGTTACAGTCGTGATTTTTAAGGAATATTATTGTATTTTAAAAGTTGACACTTGGAAACTTTTTCTCATAGAATCACCAATGTTATCCTATGGAAGGAAATTCACTTAGCAGGTAAAAACTGTTATCGTTACTTTTTCTTACTCAGTGTTGGATCCTGGATCCAGCACTGGTGCATCTCCTGTAAACAGTTGAATGAATGCGTTTAAGTCATACAGGCGATTTTTAAGGAATATTTGTAGTTTGTGAAAATCGACACTTTGAAAGTTTTCTGCTGAAAACCAGACAATGGATTCCTATGGAAGAAAATATAAGTTACTGGTAAGTACGGTTAAAATTACTTTTCAGGACCAGTACTGGGCTGAAAGATGCAGCACTGAGGTCTCTCCTGATAACAGGTGAGTAAATCAGAATTCGGATTTCGGCTGATTTTAGAGGAATATTTGTATGTTTCAAAAATCAACACTTAGAAGAATTTCCAAGTGAAACCAGTCAATGTTAGCCTATGAAGGAAATTCAAGTTACCGGTAAGTACGGTTAAAATTACTTTTCAGGATCAGTACTGGGCTGAAAGATGCAGCACTGAGGTCTCTCCTGATAACAGGTGAGTAAATCGGAATTCCTATTTCGGCTGATTTTAGAGGAATATTTGCACAATGGTGAAGGGAGGGGCGGGGCCTGAGGTGACATCTTTGCAAACGCGCCCCGTGGCGCGTTTTAAGTTGGGGATTAAGTCCCTTGAATCCTGAGGGTCCCTAGGGGCCAACTAGACCACCAGGAACCTCCAATATGCGCCAGGGGGCTGCGTTGCAGAGACGTGTAGAGAGGCCACACCCCTTTTACACCTCTCTGCAACGCAGCTCTGTGGTGCATTCTGGATGTACCTGTTGGGCTAGTTGGCCCCAGGGACCCTCAGGATTGAAGGGATTTAATTCCCCATCTTAAAACGCGCCACGGGGCCTGTTTGCACACATGTCACCTGAAGCCCCGCCCCTCCCTTCACCACTGTGCAAACGCGCCTCGTGGCGCGTTTTAAGTTGGGGGATTAAGTCCCCTTGAATCCTGAGGGTCCCCGGAGTCCAACTAGCCCACCATATACCTCCAAAAGCGCCACAGAGCTGCTTTGCAGAGAGGTGTAAAAGGGGCGTGGCCTCTGTACACCTCTCTGCAAGGCAGCCCCTGGGGCATACTGGAGGTACCTGGTGGGCTAGTTGGCCCCCAGGGACCCCCAGTATTCAAGGGGAGTCGTTCCCCTCTGCAAACGCGCCAGGGCGCGTTTGCAGAGTGGTGAAGGAAGGGGTCGGGGCCTGCGGGCCCGATCGTTTTTTTTTGTTTGTTTTTTTCTCCCTGAAGGGGGGCTGTGTGGCCCCCTTCCTTTTTTCTTTTTTGGGCCCTGGGGACCCCATCCCCCAGGGCCTTACACCTTTTTAAATTACCTTTAAAAAAAAAAACGGGAAGGGGCCGCGTGGCCCCCTTCCCTGGGCCTGTATTGGCCCCGGGGACCCCATCCCCGGGGAATGGCCTCTATATTTATTTTTTGAGGGGGCAGCGTGGCCCCCCTCCTCTGGGCATTTTAAGGCCCCGGGGACCCCATCTCCCGGGGCCGGCCTTTCCATTTTTTTTTTTTTTTTAATTTTCCTCTTTTTTGGGGAGGGGGGCCGCGTGGCCCCTCCCGAGCCACTACTTGCCCCGGGGACCCCATCCCCCGGGGCTGGCCCTCTCCGTTGGGGACTGTGGGGGGTCCCCAATCCCCCACAGTCCCGCCGGCTCCCCACGTCCCTTGGGAGCCGGCATTGCTGTTCCCATGGGGAGCAGCTAACATGCTGCTCCCCATGTGGAAAAGCAATCTGCTTTGGATATTGGAAGAGAGAGCAGGTTTCCTGCTCTCTCTTCCAATATCCAAAGCAGTTTGCTATGGCAGGACGGAGCCGCGAGGCTCCCGTCCTGTCATTGCAAACAGCAGTGTCCCGGGGGTAGGCACCCGGGACACTGCAGGAGCCGGCCCTGGGGGTGGTGGTCCCCAGGGCCATCAAGGGCTCCAGGAGGGGGGCCGCGCGGCCCCCTCCCATTCAGTACACAGCCCCGGGGAGGTGGTGGTCCCCGGGGCTCTGGGGGTCCCTAACGGACCCCCATATTAAAATGTTTAGTGCCCCGGGGAGGTGGTGGTCCCCGGGCGTGTGGGGGCTGGAGCCCCCCCACACAGGTTTAATAATGTATGTAAAAAAGCCCCGGGAGGTGGTGGTCCCGGGGCTGCGGGAGGGCTCAGAGCCCTCCCGCACCATTTTTAAAAAAAGCCCCGGGGGTGGCGGTCCCCGGGGCTTGGGGGCCCTTTGAGGCCCCCACACATTAAATTATCCCCCACCATGCCCCCGGGACTTGGGCCACCCGAGGCCAGTTAACATCGAAGCGCAAGGGACCGCGCTTCGATTTTTTTCGGCAGGATTCGCGCACCCTGAGCGCATCCTGCCGATTTTTAAAAAAATTATTATTTTTTGCCCAGGGGGTCCTTGTGGGACCCCTGAGCAAACCTAGGGGTCAGGGTGTTTCTACCCTGCCCCCTTTGTGCGCTTTGCACACTTGTTTCTGTCCCTCGGTTCTACCGAGGGACAAAATGGCTGCCAACATTTCCTGAATCGGAATGTTGACAGCCAGCTGACAACCAATTAACATGCAGCTCGTGATCGGGAGGGTACGCGGACCCTACTCGTCCCTAGATATCACTAACTTTTTACTTTTCATTTTCTCAGCAACTACTGAACGGATTTACACCATTTAACAAAAGGGTTCTTTCTGAACCAAGAACTACCTCTTTGCCAAATTTGGTGTAATTCCGTTCAGCAGTTCGGGCTGTAGCCGTGTCTAAAGTTTCCTATGGGAAAATGCATGGGGAAAACGCGTTTTGGGACCCCCTTTTTCTCGGCCCCCGCTTGACGTATCACCCCGAGACTTTCAGGGTAGGAGCGGACCAGAGCGCCCCACGAAGTTTGAAAATTTCGCGAAGATACGTCAACCGGCAAGAGAGTTATTTCAAATAGAATGTCGCGGATTTCCTATGGATAATAGGTTGTAACTATAACTATCTACTGGCGACCGCCAGTAAATAATAAAGGCAGATTTATCACAAGACCAATAACTGTAAAAGCCACAATACTGTCAAAAATAGGATAGCTGTTGAAGGACTGTGAAAAATAGTTCAAAGGTTGCAACAATAAGGTTCAAATTCAAAGCAGGGTTCTCTGCGACCCTGTCTCGTTCAGAGATTGCAAAAATAAGGTTCAAATTGAAAGCAGGGGTCTCTGCGACCCTTTCTCATTCAGAGGTTGCAAAATTAAGGTTCAAATCCAAAGCAGTGGTCTCTGCGACCCTTTCTCGCACAAAGTACCTGAATTCAGTAGCAAAACCAACAAAATGTCGCAAAGAAGTGGTAGCAATGATTATCCTCACGCGAGGCCGGCAATGCGTTAAATCCTTGCCGCAAGGGAGGATGATGCGCCGATCTGCTGATGCGTGCGGAGACGATGCGACCAACTTCTGCACGCTAGGCCGCCGATGCGATGACTTTCTTGCCGCGAGGGAGAAGTCGATGCGACGAGCCTGTTGCGTTGTGCGATCGTGTTGCGATGCGAAGAAATGGCGCTCCGCGAGGGAGCGACAAAATCCAGTGCGATGCGATGAAAATGGCGGACGCACGGCGTCCGCAATGCGATGTCTTGAAGCGATGATTTCTTTAGGGGTTGCGAGCGCTCGGCGACAGCAGCGCGATGATT
Source organism: Calotriton arnoldi (assembly GCA_963921515.1). Taxonomy (NCBI): domain Eukaryota; kingdom Metazoa; phylum Chordata; class Amphibia; order Caudata; family Salamandridae; genus Calotriton; species Calotriton arnoldi. The sequence continues at coordinate 6,237 of CAWUFW010013766.1, forward strand.
TTTCCAGCGCGTCTCGGCTGCAGCGGCTCGCAAAGAGGCGTTAGCGATGGTTTCGTGTTGCGAGCTCTCAGCGGCAGCAGCGCGATGATTTTTCCAGCGCTCTCGGCTGCAGCGGCTCGCAAAGGTGCGTTAGCGTCGATTTCCAGCACTCTTTTCTCTGAAGCAAACTAGAGGCCCTGGAACTCACAGGAGCCTCATCAGCAGATAGCAATCCTCGCAGGGAGGAAGCAGGAGGTTGGTGGGGGAGTCTGATGTGCCTGAGACTCCAGCAGGAGGCTAGCTCTTTTCCTAGCCCTTGGGTAATTGCTGTAACAAAAATAAAAGTTCTCTCAAAAGTTCCTTTTCCTCTTCTTCAAGGTCCAGTGGTCACTGCTGCAGGCCAGTGCAAGAAACAACACACAAGCACAGGGACAGTCACTTCCTGCAGATTCCTCCAGTGGCACGGACAGAGTTTCCTCTCCAGATCCAAAAGCAATACAAAAAGTAGGGGTTTGAGCACAGATATTTATACCCCAAAAGCATTTGTTCTTAGAAGCTACCAGTCACTGAACCTAGCCAGAACCAGTTCTGCTCAGGCCTGGAGCACTTAGGCTGCATTCTTCCTTTCAGAAAGAGGGGGTCTGCTAGCAGACACACAGTAGGAGGTGGAGCCAGCATTCACCTTGCCAGGCACAGCCCTATTCAGGTCAAGGAGCCACCCCTCCCCATACTCTAAATGCAGATCTCTCTATTCAACCCAGGTCTGACTCAGCCTGCCCTGCCCCTCCAAAACCAGACAGCCAATACACATAACAGCAGAGCACACTGGAGGGCTTAGGCAAGAAAATACCTACTTTCTAAAAGTGGTATTTTCAAACACAGAGATATAAAAATAAACTTCACTAAAAGATGTATTTTAATATTCTGAGCTCAGGCATACTAAATTCGCTTTTCTACCATGTTCCTGGGGCCAGTTAGGACTATAGAATGTAATAGTCAAACTGCCCATTCTAGCCTATGAGGAACAGGTAGCCTTACAGTAGTGAAAAACGAAATTGGGTGTAATTCACTACCAGTACATGCTACACACACCAAGGCATGTCCTACCTTACACATACAATGCACCCTACCATAGGGGTGACTTACATGATGCCAAGGGAAGGTTCAGGGGCTGGGAAGTGGGTGCACTTCACAGCCAAGATGGCAGTTCTGGACTGCACACAGACACTGCAGTGGCAGGTCTGAGACACACTTTACAAGCTGCTTCTGTGGGTGGCAGCACATCAGTGCTGCAGGCCCACCAGCAGCATTTGGTTTACCAGCCCTGGGCACACACAGGCCACACTACTAGGGACTAACAGGTAAACCAAATAAGCCAATCAGGGATATACCAATTCACATAGTCATATTTACAAAGGGAGAGCATATGCACTTTAGCACTGAACAGCAGTGGTAAAGTGCCCAGAGTCATAAAACCAACAGAAACAGGTCAGTAAAAATACAGGAGGCAGGCAAAAAGTTTAGGGGTGACCCTGCAAAAGGGCCATTTCCAACAGATAGCTAAATAAATGCTAACATAATGCCAGGTAATATACGAGTGATATGGCAGTAATACGTTTCAATTCTAACAGGATCGCCGCAAGAATCCTCTCTGTATGTGCTGACAGTTCAGAGTTGCCTTCTGTCTTGGCTGCCGTTGTTTGGCAGGCGGCCTCTGAGGTCTTTTGGCTCACCATGTCGGCCTACCACGTGGAGATTCATCCAGTGCCTCTCTCTCCCCCTCTCAGCATCTCAGCCAACCCGGCCTGGGGCGGCCAAACCCTGTATCTGCACACAAAAATTAAGCAACAGGGAGTCCTGTTTCTGTTCACAGGCCAGTTGCTACCTCATGCAGTGACTGCCTCTGAACACAAAGATTTCAGTATCTCCCCAACCCACCTTACTTACCCACATCTTAACTCCTTCATACCCGTGACAAGGTGGCAGTGCTGGGCTATGAACATGTGGGATGGAGGGGATGAGAGGGAGATGGGATGGGACTGCAGGAGTTCATAGGTGCTAAACACGGTGCCTGCAGCAGATTACAGGAGAAAAGATGAAAAGCGGTGAATGAGGAATAACAGGGCCAGGTCAGAGGGAGGCTGCTTCATGAACACCCTGCATGCACACAGGTCTGTGGGCCCCTCTAAGGTCAGCGCCTTGGGCTGGGTCCTGGGCGCCCATGCCTAAGGCTGGCCCTGGACTGGGGCGAGGATGAGGGAGGCCGCTGCATGCACACCCTTCATGCAGACAGGCCAGTGCGCCCCTTTAAGGTCGGCGCCCTGGGCCTGGGCTCCTGTTCCCCCATGCCTGAGGCTGACCCTGGATTGGGGCGAGGATGAGGGAGGCCGCTGCCTGCACACCCTCCATGCAGACAGGTCCGTGGGCCCCTCTAAGGTCGGCACCCTGGGCCTGGGCCCTGCTCCCCCATGCCTACGTCCAGCCCTGGACTGGGGCGAGGATGAGGGAGGCCGCTGCATGCACACCCTTCATGCAGACTGGTCAGTGCGCCCCTCTAAGGTCAACGCCCTGAGCCTGGGACCAGGGCGCCCATGCCTAAGGCAGGCCCTGGACTGGGGAGGCCGCTGCATGCACACCCTCCATGCAGACAGGTCAGTGGGCCACTCTAGGGTTGGCGCCTTGGGCCTGGGCCCTGCTCCCCTATGCCTAAGGCCAGCCCTGGACTGGGAAGAGGATGAGAGAGGCCGCTGCATGCACACCCTCCATGCAGACAGGTCCGTGGGCCACTCTAGAGTTGGCGCCTTGGGCCTGCGCCCAGGGCGTCCATGCCTAAGGCTGGCCCTGGATTGAGGCAAGGATGAGTGAGGCCGCTACATGCACACCCTTCAGGTAGACAGGTCCTTAGGCCCCTCTAAGGTAGGCGCCCTGGGCCTGGGCCTAGGCCCTGCTATCCCATGCCTAAAGCTGGCCCTGGACTGGGGTGAGGATGAGGGAGGCTGCTGCCTGGACACCCTTCATGCAGACAGGTTCGTGGGCCCCTCTAAGGTCAGCGCCCAGGGCCTGGGACCAGGGTCCCCTTGCCTAAAGCCGGCCCTGGACTGGGGCGAGGATAAGGGAGGCCGCTGCATGCAGACCCTCCATGCAGACAGGTCCGAGGGCCCCTCTAAGGTCGGCGCCCTGGGCCTGGGCCCTGCTCCCTCATGCCTACGTCCAGCCCTGCACTGGGGCAAGGATGAGAGAGGCTCCTGCATGCACACCCTGCATACAGACAGGTCTGTGGACCCCTCTACGGTCGGCGCCCTGAGGACGCTCATGCCTAAAGCTGGCCCTGGACTGGGCGAGCGTGAGGGAGGCCACTGCATGCAGACCCTCCATGCAGAGAGGTCCGAGGGCCCCTCTAAGGTCGGCGCCCTGGGCCCTGCTCCCCCATGCCTACGTCCGGCCCTGGACTGGGGCGAGGATGAGTAAGGCCGCTGCATGCACACCTTACATGCAGACAGGTAAGTGCGCCACTCTAAGGTCGGCGCCTTAGGCCTGGCCCCTGCTCCCCCATGTCTGAGGCCGGGCCCTGGACTGGAGCGAGGATGAAGAAGGCTGCTGCATGCACACCCTGCATAACAGACAGGTCTGTGGACCCCTCTACGGTCGGCACCCTGGGGCTGGGCCCAGGACCCTCATGCCTAAAGCTGGCCCTGGACTGGGGGAGTGTGAGGGAGGCCGCTGCATGCACACCCTCCATGCAGACAGGTCCGTGGGCCCCTCTAAGGTTGGCGCCCTGAGTCTGGGCTCTGCTCCCCCATGCCTAAGGCTGGCCCTGGGCAGGGGCGAGGATGAGGGAGGCCGCTGCATGCACACCCTTCATGCAGACAGGTCAGTGCACTGCTCTAAGGTCGACGCTCCTGCTCTCCCATGCCTAAGGCCAGCCCTGGACTGGGGCGAAGATGAGGGAGGCCGCTGCATGTACACCTTCCATGCAGAGAGGTATGTGGGCGCCTCTAAAGTCGGCGTTCCGGGCCTGGGCCCTGCAACCCCATTCCTAAGGCTGGCCCTGGACTGGGGCGCGGATGAGGGAGGCTGCTGCAAGCACACACTTCATGCAGACAGGTCAGTGCGCCACTCTAAGGTCAGCGCCCTGGGCCTGGGCCCTGCTCCCCCATGCCTAAAGCTGGCCCTGGGCAGAGTGGTCTGTGGGCCCCTCGGTCGGCGCCCTGGGCCTGGGCCCAGGGTGCCCATGACTAAAGCTGGCCCTGAACTGGGGCGAGGATGAGAGAGGCCGCTGCATGCACACCCTCCATGCAGACAGGTCAGTGCGCCGCTCTAAGGTCGGCGCCCTGGGCTTGGGCCCTGCTCCCCCATGTCTGAGGCCGGGCCCTGGACTGGGGGAGGGTGAGGGAGGCCGCTGCATGCACACCCTGCATACAGACAGGTCTGTGGACCCCTCTACGGTCGGCGCCCTGGCCTGGGCCCAGGACGCCCATGCCTAAAGCTGGCCCTGACTGGGGGAGGGTGAGGGAGGCCGCTGCATGCACACTGTGCATGCAGACAGGCAAGTGCGCCCCTCTAAGGTCGGCGCCCCGGGCCTGGGCCCAGGGCGCCCATGCCTAAGGCCAGCCCTGGACTGGGCGAGCGTGAGGGAGGCCGCTGCATGCACACCCTGCATACAGACAGGTCTGTGGACCCCTCTACGGTCGACTCCCTGGCCTGGGCCCAGGACGCCCATGCCTAAAGCTGGCCCTGACTGGGGGAGGGTGAGGGAGGCCGCTGCATGCACACTGTGCATGCAGACAGGCCAGTGCGCCCCTCTACGGTCGGCGCCCTGGCCTGGGCCCAGGACGCCCATGCCTAAAGCTGGCCCTGACTGGGGGAGGATGAGGGAGGCCGCTGCATGCACACCCTTCATGCAGACCGGTCAGTTCGCCACTCTAAGGTCGGCGCCCTGAGCCTGGGCCCTGCTCCTCCATGCCTAAGACCAGCCCTGGACTGGGGCGAGGATGAGGGAGGCCGCTGCATGCACACCCTCCATGCAGACAGGTCCGTGGGTCCCTCTAAAGTCAGCACCCTGGGCCTGGGCCCTGCTCCCCCATGCCTAAGGCCAGCCCTGGACTGGGGCGAGGATGAGGGAGGCCACTGCATGTACACCCTCCATGCAGACAGGTCAGTGCGCCCCTCTAAGGTTGGCGCCCTGGGCCTGGGCCCTGCTCCCCCATGCCTACGTCCGGCCCTGGACTGGGGCGAGGATGAGTAAGGCCGCTGCATGCACACCTTCCATGCAGACAGGTCAGTGCGCCTGTCTAAGGTCGGCGCCCTGGGCCTGGGCCCTGCTCCCCCATGTCTGAGGCTGGGCCCTGGACTGGAGCGAGGATGAAGAAGGCCGCTGCATGCACACCTTCCATGCAGACAGGTCAGTGCGCCGCTCTAAGGTCGACGCCTGGGCTTGGGCCCAGCTCTTCCATGTCTGAGGCCGGGCCCTGGACTGGGGGAGGGTGAGGGAGGCCGCTGCATGCACACCCTGCATACAGACAGGTCTGTGGACCCCTCTATGGTCGGCGCCCTGGGCCTGGGCCCAGGACACCCATGCCTAAAGCTGGCCCTGAACTGGGGGAGGGTGAGGGAGGCCGCTGCATGCACACCTTGCATGCAGACCGGCCAGTGCGCCCCTCTAAGGTCGGCGCCCCGGGCCTGGGCCCAGGGTGCCCATGCCTAAGGCCAGCCCTGGACTGGGCGAGCGTGAGGGAGGCCGCTGCATGCACACCCTCCATGCAGACAGGTCTGTGGGCCCCTCTAAGGTCAGCGCCCTGGGCCTGGGCCCTGCTCCCCCATGCCTAAGGCCGGCCCTGGACTGTGCCGAGGATGAGGGAGGTCGCTGCATGCACACCCTCCATGCAGAGAGGTCCGTGGGCCCCTCTAAGGTTGGCGCCCCAGGCCTGGGCCTAGGGCGCCCATGCCTAAGGCCGGCCCTGGACTGGGGCGAGGATGAGGGAGGCCGCTGCATGCACACCATCCATGTAGAGAGGTCTGTGGGCCCCTCTAAGGTCGGCGCCCTGCGTCTGGGCCCAAGGTGCCCATGACTAAAGCTGGCCCTGGACTGGGGCGAGGATGAGGGAGGCCGCTGCATGCACACCTTCCATGCAGACAGGTCCGTGGGCCCCTCTAAGGTCGGCGCCCTGCGTCTGGGCGCCCATTGTAGGAGAGTAGGATCTGCTTCTTATAGTTACCCCCACTTTTTGCTGATGTTTCACTGTTTTCGACTTAGTCTGACTGGAATCCTGCTAATCAGGACCCCAGTCTATCTGCTTTCTACTCTAAATTGATTGCATGTACTTTAGGTACACTCCAGATTGGATTCTGGGGTATCCTTATTAGTCCCTAGTATATGGTATACTATATACCCAGGGCATAGGTACCCCAGAGGCCTACCAGGGGCTGCAGCATGTATTGTGCCACCCCTGGGAAGCCTTTTAAAATGACACCACAGGTCTGCTACAGCAGCCTGTGTAAGGTGGTGTATGCACCCCTTAGTGAGATATAGGTTCCCTATATCTCTCCATATCACTGCACATGTAAACCTATCAGTCACCCCTATGGCAGGCCTTAACAATCCTGAAGGCAGGGTGCTGGGTTTCATGTGAGAGGGTGCCCATGCATGAGCAGAGCCCCTCTGCAGCTTTCGGAATCTTCATTCCGGGGTTGTTTGTGATGCAGCCAGACCATATACTCTTAAGTGCATTATAACCTCCCGGTAAATGTTAACTTTGAAATGGCTGCATGGAAACATGTCGTGTTTGGTGTCAAACACCTTGGAATCATACCTCCACTCCAGTACTGGGGTGGGAGGTATGATTCCTCCCTTCTAGAGGGAGCAACATGGCACCACCGGTACACCCGGTACCAGCTTAACAGAACCCTGGCATCACAAAATGGATGCTGCAGCCACAGACACGAGTCTGCCCTCCTGCTGCTGGACGAAACTCCGGCAGGGGAGGCCTGGACAATAGGTTTCCTGTCACATGGAGGTGTGACCACCTCCCAGACAGGCTTTAGTGTATTGGGGCTGGGTGGGTGCACTCCAAGAGTGCTTTGAAGTCTGCACTGGGGGCACATTTGGTGTCCCTGTGCATAGTCCAGTTCAAACCGGTGGCAGGGGCGCTCAGCCCCTGCTCTGGCACGAAACTAGACAAAGGAAATGGGTGTAGCCACCCCTCTTTCCTGACCCTCCCATAGGGGGGTCCCCAGAGTTTGTCCCACCCCTTCCATGGGTATTAAGTAGGAACCCTGACTACAGGACTTTAGATTACACCTGGACTAAACTCTGTTACCAGAAACCAAGTACTTCGACGATCTACACTACGCTGGATGACTGAAGAATCTCTCTTGGAGTAAAGCAGTTACTCCCCTGCAAGGCAGGCACCTTTAACGCAACTGACCGGTTGGCATCTCTGAAGCTCCTGCGGACTCCGAAGAATATTGCCACACAGGAGGTGGGTTTTCCGAGGTCTCTGAGGTCTATCTGTGCCCACAGCAAGTCTGAGGCCCGCATCCCTCGTGGACACCGTGCAACCCGAACCCCTGGACACCGCGACCATTTGCAGAAGCATCAGCTTTCTGGCGACTCCTGAGGCTGAGCTTTGGGTTACTTGTAGCCCTGACCCCGAGCAGTAATCACACCGAAGATTGCAGGCCTACACTCAACGAGTGTTCCATAGGCCGCCATTTTGTGATTCCTCTCGAGGTCCCTTCGCGATCCCTGGTCCGTTGACCTGTGGGTCCCCAAGAAGGCAACTCTAACTTTTATTGGGCTTCCCTGGTTGCTCCAGACGTGCCCTGACTCTCCATCGCTTGGGGAGTGCCCAGGACCTTGCTGGTCCGCACAGAAGCATCTTTTCTCTTCCTGCGTGGGTTGCTGTTGCCAAAGCTTGTTGTGGTCAATCCGATCACCGACACCCCAGCACTCGACATCCTTTGTGGGACAGCTCGAATCCGGCTCCTGGTCGTCTTCGACGTCTCCGGGACCCCATGGCTGCAGAGACAAGCTTCACCTCTTCCCACCTGAAGCACCCGACATCGGTGGGCATTCGATTGCTCCGCTCCTGGTCACAGGCTAGTGAACCAGACTCTGTCCCCTCTGCTTTCAGGTTCTTCCCATCTTCGATCCAGGCTTGGATCAACCCGGACACTTTTCTCCTTCACGGCAGCAGCACTTTGCAGCAGATCGCCATTGAAACCGACGACGATTCCCGACACCCTTTGACACCTATGCACCCGGCTTCCCTGGGTGAGGTAACTCGAGTACTCCGGTGCTCACGTGGGTGTTGGCCCTAGAACCCCTTAAGTCTAAAGGGGTTTGCTGAAAGTCCTCTCCTAAGTGTCCTTTATCTTTAAAATTCCAACCGTGACTTTCCGCATTGAATCCTACGGAGCTTGCGGCTGTGTTCTCACACTGCACACGTCCCCCGTGGGTCTCCTGTGTCACTACCTTGGGTGGTTCCTTGGGGTCCCAGCGATTCCACGTGCTCTAGGCACTGTGTCTAGTCAATTTGTGGTTCTTATACCACTTTCTTAGTATATGGTTTGGTCTCCCCCTGGGGCCCATTGTATATTGTGCTATTTACTGTCTTTTTAATACTGTGATATTGTGTATCTTGGACTTTAATCTCATAAAGAGATTAGTAGTGAGTGTTTAGAAATAAATACATATATTTTATATATATCTTGTGTGGTTCTCCTTTCATTTGGTCATTCAGGAGGTTATAATCTGGTAAACCAAGCTGCTTTACACTCCTTCAAGACGTAGCCTGAAGGCTGCTCTCCACAGCTACCACTAAGACATCTTTCTATAAGGTTGTCTTTAAACCTACCATCAATAAGGGTCGTTTGGACTGGTGCAAGGTGCCCACTATAACTAGTGGACAGCATGTGCCAGGCCAACTTCTCACACCCATGCCTAAGGCCGGCCCTGGACTGGGGGAGGGTGAGGGAGGCCGCTGCATGCACACCCTTCATGCAGACAGGTCCGTGGGCCCCTCTAAGGTCGGTGCCCCAGGCCTGGGCCTAGGGCGCCATGTCTACGTCCGGCCCTGGACTGGGGCGAGGATGAGGGAGGCCGCTGCATGCACACCCTCCATGTAGACAGGTCCATGAGCCCTTCTAAGGTCGGCGCCATGGGCCTGGGCCCAGGGCGCCCATGCCTAAGGCCGGCTCTGGACTGGGGAAGGGTGGGGGAGATGGAGGTGATGAATGTTTCTCCGAGAGCATGTGACGAATCACAAAAAGTAATGGCTGGACCTGTAACTTTGGGATCCTGGGTAGCGCGGTGCTCGCTACAAAGCACACCGACGCCTCGTCAGGGACTCTAAGCGCTACAGAAATACAATATCAGTGTAATTAGTGGGACTCCGGGTCATTACTGTAATCTAATGTAATCTATGCCTGTACGTTCCGAATCCTAGTGTGCCTTTTGACTTTTGTGTGACTGCAATCTACTGTTTTATTTTACTTTTTCTTCTTCCTTGTTGTATTTTGTAACTTGTAAGTATGTAAATTTCCTCATGTAACGGTCTTGGTTCTAATGTAAAGCGCTGTGACACCTTTTGGTAAAGTCCGCGCTATATAAAACTGCATTAAATAAACTACTGTCGCGTGGCATTTTATTTTTTATTTTTTATTTATTTTTATTTAATGCGATTTTATATAGCTCGAACACATGCAGGCAGGTACCTGTCAATCAAATTGGCTACGTCATCACGTTTTCAATCGTTGCGTACGGGGAGGGTGGGGACGCGCACCTGGTCGCAGTGGTAACGGTTGTCCGTCCTCTATGTCTCTATTTGTCCTTTTCTATGTTTACTGCTCCCGGAGAGCCGCTCGGGCCCGCAGCTGCTCCGGGTGACGTCTGCGCATGCGCGGTCTTTGAGCGGAAGTGCCGAACCCGCGGCTGCAAGATGGAGCCCGGAGAGTGAGTGCGGCGGGGGAGGGAGGATCCGAGGCCATCCGGGGGCGGGGGGGGCCCGGGGAGATCCCATGGGGGGGAGGAGACGACAGAGGGGGCGGGGGCCCCACAGGGTGCAGGAAACGGGGGTCTCCATACACACCAGGGAGGGAGGATCCGGGGCCAGGGGGGCCCGGGGAGATCCCATGGGGGGGAGGAGACGACAGAGGGGCCGGGGGCCCCACAGGGTGCAGGAGACGGGGGTCTCCATACACACCAGGGAGGGAGGATCCGGGGCCCCCCTCGGGACAGCGCGGCCCCTGGGTGACTAGAGACCCCCCCCCCCCCGGGGCTGGAGATGTGAAGGCCGGAGCCCCCCTGGATAGCAGGACCGGAGCTGTCACGAGGAGGTCCACAGGGTCCCGAGGTAGCTTCGTGTGGAGGTAGGGGACCCCCCCCCCGAGCTGCCCCAGTGATGGCATTAAGAAGCCCCGTGAGGTGGGGGCGCTGCTCCCTGTGCTGTGACAGGATCTCCCATGGGTGAGGGTGCTGCTCCCTGTGACAGGATCTCCCGTGGGATGAGGGTGCTGCTGCCTGTGCTGTGACAGGATCTCCCGTGAGGTGAGTGTGCTGCTCCCTGTGCTGTGACAGGATCGCCCGTGGGGTGAGGGTGATGCTCCCTGTGCTGTGACAGGATCGCCCGTGGGGGTGAGGGTGCTGCTTCCTGTGCTGTGACAGGATTTCCTGTGAGGTGAAGGTGCTGCTCCCTGTGCTGTGACAGGATCTCCCATGGGTGAGGGTGCTGCTCCCTGTGACAGGATCTCCCGTGGGATGAGGGTGCTGCTCCCTGTGCTGTGACAGGATCTCCCGTGGGGTGATGCTCCCTGTGCTGTGACAGGATCGCCCGTGGGGTGAGGGTGATGCTCCCTGTGCTGTGACAGGATCGCCCGTGGGGGTGAGGGTGCTGTGACAGGATCTCCTGTGGGGTGAGGGTGCTGCTCCCTGTGCTGTGACAGGATCTTCTGTGGTGTTATGGTGCTGCTCCCTGCGCTGTGACAGGATCTCCCCTGGGTGAGGGTGATGCTCCCTGTGCTCTGACAGGATCTCCCGTGGGGTGAAGGTGCTGCTCCCTGTGCTCTGACAGGATCTCCCGTGGGGTGAGGGTGCTGCTCCCTGTGCTGTGACAGGATCTCCCATGGGTGAGGGTGCTGCTCCCTGTGACAGGATCTCCCGTGGGATGAGGGTGCTGCTCCCTGCGCTGTGACAGGATTTCCTGTGAGGTGAGGGTGCTGCTCCCTGTGCTGTGACAGGATCTCCTCTGGGGTGAAGGTGCTGCTCCCTGTGCTGTGACAGGATCTCCTCTGGGGTGAGGGTGCTGCTCCCTGTGCTGTGACAGGATTTCCTGTGAGGTGAAGGTGCTGCTCCCTGTGCTGTGACAGGATCTCCTCTGGGGTGAGGGTGCTGCTCCCTGTGCTGTGACAGGATCTCCTCTGGGGTGAGGGTGCTGCTCCCTGTGACAGGATCTCCCGTGGGGTGAGGGTGCTGCTCCCTGCGCTGTGATAGGATCTCCCGTGGGGTGAGGGTGCTGCTCCCTGCGCTGTGATAGGATCTCGCGTGGGGTGAGGGTGCTGCTCCCTGTGACAGGATCTCCCGTGGGGTGAGGGTGCTGCTCCCTGTGACAGGATCTCCAGTGGGTGAGGTTGATGCTCCCTGTGCTATGACAGGATCTCCAGTGGGTGAGGTTGATGCTCCCTGTGCTGTGACAGGATCTCCCGTGGGGTGAGGGTGCTGCTCCCTGTGCTGTGACAGGATTTCCTGTGAGGTGAAGGTGCTGCTCCCTGTGCTGTGACAGGATCTCCTCTTTGGTGAGGGTGCTGCTCCCTGTGCTGTCACAGGATCTCCTCTGGGGTGAGGGTGCTGCTCCTTGTGCTGTGACAGGATCTCCTCTGGGGTGAGGGTGATGCTCCCTGTGCTGTGACAGGATCTCCTCTGGGGTGAGGGTGCTGCTCCCTGTGCTGTGACAGGATTTCCTGTGAGGTGAAGGTGCTGCTCCCTGTGCTGTGACAGGATCTCCTCTGGGGTGAGGGTGCTGCTCCCTGTGCTCTGACAGGATCTCCCGTGGGGTGAGGGTGCTGCTCCCTGTGCTGTGACATGATCTCCCGTGGGGTGAGGGTGCTGCTCCCTGTGCTGTGACAGGATCTCCTCTGGGGTGAGGGTGATGCTCCCTGTGCTGTGACAGGATCTCCCATGGGTGAGGGTGCTGCTCCCTGTGACAGGATCTCCCGTGGGATGAGGGTGCTGCTCCCTGCGCTGTGACAGGATCTCCCGTGGGATGAGGGTGCTGCTCCCTGCGCTGTGACAGGATCTCCTCTTTGGTGAGGGTGCTGCTCACTGCGCTGACAGGATCTCCCGTGAGGGAAGGGTGCCGCTCCCAGTGCTGTGACAGGATCTCCCGTGGGGTGAGGATGCTGCTCCCTGTGCTGTGACAGGATCTCCCGTGGGGTGAGGGTGATGTCCCTGTGCTGTGACAGGATCTCCCGTGGGGTGAGGGTGATGCGCCCTGTGCTGTGACAGGATCGCCCGTGGGGTGAGGGTGATGCTCCCTGTGCTGTGACAGGATCTCCCGTGGGATGAGGGTGCTGCTACCTGCGCTGTGACAGGATCTCCTCTTTGGTGAGGGTGCTGCTCACTGAGCTGACAGGATCTCCCGTGAGGGAAGGGTGCCGCTCCCAGTGCTCTGACAGGATCTCCCGTGGGGTGAGGGTGCTGCTCCCTGTGCTGTGACAGGATCTCCTCTGGGGTGAGGGTGATGCTCCCTGTGCTGTGACAGGATCTCCCATGGGTGAGGGTGCTGCTCCCTGTGACAGGATCTCCCGTGGGATGAGGGTGCTGCTCCCTGCGCTGTGACAGGATCTCTTTGGTGAGGGTGCTGCTCACTGCGCTGACAGATCTCCCGTGAGGGAAGTATGCCGCTCCCAGTGCTGTGACAGGATCTCCCGTGGGGTGAGGGTGCTGCTCCTTGTGCTGTGACAGGTTCTCCTGTGGGGTGAGGGTGCTGCTCCCTGTGCTGTGACAGGATCTCCCTTGGGTGAGGGTGATGCTCCCTGTGCTCTGACAGGATCTCCCGTGGGGTGAAGGTGCTGCTCCCTGTGCTCTGACAGGATCTCCCGTGGGGTGAGGGTGCTGCTCCCTGTGCTGTGACAGGATCTCCTCTGGGTTGAGGGTGATGCTCCCTGTGCTGTGACAGGATCTCCCATGGGTGAGGGTGCTGCTCCCTGTGACAGGATCTCCCGTGGGATGAGGGTGCTGCTCCCTGCGCTGTGACAGGATCTCCTCTTTGGTGAGGGTGCTGCTCACTGTGCTGACAGGATCTCCCGTGGGATGAGGGTGCTGCTCCCTGCGCTGTGACAGGATCTCCTCTTTGGTGAGGGTGCTGCTCACTGCGCTGACAGGATCTCCCGTGAGGGAAGGGTGCCGCTCCCAGTGCTGTGACGGGATCTCCCGTGGGGTGAGGGTGCTGCTCCCTGTGCTATGACAGGATCTCCCGTGGGGTGAGGATGCTGCTCCCTCTGCTGTGACAGGATCTCCCGTGGGGTGAGGGTGATGCTCCCTGTGCTGTGACAGGATCGCCCGTGCGGTGAGGGTGATGCTCCCTGTGCTGTGACAGGATCGCCCGTGGGGTGAGGGTGATGCTCCCTGTGCTGTGACAGGATCTCCCGTGGGGTGAGGGTGATCCTCCCTGTGCTGAGACAGGATCTCCCGGGGGTGAGGGTACTGCTCCCTGTTACAGGATCTCCCGTGGGATGAGGGTGTTGCTCCCTGCACTGTGACAGGATCTCCTGTGGGTGAGGGCGATGCTCCCTGTGCTGTGACAGGATCTCCCGTGGGTGAGGTTGCTGCTCCCTGTGCTGTGACAGCATCTCCTGTGGGGTGAGGGTGCCTCTCCCTGTGCTGTGACAGGATCTCCCGTGGGGTGAGGGTGCCTCTCCCTGTGCTGTGACAGGATCTCCCGTGGGGTGAGGGTGCCTCTCCCTGTGCTGTGACAGGATCTCCCGTGGGGTGAGGGTGCCGCTCATTGTGCTGTGACAGGATCTCCCGTGGGGTGAGGGTGCCGCTCATTGTGCTGTGACAGCATCTCCCGTGGGGTGAGGGTGCTGCTTCCTGTGACAGGATCGCCTGTGGGGTGAGGGTGCTGCTCCATGTGCTGTGATAGGATCTCCTGTGGTGTGATGGTGCTGCTCCCTGCGCTGTGACAGAATCTCCCGTGGGTGAGGGTGATGCTCCCTGTGCTCTGACAGGATCTCCCGTGGGGTGAAGGTGCTGCTGCCTGTGCTGACAGGATCTCCCGTGGGGTGAGGGTGCTGCTGCCTGTGCTGTGACAGGATCTCCCGTGAGGTGAGTGTGCTGCTCCCTGTGCTGTGACAGGATCTCCCATTGGGTGAGGGTACTGCTCCCTGCGCTGTGACAGGATCTCCCGTGGGGTGAGGGTACTGCTCCCTGCGCTGTGACAGGATCTCCTGTGGGGTGAGGGTGCTGCTCCCTGTGCTGTGACAATCTCCTCTGGGGTGAGTGTGCTGCTCCCTGTGCTTTGACAGGATTTCCTGTGAGGTGAAGGTGCTGCTCCCTGTGCTGTGACAGGATCTCCTCTGGGGTGAGGGTGCTGCTCCTTGTGCTGTGACAGGATTTCCTGTGAGGTGAAGGTGCTGCTCCCTGTGCTGTGACAGGATCTCCTCTGGGGTGAGGGTGCTGCTCCCTGTGCTGTGACAGGATCTCCTCTGGGGTGAGGGTGCTGCTCCCTGTGCTGTGACAGGATTTCCTGTGAGGTGAAGGTGCTGCTCCCTGTGCTGTGACAGGATCTCCTCTGGGGTGAAGGTGCTGCTCCCTGTGTTGTGACAGGATCTCCTCTGGGGTGAGGGTGCTGCTCCCTGTGCTGTGACAGGATCTCCTCTGGGGTGAGGGTGCTGCTCCCTGTGCTGTGACAGTATCTCCTGTGAGGTGAATGTGCTGCTCCCTGTGCTGTGACAGGATTTCCTGTGAGGTGAGGGTGCTGCTCCCTGTGCTGTGACAGGAGCTCCTCTGGTGTGAGGGTGCTGCTCCCTGTGCTGTGACAGGATTTCCTATGAGCTGAGGGTGTGCTGTGACAGGATCTCCCATGGGGTGAGGGTGCTGCTCCCTGTGCTGTGACAGGATCTCCTCTGGGGTGAGGGTGCTGCTCCCTGTGCTGTGACAGGATCTCCTCTGGGGTGAGGGTGCTGCCCCCTGTGCTGTGACAAGATCTCCTGTGGGGTGAGGTTGCAGCTCCCTGTGCTGTGACAGGATTTCCTATGAGCTGAGGGTGTGCTGTGACAGGATCTCCCATGGGGTGAGGGTGCTGCTCCCTGTGATGTGACAGGATCTCTCGTGGGGTGAGGGTGCTGCTTCCTGTGCTGTGACAGGATCTCCCGTGAGGTGAGTGTGCTGCTCCCTGTGCTGTGACAGGATCTTCCGTTGGGTGAGGGTGATGCACCCTGTGCTGTGACAGGATCTCCTCTGGGGTGAGGGTGCTGCTCCCTGTGCTGTGACAGGATCTCCTCTGGGGTGAGGGTGCTGCTCCCTGTGCTGTGACAGGATCTCCCGTGGGGTGAGGGTGCTGTGTCTTGGTAGTCCTAGAGTTCACAGTATCTGGTCCTCTGTGGTTAGGTCCAGCTTAACCAGGCAGCAGGAGGCCTATGTCTGTTGGATCTCCATCCTCTTTTATAAGAGACAAGAAGTTCTCTGGCCAGTGAGTAGGAGCTGCAGAAACCCTTTGCTGGTAAGGGCAGCTGGGAGCTTCCTGGTCGAACATCAGCAGTACCCAATCGGCAGATCCACATGGGGCTCAGTGGCTTTAGGGGACCCTCCCTCTAGCAACAGTTTTGTCCGTGCTCCCTGCTCTACTGACTTGAGCTGTATTCCATGGTCCATCGACGGAGGTCATTTGCACCCTGACGCCGACCGCTGAGATCGATTGCTACGAGGCATTTTGCCATAACTGACGAGCTTACTTGACCGAGAACCGAACTTTCTTGGACGGATTGTGTTCCCACCTGATTATTTACGCCCTGAGTAAGCCCCAGGCCGGATGGCCATGTAGGGGGCGAAACACGTGTTGGCTGTCACCTTTTTGCTACTCTCCTGAGAGAGAGAGAGTCTAAACTTCAAAAACTGTATATAAAACACTGCACATGATTGAATGACTCTTGGAATTTTTCCGTGATTGAACTACTAGTCTCTCAATTTGTCTTGACACCTCTTTGGGTCATTTGCACCCTGGTTTAGGAGCGAGGGCTCCTGGTGAAGCATGGCAGAGGTGTTCCTGTATGCAGCAGTCATGGCTGCACAGCTGGATGTAGCTAAAGGGATGTAGAAGTGCTTGCACTGCAGATAGATGGGCTCAGATACCTCTGAACCTGACACTTGTCATGTCTTAATTTCCCACCAGACCCAGGAGGAAGATCCCACTGGTGCCAGAGAATCTGCTGAAGAAGAGGAAGGCCTACCAAGCCATCAAAGCCACCCAGGCGAAGCTTGCACTGCAAGAGAAGAAAAGGGTAAGTGCTCTGACGAGGGGCGTGGAGCTTCAGCTCACCTCTTCAGAGAAGGGTGAATGCCGAAGAGATGGGTTGGAGGAATAGCTCCATGGGTGATTTGTTCATGGTACAGTAGGGGGAAGAAAAAATACACAGGATAAGACCCAAAGAACCACGAGCGAGTCTTTCGGTGCAGGAGAAGACCAACAGAATCATGGGTGAGCCTTTCAGTGCAGCATAAGGGGCATAGAACTACGGGTGAGTCGGTCAGTGCAGCACAGGGGGCAAAGAACCACAGATGAGCCTTTCAATGCAGGGTAAGAACCAAAGATCCCCAAGTGAGCCACTGAGTGCAGGGTGAACCCCGGGTGAACCATTCCGTGCAGGATAAGGGGCAAAGAACCACGGGTGAACCATTCCGTGCAGGATAGGGGGCAAAGAACCATGAGTGAACCATTCCGTGCAGGATAAGGGGCAAAAAAGCACGGGTGAGCTATTGCGTGCAGGGCAGGGGGCAAAAGAAGCACGGGTGAACCATTCCGTGCAGGATAAGGGGCAAAGAACCACGAGTGAACCATTCCGTGCAGGATAAGGGGCAAAGAACCACGAGTGAACCATTCCGTGCAGGGTAAGGGGCAAAGAACCGCAAGTGAACCATTCAGTGCAGGATAAGGGGCAAAGAACCACGAGTGAACCATTCCGTGCAGGATAAGGGGCAAAGAAGCACGGGTGAACCATTCCGTGCAGGATAAGGGGCAAAGTACCACGAGTGAACCATTCCGTGCAGGATAGGGGGCAAAGAAGCACGGGTGACCCATTCCGTGCAGGATAAGGGGCAAAGAACCACGAGTGAACCATTCCGTGCAGGATAAGGGGCAAAGAAGCACGGGTGAACCATTCCGTGCAGGATAAGGGGCAAAGTACCACGAGTGAACCATTCCGTGCAGGATAGGGGGCAAAGAAGCACGGGTGAACCATTCCGTGCAGGATAAGGGGCAAAGAACCACTAGTGAACCATTCCGTGCAGGATAAGGGGCAAAGAACCACTAGTGAACCATTCCGTGCAGGATAAGGGGCAAAGAAGCACGGGTGAACCATTCCGTGCAGGATAAAGGGCAAAGTACCACGAGTGAACCATTCCGTGCAGGATAGGGGGCAAAGAAGCACGGGTGAACCATTCCGTGCAGGATAAGGAGCAAAGAACCACGAGTGAAATATTCCGTGCAAGATAAGGGGCAAAGAAGCACGGGTGAACCATTCCGTGCAGGATAAGGGGCAAAGTACCACGAGTGAACCATTCCGTGCAGGATAACGGGCAAAGAAGCACTGGTGAACCATTCCGTGCAGGATAAACAATCAATCGGGTTTTAGAGCGCGCTACTCACCCGTGAGGGTCTCAAGGCGCTGGGCGGGGGGACCAGCTCCGGATCAGTCGAAAAGCCAGGTATTGAGGTCCTTCCTGAACGTGTGCAGGGTCGGGGAGCGTCTGATGTTCACAGGGAGCTTGTTCCAGGTCTTGGCTGCGATGTAGGAGAAGGCGGGTGAACCATTCCTTGCAGGATAAGGGGCAAAGAACCACAAGTGAACCATTCCGTGCAGGATAAGGGGCAAAGAACCACAAGTGAACCTTTCAGTGCAGGATAAGGGGCAAAGAACCACAAGTGAACCATTCCGTGCAGGATAAGGGGCAAAAAAGCACGGGTGAGCTATTGTGTGCAGGGCAGAGGGCAAAAGAAGCGCGGGTGAACCATTCCGTGCAGGATAAGGGGCAAAGAACCACGAGTGAACCATTCCGTGCAGGATAAGGGGCAAAAAAGAACCATGAGTTAACCATTCCCTGAAGGATAAGGGGCAAAAAAGAACCAGGAGTTAACCATTCCGTGCAGGATAAGGGGCAAAGAAGCACGGGTGAACCATTCTGTGCAGGATAATGGGCAAAGAACCACAAGTGAACCATTCCGTGCAGGATAAGGGGCAGAGAACCACAAGTGAACCATTCCGTGCAGGATAAGGGGCAAAAAAGAACCAGGAGTTAACCATTCCGTGCAGGATAAGGGGCAAAGAAGCACGGGTGAACCATTCTGTGCAGGATAAGGGGCAAAGAACCACAAGTGAACCATTCCGTGCAGGATAAGGGGCAGAGAACCACAAGTGAACCATTCCGTGCAGGATAAGGGGCAAAAAAGCACGGGTGAGCTATTGTGTGCAGGGCAGAGGGCAAAAGAAGCGCGGGTGAACCATTCCGTGCAGGATAAGGGGCAAAGAACCACGAGTGAACCATTCCGTGCAGGATAAGGGGCAAAAAAGAACCATGAGTTAACCATTCCGTGAAGGATAAGGGGCAAAAAAGAACCAGGAGTTAACCATTCCGTGCAGGATAAGGGGCAAAGAAGCACGGGTGAACCATTCTGTGCAGGATAAGGGGCAAAGAACCACAAGTGAACCATTCCGTGCAGGATAAGGGGCAGAGAACCACAAGTGAACCATTCCGTGCAGGATAAGGGGCAAAGAAGCACGGGTGAACCATTCCGTGCAGGATAAGGGGTAAAGAACCACGAGTGAACCATTCCGTGCAGGATAAGGGGCAAAAAAGAACCATGAGTTAACCATTCCGTGAAGGATAAGGGGCAAAAAAGAACCAGGAGTTAACCATTCCGTGCAGGATAAGGGGCAAAGAAGCACGGGTGAACCATTCTGTGCAGGATAAGGGGCAAAGAACCACAAGTGAACCATTCCGTGCAGGATAAGGGGCAAAAAAGAACCATGAGTTAACCATTCCGTGAAGGATAAGGGGCAAAAAAGAACCAGGAGTTAACCATTCCGTGCAGGATAAGGGGCAAAGAAGCACGGGTGAACCATTCCGTGCAGGATAAGGGGTAAAGAACCACGAGTGAACCATTCCGTGCAGGATAAGGGGCAAAAAAGAACCATGAGTTAACCATTCCGTGAAGGATAAGGGGCAAAAAGAACCAGGAGTTAACCATTCCGTGCAGGATAAGGGGCAAAGAAGCACGGGTGAACCATTCTGTGCAGGATAAGGGGCAAAGAACCACAAGTGAACCATTCCGTGCAGGATAAGGGGCAGAGAACCACAAGTGAACCATTCCGTGCAGGATAAGGGGCAAAGAAGCACGGGTGAACCATTCCGTGCAGGATAAGGGGTAAAGAACCACAAGTATACCATTCCGTGCAGGATAAGGGGCAAAGGACCATGAGTGAACCATTCCGTGCAGGATAAGGGGCAAAGAAGCACGGGTGAACCATTCCGTGCAGGATAAGGGGCAAAGTACCACGAGTGAACCATTCCGTGCAGGATAACGGGCAAAGGACCATGAGTGAACCATTCCGTGCAGGATAAGGGGCAAAGTACCACGAGTGAACCATTCCGTGCAGGATAGGGGGCAAAGAAGCACGGGTGACCCATTCCGTGCAGGATAAGGGGCAAAGAACCACGAGTGAACCATTCCGTGCAGGATAAGGGGCAAAGAAGCACGGGTGAACCATTCCGTGCAGGATAAGGGGCAAAGAACCACGAGTGAACCATTCCGTGCAGGATAAGGGGTAAAGAACCACAAGTATACCATTCCGTGCAGGGCAGAGGGCAAAAGAACCATAGGTGAGGTATTTAGAGCAATGAAATTGATCCATTTGTGAACTACTCAGAGCACAGAATGAGCCAACGATCTACAGTTTGGTGGGAGCAGAGAAACGTGCACGTGAATGTCTTCCACAAGATCTGATGGTGAGTGGAAATTTCGTACCATGAGTGCTCCACTGGACGCCAAGGTTAGATTCAGCTCGGCTGCACAAAAGGTCTCCTTGGTCTCCAGTCAGCGCGTCTCCTTCTCCAGCATGGGGCGTAATGTAGGCTCACCTTCAGCAGCGTACAGGGTCTGTAAGAGTTGGGTATAACATTGAATGTTGTGAACAGATGGTGAAATAGTTTTAGGATACTGCCTGGTCTGGATAGTCCAGATTTGTTCGGAGCCTGGATTTGCTTCTGCCTGTGGCTTGATCACAATGCAGGCTTCATTTTGACAGTGTCCGAAAGGGTTTCTACCGACCGTAACACATTCAACTGTCTCTTCCTAGTTGAGTGGTGGCTTCTGTTGTCTGGTTTATGCTTCTGTCTGCTGGTGCCAGGAATCAGGATCTGGTGTTGTCTCCCTGCGTGCTCTGGTCTCTGATTCAGATGAGACAGCTGCTCGAGACTGCGCATTGAGGGTCCCGGTGCTACACTGTGCTGAGGGTCAGGATTTGGAAATGCTGCCACTTGGTGCCTCTTAGTGTTGTATGATCCCCTTCCAACTACTTCATGGTTGTAGTTTTTGGGATTGATGCTTCAAGAAACAAACATTGTTTTTTTTCTTTAGGTTCAGAAAGGAAAACCACTCCATTTCAAGCGCTTGGAGACCTTTTTGCGACACTCGCAGATAAGGCATCGTGATGAAGTTAGATTACATCGAATGGAAAAGAAACCCAAGGGACTCTCTCTACCAGAGGTGCAAAAGTTGGCATTTGTCGTGCGGATTGCACAGTAAGCATCTTTACCTAATGGCTTCCTTTTTGAGTCTCCTACCAGCACACGGCTTCTCAACCATGATCTCTGATATAGCTAAACACTTAATATAAGGCCGTCACTTGTTAGTGCTGGCCGCAGTGCATCATTTTTCATGGACTCGTGGTGTCACTCACAGGCTTGTGGTGTCTCGTGCACGTTAGAACCTTGTTTCATTGGTATTACTTGGGTTTGTTCTGTGGCCGACCTCTCTCTCTCTTACTCTCTCTCTCAGGATCAAAGGAGTCTGCCCCAGAGTGAGACGAGTGATTGAGCTCCTCCGTCTTCGAAAGATTTTCACCGGTGTCTTTGTGAAGCTGACTG
This sequence comes from Calotriton arnoldi, assembly GCA_963921515.1. Classification (NCBI taxonomy): domain Eukaryota; kingdom Metazoa; phylum Chordata; class Amphibia; order Caudata; family Salamandridae; genus Calotriton; species Calotriton arnoldi. The sequence goes on from CAWUFW010013766.1 coordinate 27,571, forward strand.
CCTCCTCTGTGCGGATGCTGAAGACGATAGAGCCGTACGTGGCCTGGGGGTAAGTCATCTACAACCGTGGCTCTCAGATGTTCGCCCATTGCAGCGTACTCTGGTCCAGCCTGCCTGTGCTCCATTGTTTCAGATTTCATCTGAAAACATTTTTAGAAGTTGCAGTAAAGCCGTTAATATTTAGGTCAGACGCGGTGGTGTGATTGACGTTTTGTGTATAATAACAACAGACTGCTAACCGTACTAAATTGCACATTAAAATCATTGTGTTGCAGTGGTTCTGCTGTTAGATGTTATCTTGATTGATTTTTTTAATTTTTTTTATTTATTTAGCAGTTTTTTATTTTATCACAGCATCTTATACAAATATTATCTGAGACATATACATCCTTCTTAATACAGTGAGCAGTGTGCCAAACCCAGATCGAGAGGGGAATAGCATCTAAAATAAGGAAAAACATTACAAATGCATTGTTGCATATTTACAGAGAAAAGCGGAGAACGAAACCTAAGAATGAAAGGGGATAACTATCTCCCATAAAGCTATTATTGCTGTTGGTTCTCCTTCCATCTATAAATAGGCCCCCAGATACGCTTTCCAAGTAATCTCCCCTTTTTCCCCTTTCTCAAGATTATATATAGACAGTAATCTGGCAAGCCATTGCTGAAACGTTGGGGCTATTTTATCCAGCCAGGCTGTGGCAATGCAGATACGCAATACTGACATAGCCAGAAAGGGGAAATATTGTGACGAATCTTGCCTGCCCTCATTGTGTATCCCTAGCAGAATTACCGTTGGGGTAAGGAGACTTTAATTTCTAATGTTTTGTCCATAAACAGTTCGATTGTATTCCTCAAGGTTTGTAGTTGTGGGCATGTCGCAAACATATGTACTATTTCCGAGTCCATGCTATCACACCGCGGACACCTAGTTCCCGTCTGCCCCCCCCATTGCGCGATCTTTGCTGGTGTGTAATACAAGGTAAAAATTGTTTTATATTGTTGGGCTTGTAGCCCTGCGGAGCATAGCAGGGTACAGCCGACCTCTAAAGAGGCTGTGAAGCTGTCCGAGTCTACTCCAAGTTTATCAGCCCACTTCTCATACTTTTCGAGATCATCATTTTTCAACAATGAGAGTTCAGCATAAATCCTTCGAATAGTACAATCTTCCCCATCCCTGATGACATCCATAATTTTATTTTTACTGAATCCACCGGGCCCCCCCTTTTTCCCCGCATATAAAACTGCGAATCTGTAGATATTTAAAAAAGCTCCTTTTACTAATGCCATAGCTATTCTGTATATCTCCAAACTGTCGGATTCCGAGGTGCCCCATTAAATCCCCCAGCCTCTGAATCCCACGCTCTTCCCATTCTGCCATTATAGAATCTGAGAAGATTTCCACCGGGAGAGTGGGGTTTCTGAATAGTTGTGTATAGCCATTTAATCTGCCTAGGCCAGTTTTTTTGCGGAATGCCGTCCAGATCTTATATGCGGCCATCAAGGTCTTAAATCTAGTTCTTTTGAAATAGCTAGGCTCGGTGAATTTCAAAAAGCAATTCTCAGCATCTTCTCCCACTAATATTGCATACATTTCAATTGATCCAGACTTAACTCCGGAATCATTCGCGTCACCCCCAATTAACCCGTTTATATACTGAAAGGCCGCTACCCAATAATACATTTTAAAATAGGGAACATCCCACCCTCCCCTCTCCCTTGGCAAAGACATAAAACGCAGCAAGATGTTATCTTGATTGAAATGAGTTCCAAATGTCCAATCATGATTACATCCCAAGTATCTGGTCTCCACAAGGCCATACTCTCCGGTCTGGCCTCACTGCTCCATCTAGCATGTCTCTTATCCACCCACACACCATCCAGCATATTGGAATACCACACTCCCCACATAGGTCTGGTCTCTGCCATACCTTCTGTGCCTGTCCTGTGTCCCCTCTAATACGAGGTGAATACTGACATCTGTTGCATTGTAATAGTACTGTACTTGCTGCTGTAGAACTAACTGCCTTTCAGCTATGGATAAACGCAGGTGTGGTGCTTTGCATGCTGATCTGCCAGGTAAGGAAACTGGACAGGTGCACACCCAGTTTCAGTATCAAACTCCTCTTCTCATATTCATTTAGTTTATGCCCAAAGTGATGCTTTTGACTTGGTATTAGGGTATCTGGTCACCCTTGAAGGGTGTGATCTCCTTAGACCTGGCATTGGTCTGACTCTTGTGTATCTGGTGATAGGAGTGACCTTGAAGGGTGTGATCTCCTTAGACCTGGCATTGCTCTGACTCTTGGGCATCTGGTGATAGGAGTGACCTTGAAGGGTGTGATCTCCTTAGACCTGGCATTGCTCTGACTCTTGGGCATCTGGTGATAGGAGTGACCTTGAAGGGTGTGATCTCCTTAGACCTGGCATTGCTCTGACTCTTGGGCATCTGGTGATCGGAGTGACCTTGAAGGGTGTGATCTCCTTAGACCTGGCATTGCTCTGACTCTTGGGCATCTGGTGATAGGAGTGACCTTGAAGGGTGTGATCTCCTTAGACCTGGCATTGCTCTGACTCTTGGGCATCTGGTGATAGGAGTGACCTTGAAGGGTGTGATCTCCTTAGACCTGGCATTGCTCTGACTCTTGTGTATCTGGTGATAGGAGTGACTTTGAAGTGTGTGATCTGTTTAGACCTGGCATTGCTCTGACTCTTGTGTATCTGGTGATAGGAGTGTCTTTGAAGGGTGTGATCTGTTTAGACCGGGCTTTGCTAGTCTTGCAGAGACCACCTGTTTCATGAAGAACTTTTCTGTAGCCTCACTGGCTCAGGTGAGTCCATCAGTCCCTTCCAGGCACCAGTAGCGATACCGTACGTGTGAAGATCCGTTGATCTCTGAATGTTGAAGGACTGGGTGGTGGGCAGTTCATCTTGCATGGGATGCCTTCAAGTCTTGAGTTGTGTGCTCCACTCTGCTCCAGGGTGAGTGATGTGGAACATTCTTTCTCTCAAAATCCCTTGTTGAATGTCCAGGACAAAAATATTTAACTAAGACGAATCAGTGCGATCTTCTCAACCTCGTTTTCTTCTTCCCGTTTGGTTGAGGTCTAACACATTTCTGCCCACTGACTCTTCTGCTGTTGAGTCTAATGTGGTTCCAGTTTTCTGTACCTAGGGATCTCTGTTGTGCAGCTTCATGTAATGCCTGTTCAGCGGTCACCAGCGGTCCGTGCTGACCTAGATATGCTTTGCTTGTGTCCGGGTGCACGACATCTTCATGTTCTCTATGCGTCTGAGAATGCAATACAAGAGTGCTCTGGACATGGTTGACTATGCCTCTGACGTTCCCAAAACCGGATAATTTGGTTTCTCTGCTTTTTTTTTTTTTTGTGCTGTGGCAAGATCTGCTCTCTCCTGCCAATCGCAGTGAATGTCTGACAGCTGCTTCATTTGGCATGTCAGTGATATAATATGCTATACGGCCTGCCCTCTACTGGTCGCATGTGATTCCCTTCACCAGGCTCTGCAGCTCAGGAGAAGGATGTCTGTGAGTTGTTGGGTACTGAAGCAGAACCATCTGATGGGATCGGCCTATGCACTGGGTGGCGTGTGGAATATAGTAAAGGTTCAGAGCGCATAATGCTAGGTTTGTGGGCACTTGAATATCTCATAAACCTCGCGAATCTCTTGTTCTACAGGCCTTCTTCTCATTGGTTCAGTTTTGCAGCGTGAATCTTTCTGGATTCACTATGCTGTGCATTATTCCGCCATCTCGTGGTTGGGTCCGGATTCGTAGTCTTTTCTTTGTTTTTGTGTTTTTTTTGTTGTTTTTTTTGGCCCAGGTGGGCGGCGACGCCCACCATTTGGTGTCTTCGGTGACGTCGTCGCGCTTCCTGCGGAAGCTCCCACCCTTGGTAGCCATCTTCAGATTCTTTTTTCCGCCGTGGGGTCTGGATCGGTGCCGAGAAGTTCCAGAAAATTTGGACGAGGAATCTCAAAGTCGAATATCACCACAGAAGATCGTTCCCGAGACACCGGACGACGACACAAGTAAACCGGAGACAACAAGAAGGACGACGAGGTAGAAGGTCCACGACCGAAATCTCGACGCCTACGGAGAATGCGCTCACAGGGAGCTCCCTGAGAGCGGTTATGGACAAGACACCGTTTAAGTTTTGCCAGAACTGTCACCACAAGTACGTACAGAAGGACCAGCACCCAGTCTGTAACCTCTGCTTGCCGCTCGAACACACCAGTGAAGACTGCAACGCGTGTTCGGCGTTCACCCGAAGACCCTCCGAGTAAGAGAGAGACAGAGAAGGGCGAACTACAACATGCAGGGCCAGGGACCAGCACCATCGCTCCGAGACCTGGGCCTCTCGAGCGGAGAGGAAGACAACATCGCAGAGGGACCGGAGGACTGCTCTGTCGTCGAGGTCCATAAGAAACGTCGAAGGAGGTAAGGAGTCGTCGACCCCAAGACACCAAAGCGACGCTCGAAAGAGTGAAGCCAGAACCCCGAGCGACACTCTTAGAAGTGTAGAAAAGTCCTCAAAGGGAGCGTTGCCGCCGAAACCCTCGACGAAAGCAACAGCATCCAAGGACAAGCAACGAGCGGATCCTTCGAGAAGGACTCCCAATCGGCGAAAGCCTCCCGAAAAAACAAAGGCGTCGAAGGTCACCTCCGAAAGGAAGCCTCGACACCGAGAAAGGAAGGCCCGGCGTCATCTTCGACGACCGCGACCACAAAGAGAGGCGCTTCACCACTCGACGCCGAAAAGGCCCACGAGATGGCAAAAAGAAGAGAAGGCTCGAGGCAGAGATGGCGAGCATCCTGCAACGTAAAAGAATTCGACGAGAAGATGAAGCAATACGCTATTCCGTCGAAGCCAGCGCACGAGGCACTCGAGGAGTTCGACGCCGAATACATCGAGCCCTCGAAAACACCCGAACCGCTCGAAGACCAGGACGAAGAAGACTACGACTCGAAGCCGAAGGCGAGATGCAGTCTTACCGGGACTCAGAGCCCTCGGAGGCACAAGACTTGGACTGGCAAGACCTCGACGCAGAGTCACCAGAAGAGGGGGTAGACTCTTACCCCTCGAGGCCTTCGCCGCCGGACGACATCGGAGTCTACAATGGAGTCGTCCAGAAGGCTGCAAAGACATATGGGGTCGAAATGCAGGAGGAAAAGACAAAAGCAGGTTTTCTCTTCGAAACACTGCTCCCTCAACAAACAAAGAGCCAATTCCTACCCATGCTGCCCGGCGTCCTGGACCAGGGAAGGGAGGCCTTCAGAGAACCTGCAGTCTGCAAGGCGGTTACACCTAGAAGTGAAAAGAAATATAAGCATTCCACAAAAGACCCGGCGTACATCCAAGGGTCAGTGCCAGCAGACTCTATTATCGCAGCAACGGCCAGGAAAAGGGCCGGTGTGCCCACCAACACAGGCCCACCTCCAGACAAGGAGAGCAAGCGAATAGACCTCACAGGACGAAAGGTGGAGAGGAACGCAGCCATACACTGGCGCATCGCCAACTCCAACGCCCTCATCAGCAGGCATGCATACCAGCATTGGGATGAAATGAGCCAGCTCATTACACACCTGCCAGAAGAATACCAACAAAGGGCTAATTACCTAGCGGACGAGGGCAAGGCTATCGCGAACACTTGCCTAAAGTCAACCTTGGACGCAGCAGAAAACTCCAGCAGGCAAATGATGATAGGGGTGACTGAAAGGAGACACGCATGGCTCATGATCTCGGGCTTCAAGCCGGAGGTACAGAGTAACATCCTTAACACACCTTTCGACGGAGAGAAACTGTTTGGAGCACCGGTCGACGACAAGTTGACGCAACTAAAAAGGACAACGAAACTGCGAGGTCCATGGGAGCACTGCAGTTCAGGGGAATGAGAAGAGGAAACCCCTCAAGGCGGCCCAATGGTAGAGGGGCAATGCACCCACCACTTCACACCAGTCCCCCAGCAAGGATACCAGGGGAACAACCAGGGCCAAAGCCAACAGGGACAACAGCAGCAAAATTGGCAGTACCAACCCAGAGGGCGGTCCTTTCGAGGGCGCGGTTACGGACGGGGACAGGCCCGAAGAGGGGACAGCAGCCCACCTCAAAGTGACTCCACAAACAAACCAAACCCTCCCCTATTAACACCAAGGGAGAGGAGAAGTCAACAAAAGGACAAAATAAAAACACACACAGCCAACAAATAACCACCGAGCATACAACCCCAGTTGGGGGCAGAATAGGAAAGTTCCTCACACAATGGAGGAACATTACCACGGACAAGTGGATACTGAACATCATACAGCACGGGTACTGCATAGAACTACAAAAACACCCCCAGGCAGAAAACCAAGACACCGGGCAATTCCCGCAAGGGAGCTCGCCCTCCTACGCCTAGAAGCAGAGGAGCTGCTACAAAAAAGAGCAATAGAACCAGTTCCAATAAACGAAAGGAACAAGGGAGTCTACTCAACGTACTTCCTAGTGCCAAAGGTAGACGAGACACTAAGACCAATACTGGACCTCAGATTCCTGAACAAATTCGTAAAAACTCAAATTCAAAATGACTTCACTTCAGGAAGTAATACCCCAAATCCAACAAGGGGATTACATGGCGACCATAGACTTGAAAGATGCATATCTGCACATACCCGTCAACCACAAACGTCTATTAAGATTCGTGATAGGCCACGAACACTACCAGTTCACAGTGCTGGCCTTCGGACTAAAGTCCGCACCAAGGGTGTTCACAAAATGCCTAGCAGCAGCTGCAGCGCACCTTCGGAGGAAGGGCATACATGTATACCCCTACCTCGACGACTGGCTGGTGAAAGCAGGATCATACGGACACTGCAAGGATCACATCAATCAAGTCATACAAACACTGTCCAGACTAGGTTTCTCAATACATTGGGAGAAGTCGTCAACAAAACCACAGCAAATCAAAATATTCTTAGGGGCACTAATAGACAGCACACAGTCCAAGGTGTTCCCCAGCGACAAGAGAACTATAGCGCTCCTGAGGGAAACACGTCATTACCGCAAGGGGCAAGTTCTGACAGTGAGGACGGTGAGCAGACTAATGGGAATGATGGCATCATGCATCCACCTAGTCCCACATATCAGGCTGCACATGAGACCGTTCCAAGAATGGATACAGCAACAGTGGTCACAAGCGACAGGGAGTTGGGAAGATCTAGTGGTTGTCACACACGCAGTGCAGCAAGAAATAGCGTGGTGGAAGGAAGAGAACATATTACAAGGGAAGCCATTCACACAGCCAACTCCAACAGTGACCATCACAACGGACGCCTCACAGCAGGGCTGGGGCGCGCACATGGACAGACTCCGTGTCAGGGGGCTGTGGTAACAACAAGATGCAGTGAAACACATCAACTACCTAGAACTAAAAACTGTGTTCCTAGCCTTAAGAGCCTTTCAGAAGCAGCTTTACGGCCAGAGAGTGCTGATACAAACAGACAACACAACCACCATGTTCTACATCAAAAAACAAGGGGGTACACAGTCAGCACCGCTATCAAACCTAGCACAGGAAATTTGGAGATGGGCCATCCCTCTAAGGATAGACCTACTGGCAATACACCTCCCAGGAATAGACAATGTAGAGGCAGACCAACTCAGTAGACAGACGTCAGCATCCCACGAATGGGAGCTCAATCAACAGGAGGTGCAGCGGCTGTTCCAAAAGTGGGGTACACCACGGATAGACCTGTTTGCAACACTCCAGAATGCAAAATGCCAACATTACGCATCCAGACAACCGGACCAAAGGTCCCTAGGGAATGCGCTATGGATAAGTTGGTCGAACGAATTTGCATACGCTTTTCCCCCGATACCACTGTTACACAAGGTACTCAGCAAATGCAGGAGCAGCAGCATGACACTCATACTGGTGGCACCGCAGTGGGCCAGACAATCATGGTTCTCACAAATAATGGAAATGGCGCAGGAACCAGCACACAGGTTCAGCAGAAGGAAAGACCTCCTCACAATGCAAGACGGAAAAGTGCTCCACCCAGAACCAGAGAGCCTCAGCCTAGCAGCATGGCTCCTGAGGACCTAGAATTCGCACACCTCAAGCTACCACCAAGCACCATGGCAGTTCTCAGAGAAGCAAGGAGACCCACTACAAGAAAATGTTACATTGCAAAGTGGAAAAGGTTCTCGCAATGGTGCATTAAAGAGGGACTGCAACGAAAAGTCACAAAAGAATCAACGGTACTACAATACTTAACGCACCTACTACACAGCGGGCTAAGTTACTCGTCACTAAGGGTTCACTTAGCAGCCATAGTGGCCTACACCAGGGGAGAAGCGGGGAAAAGCTTCTTCACCTCCCAGGTGGTCAAAAGATTCCTGGAAGGGGCTAAAAGAATAGCCCCCCCCCTAAAAGAATGCCAGCCCCAAGCTGGAACCTCAACACTGTGCTAACACAGTTGATGAAACCACCATTTGAGCCCATACACAAGATAACACTGCACATGCTCACACTAAAAACGGCATTCTTGGTGGCTATCACGTCACTGCGAAGGGTCAGTGAACTGCAGGCTCTTACACTACAAGAGCCCTACTTGCAAATACACAAGGACAGAATTGTCTTGAGAACAGACCCACACTTCCTGCCAAAGGTGGTGTCGCGGTTCCATATTAACCAGACAATACAGATACCAAGTTTCTTCCAGAAACCATCAACGCCCACAGAAAGGGCGCTACACACGCTGGACGCCAGAAGGGCAGTGATGCACTACATAGAAAGGACAAAGGAATGCAGGAAAACAAAACAACTCTTTGTTTCCTTCGCAAGCAGTTTCCTGGGACGACCAGTAACAAAAAATACCATAGCACAATGGATTGCGCAGGCAATACAACTCTGCCACAAGCAGGCAGGACAAGAGTTAGAGGGAGCCGCCCAGGCTCACTCAACAAGAAAGAAAGGAGCAACGGTTGCGTTCCTAGCAAACACACCTATACAAGACATTTGCCAAGCGGCAACATGGTCTTCCGTGCACACGTTCACCAAACACTACTGTGTGGATATCCAGATGAACAAAGAGGCACAAGTAGGACAGAAGGTTTTACAGCACATTTTCAGCAACCAATGCTCATCTTCCACCCAACCACCGCAATAACAAAACCGCTACTAAGTCTATGCACAGCATAGTGAATCCAGAAAGATTCACGCTGCAAAACGAATAGTTTCTTACCTGTCGGTGTAGTTTTGCAGCTTGAAGACTTTCTGGATTCACTAGCGATCCCACCCGCCTCCGCCAGGAAGATAACATAGGAGGTTAAGGGTACAACTAGACTACATACAGAGTTTAGAGGGATCAAAAGAAAAATTGAAAAATAAAAGACAAAGACATAGACAACAAAACTGTAAGAGGAAAAAGAAAAAAGAATCCGAAGATGGCTACCAAGGGTGGGAGCTTCCGCAGGAGCGCGACGACGTCACCGAAGACACCAAATGGTGGGCGTCGCCGCCCACCTGGGCCAACAAAAAAACCACAAAAACAAAGAAAAGACTACGAATCCGGACCCAACCACGAGATGGCGGAATAATGCACAGCATAGTGAATCCAGAAAGTCTTCAAGCTGCAAAACTACACCGACAGGTAAACTATTCGTTGCGGACTATAATGATTGCCACATTTAATATAAACTGCTAATTTTGTTTTCTTTCCATCTCCGTTTTAATGTGTTAGTGGATCTGTGGAAGGGCTGCTGAGTAAGAATTTCCCACACTGTCCCGCTTCAAGCAGGGCTCATGAAGCTCATGCTGATGGGATCTTCACCTTGTTGGGGAACCCCTCGTGCTCCTCTCCTCTGAGGGTGGAAGTGTGAACCCTGCAAGGCGCACATGCTTCAGTCTCCCAGACAACCACGATGAGCCTCTCCATTTCATTGCTCATCTAGACCACATACTTCCTGAGAGGCGGCTCATGGTCGAGGTAAGACCTGAAGATCATTCAGTCTGCAGCAGGCAACCTAATAAGATTCATTACCCAAGCAAATGGCTCCTGTTCTGTAATGGAGTCTTTTCCAAATGGCTTCCTTGTGGTTTCCACCCATGTGAGGGTGGCGGACCTCCAGTCCTGATTCGATTGCATGAAGGACTTCCGCAGGGAGACTGGGTCTCTGGTGGCCCATACCTGCACAGGAAGGCTTCTTAAGGCGCCACTTTGAGGGGCAAGAGCCCTCCTCTGTCCTAAAGGTACCCTTGCATTGCGTGAAGAAGCCGTTTGTAAGGCTTGAGTGCCACTCTACTTCACTTTATGAACACCACGTATCATGCTTACGTGGTGTAAGCATGATACGATGGACACTGTCCCAGATGTTCATTTCAGTCGAGTTGTTGGGATTTCCTTTGGTGCCATAATTCTTCCCAGCATCTCCAAAACATGACTTTAAAAATACTGTTAGTTTGAGTTCTTGGACTCTTATTCCAGCAGCAGACTTTCCTCTTCCTCTCCAAGCCCAGTCTCTGGGCTTAGTTGAGTACTAATGGAGAGCGCAGAGGCTGGACTATGGGGGTCGGACTTTTTAGAGGTTACAATGCATCTGCACCTGAGCTTCCAAGGTTAGTTTTTGTTTGAATGTGCTAGTTTATGCTTAGATGGACAAGAATTGTGAATGTCCTGAGAGTCTGGAGGAAAAAGGACAGAGGAGTAAGACTGCCTTGTATCTACATCTTTCAGTGCTGGAAACAAGATGATCACAGGTTCAAGTCCCAACGGGCCTGCACAGCTCTTCACCCTTGAACACCACTGATTCTTGTAGATCTAAAGGACTGTTGAAGCCATCTCAACAGCGAATATTCACGACACAAATAATGTAATGTTCCATGTTGGGAGTGGGTGGCGATGTCTCTGCTCTCCAGTGTTAGTCCTTCCCCTGGGCCTAGGTATTACACCCCGGGATGGTTTGAGCTGTACTGGTACCTGAGCCCTGCACTTTAGTAGGGGCTCACATTGATGATTTCCATGCATCACACTGGCTGGCTCATAGGCCGCTGTGACCTTGGACCCTTTTCCCTGTGGCAGGGGTCAGTGGGTCCTGCTATGCCCCACAGATGGTGAAAGGTAGAGCATCTTCTGGAACTATCCACATTCTGCACACCTTGGGAAGGGAATGAATGTATCTTTTCAAATGAGGGCTCCCAATTCATGTCCACGGGTGGTTTCTGCTGGATCCTTTGGAGTTGCAGCACGGAGTAAATTGTGTGGGATGCACTAAAGCTGTTGTGCGTTGACAGATTATATGTCTGGGTGTGGAGCTTCTGTGCCACTTCTGCAGTGAAACTTGTATTTGTCTGCAGTGGCGCCACGTGTTCTCTGCTGTCAAACTTGGATTTGTCTGCAGTGGCGCCACGTGTTCTCTGCTGTCAAACTTGGATTTGTCTGCAGTGGCGCCACGTGCTCTCTGCTGTGAAATTTGTCTGCAGTGGCGCCACGTGCTCTCTGGAGTGAAACTTGTATTTGTCTGCAGTGGCGCCACGTGCTCTCTGCTGTGAAACTTGTATTTGTCTGCAGTGGCGCCGCGTGCTCTCTGGAGTGAAATTTGTCTGCAGTGGCGCCACGTGCTCTCTGGAGTGAAACTTGTATTTGTCTGCAGTGGCGCCGCGTGCTCTCTGGAGTGAAACTTGTATTTGTCTGCAGTGGCGCCACGTGCTCTCTGGAGTGAAACTTGTATTTGTCTGCAGTGGGGCCACGTGCTCTCTGCTGTGAAACTTGTATTTATCTGCAGTGGCGCCACGTGCTCTCTGCTGTGAAACTTGTATTTATCTGCAGTGGCGCCACGTGCTCTCTGCTGTGAAACTTGTATTTGTCTGCAGTGGCGCCACGTGCTCTCTGGAGTGAAACTTGTATTTGTCTGCAGTGGCGCCACGTGCTCTCTGGAGTGAAACTTGTATGTTCGAGGCATATGAGCTGCAGAATACATACTTGTGCATAGATCGCCATCTGGTGGTGGGCTCGGATGTTTGCAGTTTGTTGTTGTCTTGGAAGAAGTCTTTGTAGTCACGAGATAGGTGACTCCTGCCTTGGACGATAGTGCGCATGGGCATCGACTCCATCCTCCGATTGTTTTTTTTCCGCCATCGGGTTCAGATGTGACTTGCTGCGCTCCGGTTCGGTACCGTGTTTCCAACCCTTTTCGACGCGCACCCATCACAACTCGACGGTATTGTTTCGTTCGCGTGCCCTTCACGCGCTAACTTCAAAATCCTCGATTCTGGTCGTCGGCGCGGGCCTCTGGGCCTATCGGCGCCATTCGGGCCTACGGCTAATGGAAAGGACTCCATTTAAAAAATGCCCCCAGTGTGGAGCTAAATTTCCACACAGTGACCACCACAAGGTCTGCAACCTTTGCCTCTCGCCAGAACACGAAGAAAAGGATTGCCAGGCCTGTGCCTCTTTTCGCTCCAAAAAGACTATTTGTGAGAAGTTGGCCTGGTATATGCTGTCCACTAGTTAAAGTGGACACCTTGCACCAGTACAATTCGACTCTTATGGTAGATAGGTTTAAGACAACCTTTACAGAAAGCTATCCTAGTGGTAGCTGTGGAGAGCAGCCTTCAGGCTAAGTCTTGATGGAATGTAAAGCAGCTTGTTTTACCACACAATCTCCTGAATCACCAAATGAAAAGACACCACACAGGTATATATATCAAATATATATGTATTTATTACTAAACAACTCTCTACTAATCCCTTTATGAGATTAGAAGTCAGGAACATATGCACAAATCAACGTTTCACAACCAATTGAGCACAAATATGGCTGGGGCCCTAGGGGCGTACCAGACCATATACTAAAAAAGAGACTTAAGAACAACGACTTGCAAAGGGACAAGGCCTAGGGCCTTCAGAAGCGCTGAGGCCTCACGAAACCACCCAAGGCGGTAAGTAAAGGACCCACGGGGGACGCGTGCAGTGTGTGAACACAGGCGCGGATCGCCGTAGACTTCAATGGGGCAAGCCGCGGTTAGAAATTAGGAGTTTAAGGGCACTTCGGGAGAAACTACAAGCCAGTCACTTACAGGGTAAGTAGTTCTAGGGCCAACACCCACAGGAGCACCGTAATGCTGGAGTTACCTCGCCCAGGGAAGCCGGGTGCATAGGTAGGTGTCTTTTGGTGTCGGGTCGCGGCGTAGTTTTCAATGGGAGCCAATGAAGACTTGCTGCTTGTGAAGACAGATGAAGTGTCCGGTGGAATCCAAGCCTGGATTCGGAAGAAGGAAGACCTGAAAGCAGAGGGGACAGTGTTCAAAGTCACTTGGCAGTGACCCGGGGCAAGGAAGATGAATGCCCACCGTCGTCGACAGATTCAGGTCGTTCACGGGTGTCTTGGCTCTTCGGCCACGAGGTCCAGGAGGCGTCGATGACGACCAGGAGCTGGATTCAGCGTGTCCCACGAAGTCTGCAGCTTACTGTGGTGTCGGCGACCCGATTGGAGCCAACAAGCCTTGGTAACAGCAAGTCTCGTGGAAAGGACAAAAAGTCAGCGGTGCAGACCAGCAAGGTCTGGGGGACTCACCCAGCGAGGGTAAGTCAGGGCAGGCCTGGAGCAACCAGGGGAGCCCTTTGGATTTGTAGAAAAGTCTTCAGGGGACTCACAAGCCGGCTGGCAATGGATCGCGAAGACGCCTCGGGAGGATTCACTCAACAGGGGCCCACGGTCACTCGGGACGGGGTAGGCCTCTGATCTTGGGAGGGATCTCTGCTAGAGGCTGGGACCACACGTGGCCCAAAGCACAGGTTCGTAGAACGTCGTGAAGGGGTTGCACTCGAAAGTAGTGCACGGTACCCAGGGATTGCGGTTCCTCGTCACTCGTGGGGTCCACTGGCCTCAGCTTCGCTGGGGACTCACGATGGCCTTGGAGAAGTCAGGAAATCCTCTTCCTGGGCTGCAGGGACTTCGGGCTCCGGCGGGAGCGGCGTAGTTTGCGACCGTCGTTGCAGTTTTTGGTGCCTGCCAAGCAGGGAGTCACTCCTTGACTCCAAGGGAGATTCTTCAGTCTTCCAGAGGTAGTGGAACGTCGAAGGTCCGGGATTCTTCTTTAGAGCGTCGTCCAGGGATATCTAGTTTGCAATGTTAAGGGTTCCCTATCTTATACTGAAAGGAAGGGAGGGACTAGCTCTGACCCCACCTATGGGAGGGTCAGGGGAGTGGGTGGCTACACCCACTTCCCTTTGTCCAGTTTCACGCCAGAGCAGGGGCAGGTAGCCCCTGAGCCGGTTTGAACTGGTGTATGCACAGAGGAGCCTCCTGCTCCCCCAGTGCAGGACTTCAAAGCACTCTAGGAGTGCACCCACCCAACCCCAATACACTAAACCCTGTCTGGGAGGTGGTCACACCCCCCTGTGACAGGATACCTATTGTTGGGCCTCCTCCACTGTGAGTTTCGGTCATCAGCAGGAGGGCAGCCCAGTGTCTGTGACTGGTGGCATCCATTTTGTGATGCCAGTGCTCTTCAGGATTCTACCGCGTTTCCACAGTAGGTACATGTCTATCCCTCTAGAAGGATGGGATCATACTCCCACACCAGTTACTGGTGTGGGGGTATGATTCCAAAGTGTTTGACACCAAACACGACATGTTTTGATGCAGCCATTCCAAAGTTAGCATTAACCGCGAGGTTATAATGCACTTAAGAGTATATGGTTTGACCGCATTCACAAACAGCCCCAGAGAATGGACTCTGAGAGCTGCAGAGGGGCCCTGCTCGGGCAGAGGCACCCTCTCACATAGAAACTAAGCACCCTGCCCTCAGGATTGATAGGGCCTGCTTTAGGGGTTAGGTGGTTTTTTTTTAGTTAAGACAGGAAAGTGGCGCTCAGGCTATTGCGTATACTAGCTATAGGCTTATAAGCATGCGATGCCTCCAGGTCAGGGGATTAACCCAATAACCCCTGAAAAATGTGTGAATCGCAGGATCCACACTGTAAATTGAGTACTGTCCTGGGCACACGCGGTGAGGGTATTGACAATATATTAGTCTGTTACAAAATATTATATAAATGCAGAGGTCGGCATCAGTATTAGAACAAAAAAGGGGTTTATTTATGTCTCAACACCAACTATGTTGAATACAAAAGGCCAGCCGACACGTGTTTCGTCACTGGGAAAATTCCCGTGACTCATCAGGGCTGGGGAGGATACAAAAGAAAAGGGGTGAGGGAAACATTGAAGGTTAGACACAAAAAACCTGATTAATGCACGAATGATAATTGGAAAGGGATCATCCTACGTGACTATTGGATAGAGAAACTGAAAATGCACATTGTGACACGTGATGTGTGATGTGTGAAGTGACAATTGAGGTAATTTCACTACTTCAGAATCAGAACTGTTGGAGGCAATACGGGAAAACAAATTAAAGACACATTGTGACTGACGTGTTCGTGCCGCTCTCATGAGGAGGATACATGAGGTAAAGCGCGGGAAAAACAAGTTAAATTGTGTGGTGTGACAGCTATAAAGTGCAAGTAGAAGTGTGTAACGAGGTTTGAAATTAACCTCAATAAAGGAGGAAATGATATAAACTTGAAACTGCAAAGGAATGAAAAAGCACGAAATGGAAAGGAAAAGGTCATGACACAGAAGGTAGGCCAGGACTGGGGAGGAAGGACAGGGGGGCCCCGGACTGTAATGCTAAATTACCTAAAGGCGAATGTATCAGAAGGAAAATTGACCCTGTAGGAGAAAATAAAGCAAGAATAAGAAAAGGGGAGACGCATTGCTAGGGGGAAGATAGCAACGGAAAACGGAATCACAAGGAAGGCTCACCCGAGGACCGGTGATAATTCCAACCCGGTGTGGGGTGAGCTGGAGGCTGGAGCAACAGGATTGATAGGCGCTGGATGAGGCGCTACGAAAAATTACAGCGGTGGACGGAGACCGCTGTGAATAATTAGGGCGAGAAGGGATGAGGACGGTGAGAACAGACAACAGGGGCACTAAGTGAATAGAAAGAAAAAACAAAAAATCTTACCGGGCTGGAATGCAGCCTAGGCGGATTAAAGGTAAAGCATGGGTTTGGAGTTGCCAGGTACTGTAGGGAAAACATAGAAAACCGGAACTGTAAATAAAAGAAATAAGGCGCTGGAGGGACCAGACAGGAAAAACAATACAAGGGCTTACCCTGTGATGGCAGGTAGTGGCTGTCCAATGTTCGGCGTGGTGGAAGGGTAAACCGACAGCCAGGCGATGTGCAGAATCTAGCTAACTGGTGGACAAGCGAGGAGAAGGGGGTGGGGAAAGGGGGAAGGTAAGAACCGGCAGGTGCAAGGTTGAAAGAAAAGAAGAAATGGTTGAAAGAGGCTTACCCAGGGTACGGGAAGACTAGGAGAATAATGATGGCGAGTTGACGCAGAACTCTGTAAAGAGACACGGAGATACGAGCAGATTTAGTAAAGCACAGCAGGAAATGAATGATAAAGGAAAAACGGTGTGCCAACACGGCAATTACCTGGAGTCCGGTGCGGAGGAAGACGTCAGGACATTGGAGCGAGTAGTGAGATGCTGAATGTGGAATGGAAAAGGGGGGGAAAACACTAAGTAGTGTTAGGAATCAGAAGACTAGACCGAGTAACGCTGACGAAACTGCCGATCAGTCGCCATGTTGGGAAGGGAGGGCAAGCGAAAACAAGTGGTGCGCATGTGCGACGGAAAATAAAGCAACCTAATAGCCAAATTAATCCGATTGGCTATATGGCAAGGTCCGAAACGTAAGGCGGACATGCAATATCGGCGAAAACCAAACTAATAGACCTGGGGTCCGGTTTGAAATTAAAGCTAAGGACGTTAAAGCCGAGTTGGGGCAAAGTGTACGGCATGAAAAATGGAAAGAAATGAAGGCGTCAAAACCTGGAGGGTCTAGAGCGAAAATAGTGAGCTAAACAGTAAGTTACCTCTGATAGGATAAAATACTGTGGGGAGTAAATAGGCTAAGGAGAAAACGAGCAAATAGGTGAGCTGATCTGTACGTAGATTGAAACTTAAGGAGGAGGAGAAAATTAAGCAAGATGGTGGGCTGATCTGTGGGTAGCCACAGCTAGGACGATTACTGTGGATGATAATAACATCAGTTATTATGGAATAGTTAAGTAAAAAACTACTCCACTAATGACTTGTGGTCGACAGGAACTAAAATAGACGTTGAAATGATTGAGAGCTAAATGAGACCAGCGAGCAGAACTGTTAGAGCGGAGTGTACAGAGGTCACTTCCGAAGTAGTACAAAAGCATGTTGAGATCATGTGATGGAATGAAAAAGAGGTAAACAATGTAATGAAGAAGAGAAAGTAAAAACCTTGACATCGTTCATAATACATGATGATTATTAGTGTTGCTACTATGGTAATAGAAAAGTGGTTGTGCATGCATGGTGCAGAAACATGCTGGTGTTATCTGTTTCATATAAAATATACAATGACATTGATGAACTAATCACTGTAAATTGCCAGAGCAAAAGTAATGGGTCAATGTTCATTCTCCCAGGAAGTAATGTAGTTCATGGTCTGTGTTCAATCCGTGTTGAACTGTCCGCAAGCGCATGATCCAAGTAGCTTCCAGGCGTCTGAGTCGGAGTTCTCTGTTACCACCTCTGGCATTGATGGGTGCTACGTCGAAACCGAAGAAGGAAATCCGTTTCTTTGGGCCTTGGTTCGGACAAACGGCTGCATGGACCGCCATTGGATACCTGCTGTCGAGGTTGTGTAGGGCTCTGACGTGTTCACCAATTCGATCTTTTAATGGTCTGATTGTGCTCCCGATGTACCAGCGCTTGCAGGTGCACTCGAGAATGTAGATCACGAATCTGGTATTACAATTGATGTTCTGTTTAATCTGGTACTGTTGTCTGTTGATGGCCATAAAGTTGCTAATCCCATGTTGGGCTAGTTTGCAGACACCGCAGTGTCCGCACTTGAAGAAGCCTAGATTACGGGTGGTGAGCCATGAGGGACTGGTGTCTGGGCTTGGGATGGTGGGACTAAGTCTCGTTTTTAATGTTCTACCTCTTCTGTAAGTAACTTGTGGTTTCGGAGGCACGATCTCTCTGAGTGTATTGTCCGCTAGCAATATGTTCCAATGTTTGTTGAGGCTTTTCCTCATAGCTTGTCCCATGTTACTATAGTCTGTAATCAGTCGGACAGGTTGGTCTTGCTTAGTGGTTATCTTCCTGGTTAGTAGTGTGTCCTCTCTCCTTATGTTCTTGATTCTCTTTTCTGCAGAATTGATAGTACGGGCACTATAGCCCCTTTCTTTGAATCTATGTTTCATGTTAGTGAGGCACTCTTGAAATTCTGGTTCCTCACTACAGTTTCTCCTGGCTCTCATGAATTCTCCATAGGGAATTGCCTGTATTTGATGTGCGGGGTGCGAACTGTCTGCGTATAAGATGGCATTACACGAAGTTTCTTTCCTATAGAGACGGCTCTGAATGGTGTTGGATTTAATGTAAATTTCCACATCTAGAAATGTGATTTTGGAGGCGCTGGAGTTCTCTGTGAATTTCATGTTCATGTCATTGTGATTGAGGTGTGACTGATAGGTTTAAATGTGTGTGCAGGAGAGATATAGGGAACCTATATCTCAGTGAGGAGTGCTAGCACCTCCTCACCCAGGCTGCAGTAGCAGGCCTGTGGTGTCAGATTTAGTCTGCTTCCCAGGGGTGGCATAATACATGCTTCAGCCCCTGGTAGGCCTGTGGAGTACCTATGCCCTTGGTATCTAAGGTACCATATACTAGGGACTCATAAGGTACCACAGTATCCAATCACTAGTGCACCTAGAGTGCACTCCAAGTCGTTTAGAGAGAACAGAGAGGCTGGGGCCCTGATTGGCAGGGTCCCAGCCAGACTATAGCCAGAAACCAGTGTAAACATCAGGAAAAAAAGTGGGGGCAACATAAGAGGCAGATCCTACTCTCCTACACTATTCGTGATCGCCGGGCTCGACGACACGTTATGGCTCAACAGGCTACACCGGTGCCACACGACATCTTCAACGAAGGCCCTGATGTTCCAGAGGCAGAGGATTCGGAGGAGCTTGACATCGTCTCCGAAGCTGACGACTCCGATGACCACATCACTCCAGGTCAACGAGTGAGTACAAACGTCCATGCCCCTGCCCCACCAGATAAACAGAAGGCTCCGGTCAAAACTTCGCCTGAAGGCCTTAGTCGAGACCGAGGGAAAACTTCAGAAGCCCCGGCTCCGAAGACAAAGGAAAAGCCTTCTGGCAGCTCTGGACCGAGCAAGCCGCATATCAGTACCCATAAGACACCTTCGGTACCGAAATCAGGGATACACCCTATTCCCGTTACGTCCAAAAAGGCCTCTGTACCGAACCCTTCGGCACCAAAAGACCATAAGGCCTCGGAACCAAACAAACACCGAAAACCTTCGGATCCGAAGAAAATTCCCGACTCGACGCCGGCGTCGAAGCCAAAGGAGCACAAGACCCCTCTTACGGCGTCAGAGTCCAAATCAAAACCACGTTCGGAACCCAAAAAATCGGCACCGAAAGGAGACAATAACCAGTAAGAGCTTTTTCGACCAGATCCTATCGATCCAAATCAAAACACTTTACATGTGGGCCCTAAAACAGGCCATATTGTCAGTCTCCCAACAAAGAAGAGGAAATGAAAATGAAATTACCAGCATTTGTAAAGCGCACATCTACCTCCGGAGAGGTGTCCCGGCGCTGGGGGCCCTCGGGAAGATTAACCCCTTCCGTGCGGGGGTAATTCCCCCACGGGTGCGGGGGGCAGGGGGTGAGCGCGGCGCCGCGGTGCTCATGACGAGCCCAGCTCGTCATGAGTCACGGTGGAGCTGTGCTCATGACGAGCTGGGCTCGTCACGGCCCCGCCCACTGATTAATTCTCCTGCACAGGCGGGGAATTAATCCCGCGTGGGAGGAGCGCAGCTGTTATGACGAGCCCAGCTCGTCATGAGCACAGCTCCACTGTGACTCATGACGAGCTGGGCTCGTCATGAGCACCGAAGGGGTTAAGCGAGCTATTGCCCAGAGTCACATGGTGCTGGGCTAACCTGCCGCCGGCACCGGGGATCGAACCGTGAACCCCATGGTCTGGAGTCGGGCACCCTGGCCGCTGCGTCACACCTCTTCAAATCAGATACCTCACACCCTCCTGAGGTACCTGTGAAGAAAAGGGACTTTGCAACTTCACCCCTAAGACCCTCTTCTCCTATTCTTCCTACCAAACCTTTGTCTCCTACAAACTCTCCTATACACTCTCTCCAATACTTCCATACTCACCACAGGATGAGGATGATCTAGGGGACGGGGGTGGACACAATAAGGACCCTTTAGATGACCCTGATGATGACCCTGCACCACCACAGGATACATGGGACGATTACAACAATCCCACAGATCCTCCGGACCTTCCTGATCCGGATGTATACCCATCTAGGCCTCCCCCCCCCCCCCCAGATGACAATATAGGATTTAGTCAGCTCATTAATAGGGCTGCGCAATATCATGGCGTTGAACTCCATTCAGACCCCATGGACGAAGACTTCCTAATTGACACATTTGCTCAGTCACAAAAAACAATTCATACATTGCCCATGCTTAAAGGTGTGATTAAACATGCACCAGACATATTTAAAGACCCTGTTAGGACCAGGATCCTCAATCCTCGGATTGATAAAAAGTACAAGCCTGCCCCTAACGATCCAATTTACATTAAAGGACCACTCCCTTTATATTCTTTGGTAGTCTCCAATGCAAGAAAACGTGCTAATTCCCAAACCTCTGGTGATGCTCCACCTCCAGACAGAGTCTAAACTGCTAGATGCATCAGGTAAACGAGTTGCCTCCCAAGCAGCCAATCACTGGAGAATAGCTAATGCACAAGCATTGCTTGCCAGATACGACCGGGCTCAATACAATGAGCTCGAAGACATATTCAACATTTACCTGACCAATACAAAGCCAAGGCCAACGATCTGGTCCAAGAGGGCAAATTAATTACCAATGCATCCATCAAATGTGCCCTCGATGCAGCAGACACCGCATCTAGATCTCTCAACACCAGTGTCTTACTTCGCAGGCATGCACGGTTGCGCATTTCTGGGTTTAAGCAAGAAGTGCAAACTACTATTTTAAATCAGCCGTTCGATCAAGAGCACCTCTTTGGCCCAGCTGTGGATACAGCTTTGGAAAAAATGAAAAAAGACAGACACTGCAAAATCGATGGGAGCATTACAGTCTTTAACACCACGAGGTTCCTTTCGTCGCTCCTTTTATAGGGGCGCATCCAAAAACATTAGCACAGACACTTCCTCCACCTACAAGAGTCCCACACAAACATCCCCCAACAAGGCATATTTCAGAGGTGGGTACAGAGGAAATAATAGCAATGGTAGAGGCCCAGGTAACAATAACCGAACATCCCCTACTACCAAACAATGACTTCCCTCCTCTCCCTCCAGACCATTCCACTCCGGTCGGAGGAAGGCTCTCACAGTTCCTACCTGTCTGGAACTCCATCACTACAGACAGGTGGGTAAGACAAATTATCCAGTATGGTTACTGCCTGGAACTTACCGCAACTCCCCCAACCATACCGCCCAAACAACGTCCAATGTCCACGGAACATCTAACTCTCCTCAAACAAGAAGTTCTCTCACTTCTTCAAAAGCATGCAATAGAACCAGTTCCCCTTCAGCATCAAGGCACAGGGGTTTACTCCCTTTATTTTCTCATCCCCAAAAAGACGGTACTCTCAGACCAATATTGGACCTCAGACCTTTGAATATCTACATACAATCAGACCATTTTCACATGGTCACCCTTCAACAGGTCCTCCCACTGCTCCAACAAGGCGATTTCCTTGCCACTCTAGATCTCAAGGACGCCTACTTCCATATTCCTATACACCCTGCTCACAGGAAATATCTAAGGTTCATAGTGGACGGTCAGCACTATCAATTCAATGTCCTCCCATTTGGAGTGACCACAGCACCCAGAGTCTTCACAAAGTGTCTGGCGGTAGTAGCCGCCCACTTGCCAAGACAACAAATTCATGTCTTCCCATACCTGGACGACTGGCTCATAAAAGCCAAGTCATACAGCCAGTGTGTTCTCCACACTCTACTAACAATTCACTTGCTTCACAACTTGGGGTTCACAATAAACCTCACCAAGTCATATCTTCTACTGTCCCACATACATCAGTATCTAGGGGCCACAATAGATACTTCCAAAGCACTGGCATACCCCAATCCAGTCAGAATAGCCAGTATGCAAACCCTCGTAACAAAATTTCAACCTCAACTCTCACTACCAGCTCGAGTGTTTATGCAGCTAATAGGAATGATGGCCTCTTGCATTTTCATAGTACCACACGCAAAGCTTCACATGCGTCCTTTACAACAATGTTTAGCACGTCAGTGGAACCAGGCTCAAGGGCAAATTTCAGATCTGGTGTTGGTGGACAGCCGCACTCATCGCTCTCTGCAGTGGTGGAACACACAAAACCTTTCCAAAGGGCGGCCGTTCCTAGCCCCCGTTCCACAGATAGTGCTAACAGCAGACGCATCGCTCACCGGCTGGGGAGCCCATCTCCTAAACCATACGATTCAGGGCAAGTGGACCCCCTCAACAAAAAGTGCTCCGCATCAATCACCTGGAGTTACTGGCAATCTTTCTAGCATTAAAATCATTCCAGACACATCTCGTCAACAAAACTGTCCTTGTCCGAACCAATACGACAGCAATGTATTATATACAAAAACGGGGGGGGGGACACATTCTTTACAGCTTTCCCAACTAGTTCAAAGCATATGGAAATGGGCCATCCCACAAAAGATTTACCTTCTAGCAGAACATCTTCCAGGGGTACACAATCAGATTGCGGATCTGCTCAGTCGTCCGACACAACAAATCCACGAATGGGAACTTCATCCACAAGTTCTTCTTCCGTTCTTTCAAATGTGGGGCCACCCAGACATAGATATGTGCGGCACACATGCAAACGCAAAATGCCCAACCTTCGCCGCCAGGTATCCACACCCATTGTCCAAAGGCAATGCAATATGGATGAACTGGTCAGGCAGATTTGTGTACGCTTTTCCGCCACTCCCACTCATTCCGTTAGTGGTGCGCAAGCTCAAACAACAGTCTCTCAAGATGATCCTGGTTGCTCCAACATGGGCCCGGCAACCTTGGTTCACAACACTCCTGGAACTCTCAGTAGTTCCACACCAAAAGCTACACCTCTCCCCAAAGCTTCTTACACAGAACCATGGAGAGATAAGACATCCTGATCCAGCTCAACTAAACCTAGCAATCTGGCTCCTGAAGTCCTAGAGTTCGGTTACCTCAACCTCCCACCAGACTGTATAAACATTATTAAAGAAGCCAGACGCCCCACTACTAGAGCTTGCTATGCAGCCAAATGGAAAAGATTTGTCATTTACTGCAATAACAACAAAATTGACCCACTAGATGCTTCAATTCAGAGCATAATTTGTTATTTACTGCATCTACAAAGATGTAATCTGGCATACTCGTCCATAAGACTACATCTTGCTGCCATTGCCGCTTACCTACAAAACAGACAGCATTTGTCATTGTTTAGGGTACCTGCCATCAAAGCGTTTATGGAAGGCCTTAAAAGGATAATTCCTCCCACAATCCCACCATCGAGTTCAAGGCCCTCTGTATAGCCTTTAAAGTCCTGAAATTTGCATCGCCGAACATCCTGACTGACTTGCTTCTACCCTATGTTCCCTCCCGCCAGCTGCGCTCCATGGGACAACACCTGGTGTTGGTCCCCCGAGTTAGGAGGGTTCGCGCCGGAGGTCGTTCCTTTCGGAACAGAGCAGCCATCCTATGGAACTCGCTGCCGGCCTACATTCGGGGGCTCAATAATCTCCTCGAATTCAGTAAAGCCATAAAAACCTTCCTCTTCCCCTCTCCATAGGTCCTCCTGAGTCCCCTTCTATCTTGGTCACCTCATTGCTGTTCAGCGCCGGGACGCCTCTTTGCTGAGGCAGCTGTCGCGCTTTATAAACCCTCTACCATAACATAACATCTCCAGTGTGGAATCTAAACATTGTCCTTACTAGGCTCATGGGTCCCCCATTTGAACCTCTACACAAATGTGAACTGCAGTTCCTTACATGGAAAGTAGCTTTCCTTGTCGCAATCACCTCTCTCAGGAGAGTAAGTGAGATCCAGGCTTTAACCCTACAAGAACCATTCTTACAAATACATCATAACAAGGTGGTTCTTAGAACAAATCCAAAGTTCCTTCCCAAAGTAATCTCTGCTTTCCATCTTAATGAATCTGTGGAATTACCCGTTTTCTTCCCAAAACCAGGTTCCGTAGCAGAGAGAGCCCTTCACACACTTGAAGAGCTATACTTTATTACATTGACAAAACTAAACCTTTTAGAAAGACAAACCAACTGTTTGTAGCTTTCTCTCCACCTCATAAAGGTAACCCCATCTCCAAAGCTGGGATTGCCAGGTGGATAGTCAAATGTATTCAGATATGCTACCTGTTAGAACTGGGGGTCTCTAGTTGGCAATGGTATGCACCTTTGTCCAAATAGAGACCCTTGCTTCTAAGTCAGGGAAAGGGGATTACACACCTGGATAACCCCTGCTCACCCCCCTGGTAGCTTGGCACGAGCAGGCAGGCTTATCTAAGAGGCAGTGTGTTAAGCATTTGTGAACACATACAGTAATACAGTGAAAACACTACAGATGGACACCACACAGGTTTTATAAAAATAAGTATTCTTTGTATAGATTTATCACAAGACCACAAACGACAAAAATCCACAATACTGTAATCAATAATACTTCAAGATGGTAGAAATGGTTTAAAAATAGGTTCTTCACTTAAAAGCAGTCTTTAGCAACAAATAACCCCAACTGGAGTTATCACGACGTCTAGGTCAAAGAAATCCCAAAGTACGGCACCGATTGCGAGGTGTGCGGCGTCGGGCCCGGAGTCAATACAGACCCACAAAGAACAGTACCTTGGAAAAGCGAAAACCAAGACAGCTCACGGAGTCGGGGAGGTGCGGCGTCGTTGGCGCGTTGCGGAGTCGGTTCCTTGCTTCGGAGGAGAGGATGCGTCGGGACCTGGATGCTTGCGCAGGCAGGGGAGGCGTCTGTTCCGGACTGGAGAGGAGGTGACGTCATGATGGCGCCGAGGCCACGGTTCCGTACGATGTCGATAGATTCTTGACCACCCACGTCGACGATCGGCTCCGCGATGATGTCAGCTTCGGAGTCGATGCGGCACAGCAGCAGGCGTCGGGCCGGCGTCGTAAGTCGGAGCAGCGCTCACGGCTATAGCAGGCTTACGGTGTCGCTCGCTGGCGTCGAGGTGGCACGGCGGTCGGCGTCGAGTCTTCGTTGCAAGTCGGAGCGGCGCTCATGGCTTCGATGCAGGAGACTGCGTCGCTCGCCGGCGTCGGTGTTGCAAATTCCTTCTGTAGCACCAGAACAGCAAGTTCCTAGATGCAGGCAAACAGAAGGGGGTGAAGTCTGGTATCCCTGAGACTTCGGTCAGGAGGCAAGCTCAAATCAAGCCCTTGGAGTAATATTCTGCAAGATGATGAAAGTTCTTTAAAAGTTCCTTCTCCTTTCCTTGGCAATGAAGAAACCACTGCAGGCCAACCCAGCAAACAGCACACTTGGCAGAGGGGCAGTCCAACTCCTGCAGCTTCCTTGGTTCTTCTCCTTGGCAAAAGGGTCGTCTTGTTGTTCCAGAAGTGATCTAAAGTTCTTGGGTCTGGGTCCCAATATTTATACTACTTTTCTCTTTGTTCTCTGAAGGCAGAGAGGCCTTTGCCTGGTCAAAACCAGTTCTGGTCAGTCTTGGAGCACTTTGTTGACAAGACTCCTTCTTTCCTTTCACAGTGTAGGCCAGGGACATCAGACGCACCACAGGAGGTGGAGCCAGCATTGTGGAGGGAAGGCACAGCCCTATTCAGGTCCCAGGTGCAACTCCTCCCTCCTATCTGCATGCAGATCTCTCTATTCAGCCCTGTGCTGACTCACCCTGTCTCCTGGCAGCCCCCAGCCCCTGTCACTCAAACTCCAGACAAGGAATACACAACCTAGCAGAGGCAGGCTTGGATAGTTAGGCAAGAAAATACCCACTTTCTAAAAGTGGTATTTTCAAACACAATGTTAAAACCAACTTCACTAAAAGATGTCTTTTATCATTCCGAGTTCAGGCATACTAAACTCGAATTTCTACCATGTTCCCTGAGTCAGTTAGGATTATAAGATGTAATAATCTAACTGCCCATTCTGGCCTATGGGGAACAGGTAGCCTTGCAATAGTGAAAAACGAAAATGGCTGTAATTCACTATTAGGACATGCTACACACACCAGGGCATGTCCTACCTTTTACCTACAATGCACCCTGCCCTAGGGCCTACCTTAGGGGTGACTAATATGCAGAAAAGGGAAGGTTTAGGGACTGGTAAGTGGGTGCACTTGCCAAGTCGACATGGCAGTCAGACTGCACAAAGGCTCTGCAATGGCAGGCCTGTGACTCACTTTACAAGCTGCTTCTGTGGGTGGCACAACCAGTGCTGCAAGCCCACCAGCAGCATTTGATTTACAAGCCCTGGGCACACCTGGTGCACTATACTAGGGTCTGACAAGTAAATCAAATGATCCAATCATGGAGTCACTAATCAATGAATCAATTTACCATAGGGAGCACTTGCACTGTGGCACTGAATAGCAGTGGCACAGTGCCCAAAGCATCTAAAACCAGCAAACAGATCAAAAACAGAGGAGGCAATCAGAAAAAAATGGAAGGGAGACTCACGACAATGATACCAGGTCTAACACTACCACAAAGCAAAACGCACATTAACATTTCCCCCTAGAGCGCATTCAACACGCAAACTAGGGGCTTCCATGGCATTCTTAGGGAACATTCCCTTAGATGACATTTGTAAAGTAGCAACATGGTCTACGCCACACACCTTCACCAAACACTATTGTGTAGATATGCAGGCGAAGCAACAAGCTTCTGTAGGCCAGGCTGTTCTTAAAACACTTTTTCAAACCACTGCAACAGATACAGGTAACCACCGCTAAGGGAGAGCACTGCTATACAGTCTATGCACAAGTATGTATTATGCAGCTCATATGCCTCGAACGGAAAATGCTACTTGCCAGTATGCATCTGTTCTTGGCATGTAGAGCTGCAGAATCACATACACCCACCCGCCTCCCCGGTACCTCTATCTGTTCCAGCGTTATCTTACTTAGATACTTACACATGGACATCTTTTCTGTTTCTTACAAACTCCATCATTTCCCTTCGTGGCGAAAAACAATCTGAGGATGGAGTCGATGCCCATGCGCACTATCGTCCAAGGGAGGAGTCACCTATCTCGTGACTACAAAGACTTCTTCCAAGACAACAACAAACTGCAAACATCCGAGCCCACCACCAGATGGCGATCTATGCACAAGTATGTGATTCTGCAGCTCTACATGCCAAGAACAGATGCATACTGGTAAGTAGCATTTTCCTTGTCTGCAGTTGCGCCACGTGCTCTCTGCTGTGAAACTTGTATTTGTCTGCAGTGACGCCACGTGCTCTCTGGAGTGAAACTTGTATTTGTCTGCAGTGGCGCCACATGCTCTCTGCTGTGAAAAGTGTATTTGTCTGCAGTGGCGCCGCGTGCTCTCTGCTGTGAAACTTGTATTTGTCTGCAGTGGCGCCCCGTGCTCTCTGCTGTGAAACTTGTATTTGTCTGCAGTGACGCCACGTGCTCTCTGGAGTGAAACTTGTATTTGTCTGCAGTGGCACCACGTGCTCTCTACTGTGAAACTTGTATTTGTCTGCAGTGGCACCACGTGCTCTCTACTGTGAAACTTGTATTTGTCTGCAGTGGCGCAGCGTGCTCTCTGCTGTGAAACTTGTATTTGTCTGCAGTGGCGCCACGTGCTCTCTGCTGTGAAACTTGTATTTGTCTGCAGTGGCGCCACGTGCTCTCTGGAGTGAAACTTGTATTTGTCTGCAGTGGCGCCACGTGCTCTCTGGAGTGAAACTTGTATTTGTCTGCAGTGGGGCCACGTGCTCTCTGCTGTGAAACTTGTATTTATCTGCAGTGGCGCCACGTGCTCTCTGCTGTGAAACTTGTATTTATCTGCAGTGGCGCCACGTGCTCTCTGCTGTGAAACTTGTATTTGTCTGCAGTGGCGCCACGTGCTCTCTGCTGTGAAACTTGTATTTGTCTGCAGTGGCGCCGCGTGCTCTCTGGAGTGAAACTTGTATTTGTCTGCAGTGGCGCCGCGTGCTCTCTGGAGTGAAACTTGTATTTGTCTGCAGTGGCGCCACGTGCTCTCTGGAGTGAAACTTGTATTTGTCTGCAGTGGCGCCGCGTGCTCTCTGCTGTGAAACTTGTATTTGTCTGCAGTGGCGCCACGTGCTCTCTGGAGTGAAACTTGTATTTGTCTGCAGTGGCGCCACGTGCTCTCTGCTGTGAAACTTGTATTTGTCTGCAGTGGCGCCACGTGCTCTCTGGAGTGAAACTTGTATTTGTCTGCAGTGGCGCCGCGTGCTCTCTGGAGTGAAACTTGTATTTGTCTGCAGTGGCGCCACGTGCTCTCTGCTGTGAAACTTGTATTTGTCTGCAGTGGCGCCACGTGCTCTCTGGAGTGAAACTTGTATTTGTCTGCAGTGGCGCCACGTGCTCTCTGCTGTGAAACTTGTATTTGTCTGCAGTGGCGCCACGTGCTCTCTGGAGTGAAACTTGTATTTGTCTGCAATGGCGCCACGTGCTCTCTGCTGTGAAACTTGTATTTGTCTGCAGTGGCGCCACGTGCTCTCTGGAGTGAAACTTGTATTTGTCTGCAGTGGCGCCACGTGCTCTCTGCTGTGAAACTTGTATTTGTCTGCAGTGGCGCCACGTGCTCTCTGGAGTGAAACTTGTATTTGTCTGCAGTTGCGCCACGTGCTCTCTGGAGTGAAACTTGTATTTGTCTGCAGTGGCGCCACGTGCTCTCTGCTGTGAAACTTGTATTTGTCTGCAGTGGCGCCACGTGCTCTCTGGAGTGAAACTTGTATTTGTCTGCAGTGACGCCACGTGCTCTCTGCTGTGAAACTTGTATTTGTCTGCAGTGGCGCCACGTGCTCTCTGCTGTGAAACTTGTATTTGTCTGCAGTGGCGCCACGTGCTCTCTGGAGTGAAACTTGTATTTGTCTGCAGTTGCGCCACGTGCTCTCTAATGTGAAACTTGTATTTGTCTGCAGTGGCGCCGCGTGCTCTCTGCTGTGAAACTTGTATTTGTCTGCAGTGGCGCCGCGTGCTCTCTGCTGTGAAACTTGTATTTGTCTGCAGTTGCGCCACGTGCTCTCTAATGTGAAACTTGTATTTGTCTGCAGTGGCGCCGCGTGCTCTCTGCTGTGAAACTTGTATTTGTCTGCAGTGGCGCCACGTGCTCTCTGCTGTGAAACTTGTATTTGTCTGCAGTGGTGTCGCGTGCACTCTGCTGTGAAACTTGTATTTGTCTGCAGTGGCGCCACGTGCTCTCTGCTGTGAAACTTGTATTTGTCTGCAGTGGTGTCGCGTGCACTCTGCTGTGAAACTTGTATTTGTCTGCAGTGGTGTCGCGTGCACTCTGCTGTGAAACTTGTATTTGTCTGCAGTGGTGTCGCGTGCACTCTGCTGTGAAACTTGTATTTGTCTGCAGTGGCGCCACGTGCTCTCTGCTGTGAAACTTGTATTTGTCTGCAGTGGTGTCGCGTGCACTCTGCTGTGAAACTTGTATTTGTCTGCAGTGGTGTCGCGTGCACTCTGCTGTGAAACTTGTATTTGTCTGCAGTGGCGCCACGTGCTCTCTAATGTGAAACTTGTATTTGTCTGCAGTGGCGCCACGTGCTCTCTACTGTGAAACTTGTATTTGTCTGCAGTGGCGCCGCGTGCTCTCTGGAGTGAAACTTGTATTTGTCTGCAGTGGCGCCACGTGCTCTCTGGAGTGAAACTTGTATCTGTCTGCCGTGGCGCTGTAGGAAGCTGGCTCTGTATATACTATACCAAAGTAAGGTATAGTGTGCACTGTGTACAGGGGATCCCCAGAGTATAGCAGAGGCTAAATTAGATAATCACTAACCGCTCTCTTTGTGGTAGTGTGGGTGAGCAGTTAGGCTTATCAGGAGGGTGTATTAAGCATTTATTGTATTCACTCAATCATACACTAGGAGGCTGAATCCAGACCAAATGGGTAAGTATAAAAAGGTATGCTTATGTTTTATTTCTAGAACCAAGCAGGACTTGGTACAGGTAGGTAAAATGTACTTTCAATTGCAAAACTTTACAAGGAAATGCAATTGTAGTTGAAATTGGAATCGTTGCAGGTTTGTATTTGCTTTTAAAACAGATTAAAATACATAGAAATTACTTTTTCATTACTTTGACTACTTGGGGTGATATGCTGCGATATCACACAAGTAGACTGACAATTTTCCGGTAAGTACGACCATTTTTAATCAAAGAAAGTTACTTTAGTTTCCATACAAAAAGTCAGTTCAACACTTAGAACATTTTTGGAACAAAAATCAAAACATTGGTTCCTATGGAAGAAAAGAAGGTTATCGGTTTGCAGGTAAGTAAATGACCTGCAAGAGTAGCTTATGGTGGTTAGAACCAAGGTTCAAGAAGGCACTTGAGTTGCACCACCAGTGGCACTAGGGCGGCAGAGTGCAGAGGCCCTATGTTAGCCATAGGGGCTAGGGGACACTTCGATTGGGGGCTGCTCACAGGCAGGCCACTCGGTCTTTGGAGCCAAGCTCCTAGCATTAAGGTCAGGGCAAAAGAGGTCCCAGGCCAGCACCAAGTCCATGCCACCAGCGGCGCAGTGACGGCCGGGTGCAGGGTGCTTAAGAGGGGTCGAGAGCCCAATGCAATCCTATGGAGGTTGCCGGTTTTGGTTTTTGGCTGCATGCTCGGTTCAGGTAGTCTTCCGGAAGGAACCAACAGCTGGGCAGGTAAGTTGTAAGGCTTGGGGACATAGGAGCACCTCAGGTCCTCTTCGCCAGGGCACAGGGTGGCCAGATGCAGAGGTGCCTTTTGAGGTCGGATTTCCCCTTACCGGGCCACTTGTGGTTAGGTGGGTGGAGGGGGTTTTGAAGCGTGAATCTTTCTGGATTCACTATGCTGTGCATTATTCCGCCATCTCGTGGTTGGGTCCGGATTCGTAGTCTTTTCTTTGTTTTTGTCTTTTTTTTTTTTTTTGTTGGCCCAGGTGGGCGGCGACGCCCCACCATTTGGTGTCTTCGGTGACGTCGTCGCGCTTCCGGCGGAAGCTCCCACCTTTGGTAGCCATCTTCAGATTCTTTTTTCCGCCGTGGGGTCTGGATCGTTGCCGAGAAGTTCCAGAAAGTTTGGACGAAGAATCTCAAAGTCGAAATTTCATCACAGAAGATATACTACTGAGACACCGGACGACGACACTAGTACCGGAGAAGAAGGACGACGAGGTAGAAGGTCCACGACCGAAATCTCGACGCCTACAGAGAATGCGCTCACAGGGGGCTCCCTAAGCGCGGTTATGGACAAGACTCCGTTCAAGTTCTGCAGAAATTGCCACCACAAATACGCCCAAAAAGACCAGCACCCAGTCTGCAACCTCTGCTTGCCGCTCGACCACGCCAGCGAAGACTGCAACGTGTGCTCGGCGTTCACCCCGAAGACCCTCCGGGTGAGAGACAGACAGAGAAGGGCGAACTACAGCATGCAGGGCCAGGGACCAGCACCATCTCTCCGAGACCTGGGTCTCTCGAGCGGAGAGGAGGACAACATCGCAGAGGGACCAGAGGACTGCGCTGTCGTCGAAATCGAAAAGAAAACGTCGAAGGAGGTAAGGGAGTCGTCGACCCCAAAACACCAAAGCGACGCTCGAAAGAGTGAAGCCAGAATCCCTAGCGACACTCCGAGAAGTGTAGCAAAGTCCTCGAAGGGAGCGTTGCCGCCGAAACACTCGACGAAAGCAACAGCACCAAGGGACAAACAGCCGAGCGGATCCTTGGACAAGGACTCTCAATCGGCGAAAGCCTCCGAAAAACGAAGGCGTCGAAGGTCGTCCCCGAAAAGGAAACCTCGACACCGAGAAAGGAAGGCCCGGCGTCTGTTTCGACGACCGCGACCGCGAAGAGAGGCACTGCACCACTCGACGCCGAAAAGGCCCACGAGATGGCGAAAAAGAAGAGGAGGCTCGAGGCAGAGATGGCGAGCATCCTGCAACGCAAAAAGACTTCGACGAGAAGATGAAACAATACGCTATTCCGTCGAAGCAAGCCCACGAGGCAGTCGAGGAGTTCGAGGTCGAAGTCGACGAGGCCCCGGGGACACCCGAACAGCTCGAAGACCAGGACGAGGAATACTACTACTTCGAGGCCGAAGGCGAAGAAGAGATGCTGTCTTACAGGGACTCGGCGTCCTCTGAAGTACAAGACCTAGACTGGCAAGACCTCGACACAGAGTCACCAGAAGAAGGGGTAGACACTTACCCCTCGAGACCTTCGCCGCCGGACGACATCGGAGTCTACAATGAGGTCGTGCAGAAGGCTGCAAAGACTTATGGGGTCGAAATGCAGGAGGAAAAGACAAAAGCAGGTTTCCTCTTCGAAACCCTGCTCCCCCAACAGACAAGGAGCCAATTTCTACCCATGTTACCTGGCGTTCTCGACCAGGGAAGGGAGGCCTTCAGGGAACCAGCAATGTGCAAGGCGGTTACCCCTAGGAGCGAAAATAAGTATAAGCATTCCACAAAAGATCCTGCATACATACAGGGGTCTGTACCAGCAGACTCCATTATCGCTGCAACAGCCAGGAAGAGGGCCGGCGTGCCCACCAACACAGGCCCACCTCCAGACAAGGAGAGCAAAAGAATAGACCTCACAGGACGTAAGGTGGAGAGGAACGCAGCCATACACTGGCGTATCGCCAACTCCAACGCCCTCATCAGCAGGCATGCATACCAGCATTGGGCAGAAATGAGCCAGCTCATTAAGCACCTGCCAGAAGAACACCAACAAAGGGCCAATTACCTAGCGGAAGAAGGCAAGGCCATCGCGAACACTTGCCTAAAGTCAGCCTTGGACGCAGCAGAGAACTCCAGCAGGCAAATGATGATAGGGATGACTGAGAGGAGACACGCATGGCTCAGGATCTCCGGCTTCAAACCAGAAGTACAGAGCAACATCATCAACACACCGTTCGACGGTGAGAAACTGTTTGGAGCAACAGTTGACAACAAATTAACACAACTAAAGACGGACAACGAAACTGCAAGGTCCATGGGAGCGCTGCAGTTCAGGGGAATGAGAAGAGGGAACCCCTCAAGGCGAGCCAGTGGTAGAGGAGGCAATGCACCTACCACTTCACATCAATCACAACAACAAGGGTACCAAGGGAACAACCAGGGCCAAAACCTGCAGGGACAACAGCAGCAGAATTGGCAGTACCAACCCAGAGGAGGTCCTTTCGAGGGCGCGGGTACGGACGGGGACAGGCCCGAAGAGGGGGCCAGCAGCCCGCCTCAAAGTGACTCCACACACAGAACAAGCCCCCCACCGTTAACACCAAGGTTGAGGGGAAGTCCGCAAAAGGAAAATATAAAGAGCAGAAGCACACAGCAAATAACCACCGAGCATACGACACCAGTGGGAGGAAGAATAGGAAAATTTCTCACACAATGGAGGAAAATTACCACAGACAAATGGATACTAAACACCATACAGCACGGGTACTGCATAGACCTCCAAAAACACCCGCCAGGGAGAAGACCAAGACATCGGTCAATACCCGCAAGAGAACTAGCCCTCCTCCGCCTAGAAGCAGAGGAACTGCTACAAAAAAGAGCAATAGAGCCAGTTCCAAACAACGAAAGGAACAAGGGAATATACTCAACGTACTTCCTAGTGCCAAAGGTAGACGATACACTAAGACCAATACTGGACCTCAGATTCCTGAACAAGTTCGTAAAAACCCAAAAATTCAAGATGACTTCACTTCAGGAAGTAATACCCCAAATCCAAGAAGGGGATTACATGGCGACCTTAGACCTAAAAGATGCATACCTGCACATACCCGTCAACCGCAAACACAAACGGCTATTAAGATTCGTGATAGGCCACGATCACTACCAGTTCACAGTGCTAGCCTTCGGACTAAAGTCCGCACCAAGAGTGTTCACGAAATGCCTAGCAGCAGCTGCAGCGCACCTTCGGAGAAGGAGCATACATGTATACCCCTACCTCGACGACTGGCTGGTAAAAGCAGGATCATACAGACTCTGCAAAAAACACATCAAACAAGTCATAGAAACACTGTCCACATTAGGTTTCTCAATACATTGGGAAAAATCGTCAACAGAACCCCAACAAATCAAGATATTCTTGGGGGCACAAATAGACAGCACACAGTCCAAGGTGTTCCCCAGCGACAAGAGAAGTATAGCGCTCCTGAGGGAAACACGTCATTACCGCAAGGGGCAAGTTCTGACTGAGGACGGTGAGCAGAATAATGGGAATGATGGCATCATGCATCCACCTTGTCCCGCATATCAGACTGCACATGAGACCGTTCCAGGAATGGATACAACAGCAATGGTCACAAGCCACAGGGAGTTGGGAAGATCTAGTGGTTGTCACACACGCAGTGCAGAAAGAAATAGCGTGGTGGAAAGAAGAGAACATATTACAAGGGAAGCCATTCACACAGCCAACTCCAACAGTGACCATCACAACAGACGCCTCACAGCAGGGCTGGGGCGCGCACATGACCAGACTCCGCGTCAGGGGGCTCTGGTCACAACAAGATGCAGTGAAACACATCAACTACCTAGAACTCAAAACTGTGTTCCTAGCCTTAAAAGCCTTTCAAAAGCAGCTTTACGGCCAGCGAGTGCTGATACAAACAGACAACACAACTGCAATGTTCTACATCAACAAGCAAGGTGGGACACAATCAGCACCGCTGTCAAGTCTGGCACAACAGATCTGGAGATGGGCCATCCCTCTAAGGATAGACCTGCTAGCAATACACCTCCCAGGAATAGACAATGTAGAAGCAGACCGACTCAGCAGGCAGACGTCTGCATCCCACGAATGGGAACTGAACCAACAGGAGGTGCAGCAACTGTTCCAAAAGTGGGGTACACCACGGATAGACCTCTTTGCAACACCCCAGAATGCAAAATGCCAACATTACGCATCCAGACAGCCGGACCAAAGGTCCCTAGGGAATGCCCTATGGATAAGTTGGTCGAACGAATTTGCTTACGCTTTTCCCCCGATACCACTGTTACACAAAGTACTCAGCAAATGCAGGAGCAGCAGCATGACACTCATACTGGTGGCACCTCAGTGGGCCAGACAAACATGGTTCTCACAGATTATGGAAATGGCGCAGGAACCAGCACACAGGTTCAGCAGAAGGAAAGACCTCCTCACAATGCAAGACGGAAAAGTGCTCCACCCAGAACCAGACAGCCTCAGCCTAGCAGCATGGCTCCTGAGGACCTAGAATTCGCACACCTCAAACTACCTCCAAGCACCATGGCAGTACTCAGAGAAGCAAGGAGACCCACTACAAGAAAATGCTACATTGCAATGTGGAAAAGGTTCTCACAATGGTGCATTACAGAGGGACTGCAACGAAAAGTCACAAAAGAATCAACAGTACTGCGATATTTAACACACCTACTACAAAGCGGGCTGAGCTACTCCTCACTAAGAGTTCACCTAGCAGCCATAGTGGCCTACACCAGGGGAGAAGCGGTGAAAAGCTTCTTCACCTCCCAAGTGGTCAAAAGATTCCTGGAAGGGGCTAAAAGAATAGCCCCCTAAAAGGATGCCAGCCCCAAGCTGGAACCTCAACACTGTACTGACACAGTTGATGAAATCACCATTTGAACCCATACACAAGAGCACACTGCACATGCTCACACTAAAAACGGCTTTCTTAGTGGCTATCACGTCACTGCGAAGAGTCAGTGAACTACAGGCTCTCACACTACAAGAGCCCTACTTGCAAATACACAAGGACAGAATTGTCATGAGGACGGACCCACACTTCCTGCCAAAGGTGGTGTCGCGGTTCCATATCAATCAAACAATACAGATACCAAGTTTCTTCCAGAAACCTTCAACACCCTCAGAAAAGGCGCTACACACGCTAGACGCCAGAAGGGCAGTGATGCACTACATAGAAAGGACGAAGGAATGCAGGAAAACAAAACAACTCTTCGTTTCCTTCGCAAGCAGTTTCCTGGGACGACCAGTAACAAAAAATACCATTGCACGGTGGATTGCACAAGCAATACAACTCTGCCACAAGCAGGCAGGACAAGAGTTACAAGGGGCCGCCCAGGCTCACTCAACAAGGAAAAAGGGAGCAACGGTTGCGTTCCTAGCGAACACACCTATACAAGACATTTGCCAAGCGGCAACATGGTCTTCCGTGCACACGTTCACCAAACACTACTGTGTTGATATCCAAATGAACAAAGAGGCACAAGTAGGACAGAAGGTCTTACAGCACATTTTCAGCAACCAATGCTCATCTTCCACCCAACCACCGCAATAACAAAACCGCTACTAAGTCTATGCACAGCATAGTGAATCCAGAAAGATTCACGCTGCAAAACGAATAGTTTCTTACCTGTCGGTGTAGTTTTGCAGCTTGAAGACTTTCTGGATTCACTAGCGATCCCACCCGCCTCCGCCAGGAAGATAACATGGGAGGTTAAGGGTACAACTAAACTACATACAAGGTTTAAAGGGATCAAAGAATAATTGAAGGATTAAAGGTTAAAGACATAGACAACAAAAAACTGTAAGAGGAAAAGAAAAAAGAATCCGAAGATGGCTACCAAAGGTGGGAGCTTCCGCCGGAAGCGCGACGACGTCACCGAAGACACCAAATGGTGGGCGTCGCCGCCCACCTGGGCCAACAAAAAAAAAAAAAAAAAGACAAAAACAAAGAAAAGACTACGAATCCGGACCCAACCACGAGATGGCGGAATAATGCACAGCATAGTGAATCCAGAAAGTCTTCAAGCTGCAAAACTACACCGACAGGTAAGAAACTATTCGTTTCCCTGCAGAGGCAGCATGCGACATCGGTGAGTCCTGGAGGGATGAACCCACAGTGGACTCTGACTGTGGAGCGGTGGGGGACCTCGCTGGGACCTGTGGGCCACTTGGACTCGAGCCATAGGCGACGGGTGCATTGGTAGTTCCAGGCATCGAATTTCTCCGTCCTCAGCAGGCTCAGAGTCTTTCTTTGGAAAGAGCTGCTGTTCACAGGAGATCTGGTCTTTGTTGAAGGCAGTCAGTCCTCCCATAGGTTCTGGAGGTCGCTGGCTGCAGAACAAGTCAACTTTTGGCACAGGATCGCTGGAAACTGCAGACAGGCCGGTAGGGCTGGGGCCAAGTCAGTTCTTCGCTACAGTCGTCTCTGCTGTGCGATGACTTCCGTCCTTCGTAGGTTGCAGGCATCTATGGAGGCAAGGTTCAGGTTCCCCCTAAATACTACATTTAGGAGTGTTACAGGGGTGTGCAGGTCGGGACCAATATGTCCCTTCCTTGGGGTGGGTACACCCCCTATTATGCCACCCTCCAGTGGGAGGAGGGCATGAGCCTCTCTCTAATTGGCTGTGTCCCCTCATCTTCAAGATGAAGGGGACTGAGATGTGTGCTTCACCTCGCCTCCCCCGCTTGAGGGGTGGAGTTGGCAACGGTGGGCATACTTCTCCTTACTTGGTTTTCCTGCTGATTCTCCCGCCCAAAGTGGGGGTCAGAACTGGTGGGAGCCAGTTGCTTGGGGCAGCAAAAGGCAGGGTCAGCTTACAAAGGCAGCAGGCTTTTGAAGCTTCCTTTATCATGGATTCAACCCATCCTGGGAAAGAGGCATGACACCTCTGCCCAGGATGGGCTTTGTTTCTGGACCCAGAGAGCGGAGGCGCTCTACCTAGGGGTCCAGAAACCTATCTAGTGGTGGCAAACGGCGGGCAGCCATTCAGGAACCACACATGGGCTAGTCGTTTTTCAGGGGTCATCTCTAAGATGCCCTTTGAGTGCATTTTACATTAAATCCCCCACTGGCATCAGTGTGGGTTTAATGTGCTGGGACGTTTCCTACCAAACTTCCCAGGTTTCAGTAAAGCCATTGTGGAGTTCTTAATGACCAACTCCCGGATAATATACTCTTTATGGCTTTACTGCACTTAGTGTCTAAGAATGGACTTGGATATTGTAAGGGTACGGTGCTCATGCAAGTGTACCCTTCCCTGTGGGCTAGTGCACCCTGCTAGAGGGGTGACTTACCAAGGCCTCAGGCAGTGGGTTGCAGGCATGGCACACAGGGATGTGTGCTGTGTCGACACTTCACTTTTCTCTGCACCAAAACACACATCCTGCCATGGCAGTGTGTGGATGTTAAGGTGTAGTGTCTCCAAGGGTGGCACAATAGGTGCTGCAGTCCTTAGAGGCCTTCCCTGGTCACAGTGCCCTTGGTACCCATGGCACCTTTTACAAGGGGCTTACCTGTGGCCAGAGGTGTGCCAATTGTGGGTACAAAGGTAGAGTTTTGGGAAAGAACACCGGCCGTGGGAACCTGATTGGCAGGGACCTAGGGCACATCAAGTCAAAGTGCATCAGTAGTCTGGCAAAAGGGGGGGGTTAAGGGTTACTGCAACAGAAGCCCACTTTCCTACAGGCACCACTTGCTCTCTGTAGTATAACTTGTATTTGTCTGCAGTGACATCACTTGCTACCCTTGAATGTGTAGAGGTATTTCTCATTCTGTCGTTACTTCCAACCCTAAACTGTCACTTTTTTCATTCTGACAGATATCCCAATTTGAAGTCTATCCGAGAACTCATCCTTAAACGAGGCCAGGCAAAAATCGGCAAGAAGAAGCTGCCGTTGACCGACAACTTGCTGATCGAAAAGCACCTGGGTGGGTAGTCCCACCTGGCACTAGACATGCCCAACCATGGGGTCTCTAAAGTATGGGCTTGAGTCAGAATAGCGCGTTGTTCAGTAGCTTTCAGCTTCAGAGCACACAGGTGGGATGGGAGACCTGTATCAGCTTGTGGTGGTGTCACACAGTGGAGAAGTGAGTGCTTGAAATTGTGGTGCACACAGTGAAAGTGCAGTTTTACAAAACTGAGGTGCTGTGCAACATTGGCCAGCAGAAACTTTTGTGTTGAAGCATTAACGCACTTCTTGTCACAGAGCCTCTCATTGTTTGCCTGTTTGTGGTGTGTAGTCTTTTGTCATGTTTATGATTGCTTCATTATTATACTCCTCTTTCAGGGAAGTTTGGCGTCATTTGTTTGGAGGATTTGATTCACGAGGTGTACGCTGTTGGAAAGCACTTCCGGGATGTGACGTGTTTCCTGTCTCCCTTCCCGCTATCAGTGCCTCGACACGCAGCTCGCAATAAGCTTGGCTTCCGCAGTGAGGTTGGTGACACTGGCAATCGTGGCGATGGAATCAACCAACTCATCCGAAAGCTGAACTAGATAAAGGTAGGAGCTCTCACCACCCACTGTTCGCACCAGGTACAGAATTGTGTACACCCAGCCTCTCGAGCAATTGAATAGCAAGTTATTGGGCACCGAACCCGGACCAGCCAGCCCATAAAGGGAATAGGGTGCACTGCTGACATGGCAACCAAAAAGGGTACTGCCGATCAGTGACTAGAGCCCAGTGAGAGAAGGAAGAGCACTCTGGTTCATCCAGTGAGTGAAGGAAGGGCGCTGCAGCTCGTGGCCCAGAGTGCAGTGAGAAAGGGAGGGCACAGCCCAGTCCTAGAAGGACAGAGTGCAGTGAGGGAAGGCACAGCCCAGTGAGAGAAAGAACAGAGTGCAGTGAGAAAGGGAGAGCACAGCCCAGTCCTAGAAGGACAGAGTGCAGTGAGCGAAGGCACAGCCCAGTGAGAGAAAGAACAGAGTGCAGTGTGCAAGGGAGAGCACAGCCCAGTTGGAGAAGGAAGGACAGAGTGCAGTGAGAAAGGGAGAGTCGCAGCACAGTGAGAAGGAAGAACAGACTGCAGTGAGAAAGGGAGGGCACAGCACAGTGAGAGAAGGAAGAACATACTGCAGTGAGATAGGGAGGGCACAGCGAGAGAAGGAAGAACAGAGTGCAGTGAGGAAGGGAGGGCCCAGCAGTGAGAAGGAAGAACAGAGTGCAGTGAGGAAGGGAGGGCACAGCACAGTGAGAGAAGGAAGAACAGAGTGCAGTGAGGAAGGGAGGGCACAGCACAGTGAGAGAAGGAAGAACAGAGTGCAGTGAGAAATGGAGGGCACAGTGAGAAAAGGAAGAACAGAGTGCAGTGAGAAAGGGAGGGCACAGCGAGAGAAGGAAGAACAGAGTGCAGTGAGGAAGGGAGAGCACAGCCCAGTGAGAGAAGGAAGAACAGAGTGCAGTGAGAAAGGGAGGGCACAGCCCAGTGAGAAGGAAGAACAGACTGCAGTGAGAAAGGGAGGGCACAGCACAGCGAGAGAAGGAAGAACAGAGTGCAGTGAGAAAGGGAGGGCACAGCGAGAGAAGGAAGAACAGAGTGCAGTGAGAAAGGGAGGGCACAGCCCAGTGAGAGAAGGAAGAACAGAGTGCAGTGAGAAAGGGAGGGCACAGCCCAGTGAGAGAAGGAAGAACAGAGTGCAGTGAGGAAGGGAGGGCACAGCACAGTGAGAGAAGGAAGAACAGAGTGCAGTGAGAAAGGGAGGGCACAGTGAGAAAAGGAAGAACAGAGTGCAGTGAGACAGGGAGGGCACAGCCCAGTGAGAAGGAAGAACAGAGTGCAGTGAGGAAGGGAGGGCACAGCCCAGTGAGAGAAAGAAGAACAGAGTGCAGTGAGATAGGGAGTGCACAGCCCAGTGAGAGAAGGACAGAGTGCAGTGAGGGAAGGCACAGCCCAGTGAGCGAAAGAACAGAGTGCAGTGAGAAAGGGAGGGCACAGCACAGTGAGAGAAGGAAGAACAGACTGCAGTGAGAAAGGGAGGGCACAGCACAGCGAGAGAAGGAAGAACAGAGTGCAGTGAGGAAGGGAGAGCACAGCGAGAGAAGGAAGAACAGAGTGCAGTGAGAAAGGGAGGGCACAGCAGTGAGAAGGAAGAACAGAGTGTAGTGAGCCAGGGAGGGCACATCTCATTGAGAGAAGGGAGGGCACTGCTGCTCAGGGCCCAGAGTGTAGTGAGCCAGGGAGGGCACAGCCCAGTGAGAAGGAAGAACAGAGTGCAGTGAGGAAGGGAGAGTCACAGCACAGTGAGAGAAGGAAGAACAGAGTGCAGTGAGCCAGGGAGGGTACAGTGCAGTGAGCCAGGGAGGGTACAGCCCACTGAGAGAAGGGAGGGCACTGCTGCTCAGACTGCTAGCTGCGAAGTGTGAGAAGTTAAAGCAGTGGAGGTCGGTGTGCTCTC
The DNA here is from genome assembly GCA_963921515.1 of Calotriton arnoldi. Lineage (NCBI taxonomy): Eukaryota > Metazoa > Chordata > Amphibia > Caudata > Salamandridae > Calotriton > Calotriton arnoldi. The sequence continues at coordinate 69,075 of CAWUFW010013766.1, forward strand.
CCTACATCATGTCCACTGCCAGGTGAGTAGTGGGTGCCACGGGCTGAGTGGAAAGCGGCCTGGCAGCTGCTCAGAGAAAAGTCCTGTAGCTTTGAGGCACATGCATGAAGTTGACACTCGATACAACGCGGACTAGTATTCAAAACCTTTTTTGCAGATTTAGTAAAAATATGATGCATAATGAAGTCTTCAACAATCTGAATTGTACCCGGTGAAAAGGTGCTGGCGTCTAACCTGTCCGCCGACATGCAGTTTGTACCAGAGTATGAAAGAGGTGTCGCATGAGGGCAAATCTTAAGGGCAGCATTCTGAACCATTCTGTGTTGATTGTAAATGGAGAAAAACTGACCAACTTAACTGATGGATTGTGTGGATAATTGGACGCATGAGGGAAAACTGACTGCAAAAAAGTGCAAAATCTGATTGCCTGGCATTTCCCGCAGGACCACAGCTGATTTTCGTGTGGCTGGCCTCTGCCTTCAGTTTCTTGTTCAGCAAAAAAGCTGGATTGGATTGTGTTAGAAATGGGGGTCTCTAGTTGCCAATGGCTGGCGCCACTGTCCAAATAGGGACCCGTCTTCCTAAGTCGGGGCAAGTGGGCTACCCCCTTTGACAACCCCTGCTCAACCCTGTGGTAACGTAGCACGAGCAGTTAGGCCTATCTCCGAGGCAGTGTGTAAAGCATTTATGACCATGCACAATAAGGCAGTAACGACACCACAAAAGGACACAACTCAAGTAGGTATAGAAAAATAGTATCTTTATCTAAGGTTTAGCATAAGACTCTCAAAAGCGTTTTAACCAGTCACAATGCACGTAAATCAGTAGGGACTTAAAAGGCAATAACGTATTCACCAGAACGTGGCACTGACTGAGTTCAAGGCCTGGGTCTACGCGACCCGTTGCGCACCAGATACCTGCCGTTGGACGGGGACACAGCACGCAGCTTCTCGAAGGAGCGGAGACGGTGACAGGCTGACTCCCAGTGACCACAACTCCTGGTTGCCGGGGTCCGCACCGTGCACTCACAATGGTTCGGGCACTCGGGGACAGGTGGGCTCTCAGCGGCAGCAGCACGCGGCTGCGGTGGCCCGGGCTGGTGGTGGCGATGACTCTCGTCGTGCAGCTCCGTGGTGGGCTCACAGCGGCAGCAGCTCTCTTAGCTGCGGCGGCCCACAGGACGACTCACGATGGTGCAAAGTTGGCGAAGGTGCGGGCACTCAGCGGCGGCAGCTCTCTCTTAGCTGCGGCGGCCCACAGGACAAATCCCGATGATGCAAAGTTGGCAAAGGTGCGGGCACTAAGCGGCAGCAGCTCTCTTAGCTGCGGCGGCCCACAGGACAAATCACGGTGATGCGAAGTTAGCAAAGATGCAGGCACTCAGCGGCAGCAGCTCCCTTTTAGCTGCGGCGGCCCACAGGACAAATCACGATAATGCAAGGTTGGCAAAGATGCGGGCCCTCAGCGGCGGCAGCTCTTAGCGGCGGCCCACAGGACAAATCACGATAATGCAAAGTTGGCCAAGATGCGGGCACTCAGCGGCAGCAGCTCTTAGCTGCGGCGGCCCACACAGGTTCAGCGAAGGTTCAAATTAAGGCGGGCTCTCAGCGGCGGCAGCTCTCTTAGCTGCGGCGGCCCACACAGATTTAGCGACAGTTCCGAAGGTTCAAATTAAGGCAGGCTCTCAGCGGCGACAGCTCTTAGCTGCGGCGGCCCACACAGGTTTAGCAAGGGTTACCAGTCCGCGTTCCTCACAATAGACCTAGAGGTTCCGGATTACTCGACGGAGACCTCACCTGCAAGTAGAATCCCTCGCACAGGAATTCAGACGGCTGACGGGGTCAAGTCTAATGTCCCTGAGACTTCAACAGGAGGCGCTCTCAATTCAGGCCCTCAGGTAGTTTCTTCGGCAAGCTTGGTGAAAGTTTCAAAGTCCTTTCCTCTGTCCGCTCGGACAAAGTTTCGTCTTGACATCCAGAAGGAACACACTTGAAAAAGGTTTCAGCGCAGCGTTTTATACCTAAAAAGTCTTTGTTCTCTAAAGTCACAAATCACTGAACCCAGCCAGAACCAGTTCGGTGGGGTCGGGGAGCACTTGGTTTACGAGGCGACATCCTGCCCTTTGGGAATCCGGGGGTCTGCTATCAGACGCCCAGTGGGAGGTGGAGCCATCATTCACCTTGCCAGGCACGTCCCTGCTCAGATCAAAGAGTCACCCCTCACCATACTCTAAATGCCGATCTCTCTCTCCAGCCAGGTCTGGCCCTGCTGCTCCAAAAACCAGACGGCCAATACACACACTAGCAAAGCCTACAGGAAAGCTTAGGCAAGGAAGTACCTCGTTTCTAGAAGAGGCATTTTCGAACACAGGCTATGCAAACGATCCTTACTAAAAGACGTATCTCAATGTCCTGAGCTTAAACATACCAAATTCGAATTTCCTATCAGGTTCCTGGGGGCAGGTAGGAGTATGGACTGCAATACTCAGCCTGCCCATTCTGGCCTATGAGAACGGATAGCCTCACAATAGTAACCAGTGAAATGGAGGGTAACTCGCTATTAGAACATGCTACACAGACATACATTAAAAGCGGCTTCGGTGGGTAGCGCGAATCAGCGCTGCCGGCCCACCAGCAGTATTTGGTCTACCAGCCCTGGGCACACACAGTGCACTTATACTAGGGACTGACAGGTAAACCAAACGAGCCAATTATGGTTATCCCAATTCATACAGTTATCTTTACACAGGGAGTATTTGCGCTGTGGCACTGATTGGCAGTGGCACAGCGCCCAGAGCATCTAAATCCAGCCAACATAACAAGGAGGAAGCGCAAAGAGGAAGGGAGACCCGCGCCAATGATGCCAGGTCTAACACGCGTCCCCTCCAGATGAAATGTGGGGAGAACTAACCATCCGCTTGGGAGTTCTCATCACTAAGGCGGAAAAATCTGGACAGACCGTCAGCATTGGCGTGTTCTGTACCAGGGCGGTGTTCCACCGTGAAATCCATACCCTGTAGGGAAATGGACCACCAACAATTTGGGATTCTCACCCCTCATATGCATCAACCATCTAAGGGGCCTGTGGTCTGTCTGAACCCGGAAGTGAGTCCCAAACAAATATGGCCTCAGCTTCTTCAGCGCCCAGACCACAGCAAATGCCTCGCGCTCAATGGCACTCCACCTCTGTTCCCGGGGAAGTAACCTCCTGCTCAGGAAGGCTACCGGTTGGTCTAGTCCCTCCTCATTGATCTGTGACAGAACAGCCCCTATACCATGCTCTGAAGCGTCTGTCTGGACAACAAATTCCTTTGAAAAGTCTGGTGCCTGAAGCACGGGTGCGGTGCACATGGCAGTCTTCAGGGTGTCAAAAGCGTTCTGACAGGTGTCAGTCCAGTTTACCTTCTTTGGCTGCTTCTTAGAAGTCAGCTCAGTCAAGGGTGCAACAATGTTGCCATATCCCTTGACAAACCTCCTGTAGTACCCCGTGAGTCCTAAGAAGGCTCTCACCTGCGTCTGAGTCGGGGGGGGTGGGGGGGGTTCCCACGCCAGGATAGTTTCAATTTTGGGCTGAAGGGGTGCCACCTGGCCGCTCCCCACCTGGTGCCCCAAATACACTACAGAACCCTGCCCAATCTGGCACTTACTGGCTTTGATTGTGAGGCATGCCTTCCGCAGGGCCATCAATACCTCCCAGAGGTGGCGCAGGTGGTCCTCCCAAGAGGAGCTAAACACCGCAATGTCATCCAGGTAGGCGGCACTGAAGTCTTCGAGCCCAACCAACACCCTGTTGACCAGCCTCTGAAAGGTGGCAGGGGCATTCTTCATTCCAAAGGGCATCACCCGGAACTGGTAGTGCCCATCGGGTGTGGAGAACGCTGACCTCTCCTTTGCTCCCTCGGTCAAGGCGATCTGCCAATACCCAGATGTCAAATCAAATGTGCTGAGGTATTTTGCAGCCCCTAACCGATCTACGAGCTCATCAGCTCTGGGGATGGGGTGCGCGTCAGTCTTCGTGACTAAATTGAGGCCCCGATAGTCCACGCAGAACCGAAGTTCTGGGGTGGTACCAGGCGCTGCAGCTTTTGGTACCAGGACCACTGGGCTGGACCATGGGCTGCTAGAGGACTCAATCACCCCAAGGGCAAACATTTTGGTAACCTCATCCTTAATGTAGGCCCTTACCCGGTCAGTCACTCGGTAAGCCTTGTGCTTAATGGGAGGACTGTCCCCAGTGTCCACGTCATGGACACACCAATCAGTGATACTAGCCACCAGGGAGAACAGATCACTGAATTGCCCCAACAGTTGGCGACAATCACCCTGCTGCTCAGGGGTCAGTGTGGTGGAGAGGACCACACCCTCCACTGACCCATCTCGCTCCCCTGCACACAGGAGGTCAGGAAGGGGCTCGCTCTCCTCCTCCATCCCAGCATCTGTGGCCAGAAGCATGCCCACTTCAGACCTCTCAAAGCGGGGCTTCAGGCGGTTAACATGCAGGACCCGCAGGGGGTTCCTGGGAGACTGCAAGTCCACCACGTAGGTAACAGGACTCTTGCGCTCCACCACCTCAAAGGGGCCGGTCCACCAACCGGGAGCTGACAGCAGTCACACTAGCTCCGGTGTCCCTGAGAGCCTCCACCCTATGGCCATTGATGGTCACCCACTGCCGGTACTTCTGAGTGTTGGTCGGCAGTGTGGGGTGTTAGGGACCTTCTCAAAGTCTCCTAGCGAGACAAGGGTTAACTGTACGGGATCCCACCCACCTTGGACCTCTACTTCCTCCTCCCCCAGGGCTACACTGGCAATCTGGCGGGATGGTGCACGGGGTGGTGCACGAGGGGATGCATTGGGGTCCCTCTGGGGACACTGGGGATCATAATACCGTTGGCCCACTTGGACACATCTGAAACGGGGAACACCCACTACAACGCATGCGTTATGTCGCATGTGTTTACGTCGCGAGCGTTACAACGCAAGCGACGCTACGACGCGGCCCATTACGCCGCGTACCATTACATCGCATGCGCATTTAAAACGCATACGCTTTTAAATCGTATGTGGTGTAATGGACGCGAGGCGGGCGGCACGGACGAGCACCGGGACAGAGGCGGAGGAGCACCGGGACAACGCGAGGAGAAAGAGGTAAGGGGGATTATGCTTAGAGTGTAGTGTTTAGGGTTTAGGGCAGTGTCTGGAGATTGTGCTTACAGTGTAGTGTTTAGGGTTTAGTGTAGTGTTTAGGGTTTAGGGCAGTGTCTGGAGATTGTGCTTACAGTGTAGTGTTTAGGGTTTAGGGCACTGTCTGGTGGTCGTAGTATAGGGCAGTGTGTTAGGCGTAGTGTATTAGGGTTTAGGGAAGTTTAGGGTACTTTTTTAGGCTTTAGGGTAGTGTGTGTTATGTAGGGCAGTGTGTTAAGCGTAGCGTATTAGGGCTTAGGGGTCAGGGGAGTGTGGGGTCCTTTTTTTAGGCTTTAGGGTAGTGTGTTATGTAGGGGGGGTATTTGAGGGGAAATCGCGATGTTAAAGCATGCGGAGTGTTTGTGTGCGTTGAAAATGTGTTTTGCATACATTTCAATACCAAAGCGAAGTAATGGTTTGCGTGGTGAAAACGTGCGTTGCAAATGTGCATGCGATGTAAAGGCGCCAATGTTAAGGTATGCGATGTTATCGTTTGCGATGTAGCATCATACATCCTCTGAAACAAGTGAGTGGCCCCTCTGAACAGGCCTACCTGTCGGGGACACTGGCTTCTTCTCAGGGGGAGGCTGTGACACCACTTCTTGGTTCCCTTGGGAATTACTTTGGGGCCCTCTCTGGAACTTCCTCGGCTTACCCTTGTCCCCCCCACTTCTCTGCTGGGGACCCTGCCCAACTCTGGCGTAGTCTCCCACAAAACCTTTGCGGACCCGGGTGCTCACCCAGCGGTCCGCCTCCTCAGCAAGCTTCCTAGGGTTGGTCAGCTTGCTATCAATCAGGTGCTGGCGTAGCTCTGGAAAAGTTACTAGAAAAATGCTCCCACGCAAACAAATCATACAATTGCTCAAAAGTTTCCACTTTGCTACCCTTTACCCAGCGATCCATTGCTCTGCAGAAAAAAGTCCCATATTCAACCCACGTGGTACCCTCTAACTTCTTAGAGGTTCTAAACCTCTGCCTGTACATTTCTGGGGTCAAACCATAACGGGTCATCAAAGCTTCTTTCATATGGGCATACACCATCCTGCTCTCCTCAGGCAGGTCCAACAGGGTATCCATACCATCACTCACAAAGCGCCCCCACAATTCCGCTCCCCAATCATTCTCCGGGACCCGGTGGGACACCATTGTTATCTCATATGCGGCAAACCATTGCCCAATATCCTCACTCTTGTGAAAATCCTTAATGACATCCTTAGGAATATAAACTTTACTCTCAGGAGTTACTAAACGTATGCTGCCACCAGAGGGGGAGACCGGGACACTCCTCGCCCTGATCTCTATCTCCCTCAACATTCTCTCATGCTCCATTCTCATTTTCTCAAGTTCAATTGACAATCGATTCTTCTCAATGTCTAACTTCTTACTCTCAAGGTCCTTCTGACCTTCCAATTTAGCCATCTCAAAACTATGGCTCCTATCTCTCTCCCTGTCCTCCAGCTCTTCTGGGGTCAGGCTCCTTTGGGATACACTAGTACCTGGATTGGAGGGTGTTCTATTCCCCCTCCCCCTCTACTGCATCATCCTGCTGCCCTCCAGCATTCTCTTCCTCATCCCCAGCGGACTCTCTCGCTTCCCACCAGGTCTTCAGCGCCTTCTGGTACTCCTCCTTTCTAGAGAGACCTATCACGGGGACTGCGAATTGCTTACAAAATGACTTCAGCTGTCTGGCAGTATAGGTATCTAATCTTTCCTCCTCAAAGGTGATATCCTCCGAAGCATTGGATGTTGGCCTTCCCTTATTAGCAGTACTCATGGCTGCGATCAACAATTCAATACTAGAACTAAGCACAAAACACAACAAAAAAAAATTCAAAGAGAGAAAAATAACCTGTGCGTGGCTGCGCTTTGGTCTGTACTCACTAGTGGCGTCTACCAGTTGTACGTGGATCATAAATGCAAGTCCTGATCCTCACCGCTGACCGCCAATGTTCGAAATGGGGGACTCTAGTTGGCAATGGCTGGCGCCACTGTCCAAATAGGGACCCGTCTTCCTAAGTCTGGGCAAGTGGGCTACCCCCTTTGACAACCCCTGCTCAACCCTGTGGTAACGTAGCAGGAGCAGTTAGGCCTATCTCAGAGGCAGTGTGTAAAGCATTTATGACCATGCACAATAAGGCAGTAACGACACCACAAAAGGACACAACTCAAGTAGGTATAGAAAAATAGTATCTTTATCTAAGGTTTATCATAAGACTCTCGAAAGTGTTTTAACCAGTCACAATGCATGTAAATCAGTAGGGACTTAAAAAGGCAATAACTTATTCACCAGAACGTGGCACTGACTGAGTTCAAGGCCTGGGTCTACGTGACCCGTTGCGCACCAGATACCTGCCGTTGGACGGGGACACAGCACGCAGCTTCTCGAAGGAGCGGAGACGGTGACAAGCGGACTCCCAGCGACCACAGCTCCAGGTTGCCGGGGTCCGCAACGTGCACTCACAATGGTTCGGGCACTCGGGGACAGGTGGGCTCTCAGCGGCAGCAGCACGCGGCTGCGGCGGCCCGGGCTGGTGGTGGCGATGACTCTCGTCGTGCAGCTCCGTGGTGGGCTCACAGTGGCAGCAGCTCTCTCTTAGCTGCGGCGGCCCACAGGACGACTCACGATGGTGAAAAGTTGGCAAAGGTGCGGGCACTCAGCGGCAGCAGCTCTCTCTTAGCTGCGGCGGCCCACAGGACAAATCACGATGATGCAAAGTTAGCAAAGATGCGGGCACTCAGCGGCAGCAGCTCCCTCTTAGCTGCGGCGGCCCACAGGACAAATCATGATGATGCAATGTTGGCAAAGATGCTGGCACTCATCTGCAGCAGCTCTTCGCTACGGCGGCCCACCGGACAAATCACGATGATGCAAAGATGCGGGCACTCAGCGGCAGCAACTCTCTCTTAGCTGCGGCGGCCCACGGGACAAATCACGATAATGCAAGGTTGGCAAAGATGCGGGCCCTCAGCGGCGGCAGCTGTCTCTTAGCGGCGGCCCACATGACAAATCACGATAATGCAAAGTTGGCCAAGATGCGGGCACTCAGCGGCAGTAGCTCTCTTAGCTGCGGCGGCCCACACAGATTCAGCGAAGGTTCAAATTAAGGCGGGCTCTCAGCGGCGGTAGCTCTCTTAGCTGCGGCGGCCCACACAGATTCAGCGACCGTTCCGAAGGTTCAAATTCCGGCGGGCTCTCAGCGGCGGCAGCTCTCTTAGCTGCGGCGGCCCACACAGGTTCAGCGACGGTTCCGAAGGTTCAAATTAAGGCGGGCTCTCAGCGGCGGCAGCTCTCTTAGCTGCGGCAGCCCACACAGATTCAGCGACCGTTCCGAAGGTTCAAATTAAGTCGGGCTCACAGCGGCGGCCGCTCTTAGCTGCGGCGGCCCACACAGATTTAGCGACAGTTCCGAAGGTTCAAATTCCGGCGGGCTCTCACTTAGCTGCGGCGGCCCACACAGATTTAGCAAGGGTTACCAGTCCGCGTTCCTCACAGTAGACCTAAAGGTTCCGGATTACTCAACGGATACCTCGCCTGCAAGTAGAATCCCTCGCACAGGAATTCAGACGGCTGACTGGGTCAAGTCTAATGTCCCTGAGACTTCAACAGGAGGCGCTCTCAATTCAGGCCCTCGGGTAGTTTCTTCGGCAAGCTTGGTGAAACTTTCAAAGTCCTTTCCTCTGTCCGCTCGGACAAAGTTTCGTCTTGACATCCAGAAGGAACACACTTGAAAAAGGTTTCAGCGCAGCGTTTTATACCTAAAAAGTCTTTGTTCTCTAAAGTCACAAATCACTGAACCCAGCCAGAACCAGTTCGGTGGGGTCGGGGAGCACTTGGTTTACGAGGCGACATCCTGCCCTTTGGGAATCCGGGGGTCTGCTATCAGATGCCCAGTGGGAGGTGGAGCCATCATTCACCTTGCCAGGCACGGCCCTGCTCAGATCAAAGAGTCACCCCTCCCCATACTCTAAATGCCGAGATCTATCTCTATCTCTCTCTCTCTCTCTCTCTCTCTCTTCTCTCTTCTCTCTTCTCTTCCCCCCCCCCCCCCCGCGCCAGGTCTGACCCAGCTGCTCCAAAAACCAGACGGCCAATACACACGCTAGCAAAGCCTACAGGAAAGCTTAGGCAAGGAAGTACCTCGTTTCTAGAAGAGGCATTTTCGAACACAGGCTATGCAAACGATCCTTACTAAAAGACGTATCTCAATGTCCTGAGCTTAAACATACCAAATTCGAATTTCCTATCAGGTTCCTGGGGGCAGGTAGGATTATGGACTGTAATACTCAGCCTGCCCATTCTGGCCTATGAGAACGGATAGCCTCACAATAGTAACCAGTGAAATGGAGGATAACTCGCTAATAGAACATGCTACACAGACGTGCATTAAAGCGGCTTCGGTGGGTAGCGCGAATCAGCGCTGCCGGCCCACCAGCAGTATTTGGTCTACCAGCCCTGGGCACACACAGTGCACTTATACTAAGGACTGACGGGTAAACCAAACGAGCCAATTATGGTTATCCCAATTCATACAGTTATCTTTACACAGGGAGCATTCGCGCTGTGGCACTGATTGCCATCGGCACAGCGCCCTGAGCATCTAAATCCAGCCAACATAACAAGGAGGAAGCGCAAAGAGGAAGGGAGACCCGCGCCAATGATGCCAGGTGTAACAGATTGTGTATCCGAGTAATTATCAGTGACTGACGAGCAGTCCCCCCTTCACGTTTTTGTTCCCATGGATATGCCCAGATGTGCATCCCATGCTCTTTGTACCACAGAACTAGAGCTGCTCCGTACTGATGAGGCCCAAATAGATGGATACCTGTCTGGGGCCGCTTGTGTTCCTTCAGTTCAGACTGGACTGTTTCCATTGGAGTATGACTAAGGATGCTATGCATATGGCTGGGTCTAATCTGAGGTGGCTTGGTGGGCAAAACAAGATGGACTGGATTGCTGCCCTCAGTATTTAACAGTAGCTGAGACTAATGTCCGCTTTCCATTCCGCGGTCTAGTGGTTGGGTCCGGAATCGTAGTCTTTTTTCTGTTTGTTTTTTTGTGTAGCCCAGGTGGGTGTCGACGCCCCACCATTTGGTGTCCTTCCGTGACGTCGGCGCGCTTCCTCCGGAAGCTCCCACCCTTGGGCGCCATCTTCAGATTCTTTTTTCCGCCGTTGGGTCTGGATCGTCGTGAAGAGCTCCAGAGTTGGAAGAGGAGAGAAGAAGTAACAGAAAAGCAGAAAGAACCGAGAAAAATTGGAGATCTTCATCACAAGACAAAGAACATACTACCGGGACGACGAAGCTCGTGAGAGGTAGAAGAAACTTCGACGTCCAACGGAGAATGCGCACACAGGGGGCTCCCTGAGCGCGGGACTGGACAAGACACCATTCAAGTTCTGTCGTAATTGCCACCACAAGTTCGCACAGAAAGACCAACATCCAGTCTGCAACCTCTGCCTACCGATCGACCATCGAAGCGACGACTGCAACGCCTGCGCAGCATTCGCCGCCAAGACCCTCAGGGTGAGGGACAGACAGAGGACAGCAAACTACAGCATGCAGGGCCAAGGGCCACCTCCGTCGCTGCAGGACCTGGGCCTCTCCAGTGGGGAAGAGGACAACATCGCCGAGGGACCAGAGGACTGCACGGTCGTAGAGACCGATAACACTTCCAGGAAGGAGGTAAGAGACACGTCGACCCAAAGAACCCCGACAGACTCTCGAAAATCCGAGCCAAAGTCCTCGAAAGGAGCACCGGCGTCGAAGCACTCGACGACCGAAGCTGCATCCAGGGACAAACAGCCCAGCGGATCCTTCGAAAAGGACTCCCGGTCGGCGAAAGCTCTTGACACCCAGGTCGTCGAAGCACGGTTCCGAGAAACCGCACTCGACGCCGAAGGGGAAAGAGCAGAAGGCACCTCCGACGTCAACTACGACGTCGCAGAGAACTGCCGAAACTCTCGACGCCGATCAAGCGGCGGAGATGGAGAAGAAGAAGAAAAGGCTCGAGGCCGAAATGGCCAGTATCATCCAAAAGAAGAAGGACTTCGACCGGATGAGTAGATACACCATCCCTTCGAAGCCCTCGACGGTCGTCGATGCGGAAACGCAAGAGGAGTTCAACAGCACCGAGCCGCCGAAAACTCCCGAACCGTCGGAACAGGACGAAGAGGTCCTGTACGATTATACGGAGGGTGATAACGACCAGCAGACTCACTACGGCTCGACACCCTCGGAGGCTCAAGACCTGGAATGGCAGGATCTCGACGCCGAAGACCCGGAGGAGGCCGTGGAGACATATCCGTCGAGGCCTTCGCCGCCGGACGACATAGGAGTGTACAACATGATCGTCAGGAACGCGGCAGCCACCTATAGAGTGGAAATGGAGGAGGAAAAGCCTAAAGCCTGTTTTCTCCTGGAAACACTGCTACTAACACAAACTAGGAGCCAATTCCTTCCTATGCTCCCTAGTGTGCTAGACCAAGTCAGGGAAGCTTTCAAGGAGCCATCTACCTGCAGATCGGTCACACCCAGAACTGAGAAAAAATATAAACACTCTTCAAAGGATCCACCATATATCCAGGGATCTGTGCCAGCTGATTCAATAATAACAGCAACAGCCAGGAAGAGGGCCAACGTTCCCACAAACTCCCGTCCGCCCCCAGACAAGGAGAGCAAGAGGATAGACCTCACAGGGAGGAAAATTGAAAGGAATGCAGCAATACATTGGCGCATTGCCAACTCCAACGCCCTTATAAATAGGCACGCCTACCAGCACTGGGAAGAAGTTGGGCAGTTGCTCAAACTGCTCCCCACAGAAAACCAGCAGAGAGCGGCACACCTGGTGGAGGAGGGGAAGAACATGGCCAACACCTGCCTAAAGTCGGCCCTAGACGCAGCTGATACATCAAGCAGGCTGATGATGATCGGGGTGACAGAGAGGAGACATGCCTGGCTCAGGATCTCCGGGTTCAAGCCGGAGGTACAAAACAACATCCTGAAGTTGCCCTTCAACGGGGAAAAGCTGTTCGGCACGACCGTGAACGAGACGCTGACGCAGCTCAAAAAAGACAACGAAACGGCAAGGTCCATGGGAGCACTACAGTTCAGGGGTATGAGAAGGGGCACCCCCTCACGAAGACCAAACGGCAGAGGTGGAAACCAGCCGGGAACATCGCACCAGGCCTTCCAGCAAACATTTCAGGGAAGCAGCCAGGCACAACAGGGTCAGCAGCAACAAGGCTGGCAGAACCAACAGAGGGGCCAGTCCTTTCGTAGCCGACCAAACGGACGAGGCAATGCAAGAAGAGGCGGCCAGCAGCCCGCCCCCAAGTGACTCCACACTACAACACGTGCCCGCACCCCCAACATCGCTAGTGCCGCGGCACAACAAAAGACAGACAGAAATTACAAATTTACCATCATACAACGCCCGTAGGAGGAAGACTAAAACACTTCTCCCAGGAGTGGGAGAAGATAACAACCGACAAGTGGATACTCAACATCATATAGTTCGGCTACTGCATAGAACTCGTAAAGAGGCCACCAAACAAGAGGCCAACAAACAAAAAACGTTCAACAAAAGAGCTGTCACTATTGTGGCAGGAAGCACAAGAACTCCTCCACAAACAGGCTATAGAAAAGGTGCCGTACAGAGAAAAGGGCACAGGAGTGTACTCCAACTACTTCCTCGTACCAAAAGTAGACGAAACGTTAAGGCCCATACTGGACCTACGGTTCCTAAACAAATACATCAAAACTCAAAAGTTCAAGATGACGTCCTTACAAGAGGTCATACCTCAAATAAGGCACAGGGATTTTATGTCCACAATAGACCTCAAGGATGCCTACCTACACATCCCCATAAACCAAGGACACAAGCGTCTGCTCAGATTCACCATCAGCATGACGCACTACCAGTTCACGGCCCTAGCCTTCGGCCTCAAATCAGCGCCAAGAGTATTCACCAAATGCCTAGCTGCCGTAGCAGCACATCTGCGAAGACAGGGGGTACACGTATACCCCTACCTAGATGACTGGTTGGTAAAAGCGAACTCCTACAACCAATGCAAACTACATACTCAGCAAGTCACACAAACGCTGACAAAACTAGGCTTCTCCATACACAAGGAGAAGTCATCGCTGGAACCAGAACAAGTGAAGATCTTCCTGGGTGTGAAGATCGACACCATTCAGGGAGAGTGTTCCCCAGCGAGAAAAGGATCCTCGCACTACTGAAGGAGACTCGCCGCTACCTGAAGGGGCAACGTCTGACAGTGAGGACAGTGAGCAAGCTCATGGGCATGATGGCATCCTGCATACATTTAGTCCCCAATATTCGGCTACACATGAGACCATTCCAGGAATGGCTGCAACAGCAATGGTCACAGTCAACAGGGAGTTGGGAAGATCTAGTGGTTGTAACGCACGCAGTGCAGGAAGAGATAGCATGGTGGAACAGGGGCAACATAACCAGGGGAAACCCATTCACACCACCAACTCCAACAGTGACCATCACAACAGACGCATCCCAGATGGGGTGGGGAGCGCACATGAAACTGCTCAAGGTAAGGGGGTTATGGACACAGATTCCGTCAAACACATCAACTACCTAGAACTCAAGACCGTGTTCCTTGCCCTAAAAGCGTTCCAGAAACAGCTGTACGGCCAAAGGGTGTTAGTACAAACAGACAACACCACAACGATGTTCTACATCAACAAGCAGGGAGGAACACACTCGGTGGCGCTCTCAGATCTAGCGCAACAGATATGGAAATGGGCAATTCCATTACAAATAGACCTCCTGGCAATACATCTGCCAGGGAAGGACAATGTGGAAGCAGACAGACTGAGCAGACAGACGTCAATCTCACACAAGTGGGAGCTCAACGCGCAGGAGACGCAAAAACTATTCAAGAAGTGGGGGACCCCACAACTAGACCTGTTTGCAACACACCAGAATGCAAAATGCCAATACTTCGCATCCAGGCAGCCAGGCCATCAATCCCAAGGAAATGCCCTATGGATGAGCTGGTCAAAGACATTTGCCTACGCTTTTCCACCGATACCGCTGATACACAAAGTGCTCAGCAAATGCAGAACAAGGAACATGACACTAATTCTGGTAGCACAACAGTGGGCCAGGCAGTCCTGGTTCTCGCAGATCGTGGAGATGGCACAGGGACCACCACACAAGTTCCCAAGAAGGAAAGACCTGCTCTCGCTACAAAACGGAAGGGTACTCCATCCAGAACCAGAGAGCCTCAGCCTAGCAGCATGGCTCCTGAGGACTTAGAGTTCGCTCACCTCAAGCTTCCACAAAGCACGCTGGCAGTGCTGCGAGAAGCGAGGAGACCCACCACACGGAAATGCTATGCAGCAAAGTGGAAGAGATTCACTGAATGGTGCATCAACAAAAAGCTCCACAGGAGAATCACTAAAGAATCAACTGTGCTAAAATACTTAACACACTTACTAAAAGTAACCTAAGCTGCACTTCTCTAAGAGTGCACCTGGCAGCAATAGTAGCCTATACAAGAGGAGAAACAGGGAAAAGCTTCTTTACATCTCAAGTAGTAAAAAGATTCCTAGAAGGAGCCAAAAGAATAGCACCGCCAAAGAGGATGCCACCGCCTGCATGGAACCTCAATGTAGTTCTAACACAGCTTATGAAAGCACCGTTCGAACCCATCCACAAGGCATCGCTACATATGCTCACAATAAAGACAGCCTTTCTGGTAGCGATTACCTCGCTACGTAGGGTGAGCGAGTTGCAGGCACTCACACTACAAGAACCCTACATTCAGATTCACAACGACAGGGTGGTAATGAGGACGGACCCACACTTCATGCCAAAGGTGGTGTCCAGGTTCCATATAAACCAAACTATACAAATTCCCAGTTTCTTCCAGAAACCATCCACCAGCGCTGAGAGGGCACTGCACACTCTGGACGCCAGGAGAGCAGTAATGCATTACATCGAAAGGACTAAGGATTGTAGAAAAACAAAGCAGTTCTTTGTGTCCTTCGCAAGCAGTTTCCTGGGCAGACCAGTGACAAAAAATACCATTGCACGATGGATCGCACAAACAATTCAATACTGCCACAAACAAGCAGGCCAAGAGCTACAGGGGGCAGCTCAGGCTCACTCAACCAGGAAAAAGGGAGCAACAATAGCCTTCCTAGCAAACACACCTATCCAAGACATTTGCCTGGCGGCAACATGGGCTTCAGTGCACACATTCACTAAGCACTACTGCGTGGATATACAGATGAACAAGGAAGCATAAGTAGGTCAAAAAGTGCTTCAACATATATTCAACAACCAACGCTCATCTTCCACCCAGCCGCCACAAATATAGCAAACCTCTACAAAATCTATGCACAGCATAGTGAATCCAGAAAGATTCACGCTGCAAAACGTATAGTTTCTTACCTGTCGGTGTAGTTTTGCAGCTTGAAGACTTTCTGGATTCACTAGCGAACCCACCCGCCTCCGCCAGAAAGATGAGACAGGAGGAAGATGGGACTAACAAATGGAAAACACCTTTAAAAAGGGTAAAAGGATAAACAACACAAGCACAAGACAAGAAAAAAAGAATCCGAAGATGGCGCCCAAGGGTGGGAGCTTCCGGAGGAAGCGCGCCGACGTCACGGAAGGACACCAAATGGTGGGGCGTCGACGCCCACCTGGGCTACACAAAAAAACAGAAAAAAGACTACGATTCCGGACCCAACCACTAGACTGCGGAATAATGCACAGCATAGTGAATCCAGAAAGTCTTCAAGCTGCAAGACTATAGCAACAGGTAAGAAACTATTCGTTATATTTCCGAGCTATTACCCTTCTGCGTCGCGGGTCTACGACTCGCATTCTCTGCCTATGGGCCACGCCCGGCTGGGCCTCTTTCATTTCGACTTTATCGGAGAATGATCTGCTAATGGAACGCACTCCATTCTGTTTGTCTGAAGTGTCCTAAATATCAAACACAAGGAGATGATGGACGGAGTGCTGAAACTTCAGACACTCACCCAAGTCACAGATCTGGGTTGAATCCATCATCGTTCTTTAGCTCACTTCGCCACCCCAGTTCAGACACCACTATATGCAAATCAGTCTTGACCCTGTCCCTCATTAGAACAGTCCAGCCTGAACTGCCAAGCCATGTCTTCCCTGGACCGGAAACCAGCATCCTGGGATCGGTTTTGGGGTAACACCCCTCATCCGTCAGGCTAACTCAAATCCAGTGGCAAAGTGAGCATGGGACCCATGTCTGGGCATACCCTGCCAACTTAGGGCGAACAAAGCAAACACAAGGAGATGATGGACTGAGCGCTGAAACTTTTCAGACACTCACCACCAGTCACAGATCTGGGTTGAATCCATCATCATTCTTTAGCTCACTTCGCCACCCCAGTTCAGACACAGCTATATGCAAATCAGTCTTGACCCTGTGCCTAATGGGAACAGTCCATCCCGAACTGCCAAGCCATGTTTTCCCTGGACCGGAAACAAGCATCCTGGGACCGGTTTCGGGCTAACAGCCCTCATCAGCCAGGGTAGCTTGACTCCAGTGGCGTAGTGAGCACGGGACCCACGTCTGGGCATACCCTGCCAACTTAAAGCAAACACAAGGGGATGATGGACGGAGCGCTGAAACTTTTCAGACACTCCCCCCCCCCCCTCCCCCCCCCTCGGCACAGATCTGGGTTGAATCCATGAACATCTACTTGTGTTTGCTTTGTTCGCCCTAAGTTGGCAGGTTATGCCCAGACGTGGATCCCTAGGGGACCCTCTTCAGCTCCCAGGCCCTAGGTACCCCAGTACCACTTACCGGGGACTTACAGGGGAGCAGAAGTACCAATTGTGGATGTTTTTAGGGAAGAGCACTGGCACAGGGGACCTGGATGGCAGGGACGCTGTGCACTACAGTCGAAACCACATCAAAACCAGGTAAAAAGTGGGGGCTAACCAAGTCCAAAGAGGCACTTTCTCACAGTGTCAAAATCAATAGGGGCTTTAGAGACACGTACGTATCGTGGTTCATTTCGTCGGCCCAACTACAAACAAGGTGCAAGATCTGCCTCCTCAGACAACACCGGGTCAGCATATAAAAATCAAGGACAAACCTCTACTGCTAAAACCTTATACAGGGCCGCATACAGAGGAAACCAGTTTACAGGAAAAGGTCGCAGAAATAATGCCCGTAACTCAAACACAACTACCAAGCAATGACTTCCTTACCGTTCCCCCCCGATCATTTAACACCTGTCGGGTCGTCTTTAAAACTTTCTTACAACTCCTCCAAATAAACACAAATTTTCAATACAACATCAAAATCTCCTACAACAGGAAATATCCGCTCTATTAATTACAGGAACCAGTCCAAAAACAGTATCCAGGACTAGGGGTGTATTCATTATACTTCCTCATTCCCAAAAAAGATGGAACATACAACCAATTCTCGACCGCAAACCACTCAATCATTACATCCTATCGGAACACTTCCATGTAGTTACCCTTCAGGAACTCATTCCCTTATTACAAAAGGGCGACTTCATGACCGTTTGATCTAAAGGACGCCTACTTCCTTGTACCCATTCATCTCGCACACAGGAATATCTAAGGTTTCTATTTCAAGGAACCTATTATCAATTCAAGGTTCTTCCCTTTGCGATTACCACCGCCCATGGGTATTCAGAGTATCTAGCAGTAGTGGCAGATTACCACCGCGCCACTGGTAATCGGAGTATCTAGCAATAGTGGCAGCGCATCTACGCAGGCAAAACGTCCATGTATTTCCCTATCTGGACGATTGGCTGATAAAAGCAAACGGCCTCTGTCTTTGCAAACAGCATACACAACAAACACTAACTTTACTGCATCTGTTGGGGTTCACCATCAACATACAAAAGTCACGTCTACAACGTGCTGTGATACAACCATATCTGGGAGCCATGCTCAACACACAACTGGCGTTGGCATAGCCAAATGCAGACAGAATAAACAACATTGTAACATTAATCCGACATTTCAAAACTGGGACTCAAATCTCAGTCGAAATATCCATGCCACTTTTAGGCATGATGCGATCTTGTATTTCAGCAGTTCCACATGCCAGGCTACACAAGACCTCCCCAAGAATGGACACATCACAGGGTCAACTTCAGGATCTAGTGTTGGTAGACAGCCGCACACATCACTCTCTGCAGTGATGGAATCCACAAAACGTATCCAAAGGGCGGCCGTTTCAAGACCCAGTTCCACAAATAACTCTGACAGCGGATGCTTCCCTTAAGGGTCGGGAGCTCATCTCGAAGACCATCATGGATTATGGGACTTCAGACACCAGGATCTACCCAGAGCTGCAGTGAAAGCATTCCTACCTCGCATACAACACTAAGGTGTCCGGATTCGAACAGACAATATGACCGCTATGTATTACATACAAAAACGGGGGGGGGGGGCACTCTCCAATGATCACGTTTAGCACAGAAAATATGGAGTTTAGCGACACATCACAATCTTCATTGACTGGCAGAACATGTTCTAGGGACAAGCAATCAAGTTGCTGACCTTCTAAGCTGGACGCAGCAACAGGCCCACGAATGGGAACTGCACCCCTAAGCCCTCCTACCATACTTTCAAAGATGGGGGTTTTCAGAAAACGCAAAATGCCCAAACTTTGCAAGCAGGTACCCACACCACCAATCCAAGGGCAACGCTCTATGGATGAGGTGAACTGGTCAGGGATATTTGCATACTCTCTTCCTCCTCGCCCACTACTTCCATTAGTGGTCGGAAAGCTCAGGCAAACATCCTTTACAATGATACTCGTAGCACCAACAAGGGCTCGCCAACCAAGGTTCACAACACTGTTGGAGTTCTCCCTAGTCCCACACGAGAAGCTTCCCCTCAACCCGGACCTTCTCACACAGAACAAAGGTACACTAAGACACCCCATCACATCATAGCATGTGAATCTACAGCACTACATGCCAAGAAAATATGCTTACAGGGTAAGTAACACAATCCTCTCTGCATCCTTGACAGCCTACAATCTAGTTTTAGGATGTCTGTGTTTTAGTGAATGCCGTATAATTGGAACAACAGCATGTTTTGCAACAGTCAGAAAACAAATAGTAGAAACTATTCTTCTTTCATATATAATGACCTGTTTGAGAAGCTGTCTGACTCTTTACCTCTCTAGTTTGTGACTTCAGGATTAGCCAATAAGCACTTTAATGGTAAATACGTATGTTCGGCAAGATTTTTTTTTGTCCTAGAATTCTCTTGCTAGATTTCCTTATTAAAGATCTTTTTTGTGAAAAATAAAACCTAATTACCTGCAACAATCAATTCACTATCAATGATATCTTTGTTAGATTCATAACCCAGCTTCCCACCTACCTAGTGGAGTCCTGGGAACAGAAGAAAATCCATTACCAGCCTGCCACCTCCCTAGTGGTTTCACATGAATAGAAGCAAACTTATTACCAGCCCGTCCACCTCTATAGCGGAGTCCCAGCAATGAAAAAGAAGCAAAATACGTTACTAACTTGCCCGCGTACCTAGAGGAGTCGAGCGAATAGAAGGGGCATTGAGGGGAGAAAAGTGTGTGTATATTTTTGGGTGTGTGCATGCGCTGTGAATGTGAGGTCTGGATTGAGCTGTACGATTGATAGTGAAAGAGGCCAGTGAGGACGTAAGAGTGCCTGAAGGAAGGTCAGCTGTTGGTTAAAAAAAATGTTTTATTTCTCTTCAGGCCAATCTACAACTTGACTCCGGTGCTGTACTGTGTATAGCCCAGAAGAATGTGTGAAGAAGCCATTGTGTTTCCCATCTGTACCGACCAGGTGTTCTGAGCGGTCGCCACTCAGATCGCTTTGTGCTGCACATTGTTCTCAGCTCTTCTCTCAGCCAGTGTAATGCGATTTCTAGCATGCCCAACCTAAAACTGACTGATCTTGGGGTTCTCGGTGTCTAAAAGGTGGACTAGCTGCTATGTGGAAAACCTCCAATGATGGCCAAGTTGGAAGGCTGTCCAGGATGGCTTGACGGGTCCCTCCTGTGGTTCTGTGGTGCTCTTCTCCAATCTTTGAGACCAGGGTGTGTGACTCACTTGAGTTCCTGCACCCCCTGCAACCCAAGGTGAACCTGGTGGAAGGGACAGAACTGACAATGTGCTGGATTAAACCCCATGGGTTTGGACCGTACGAGGAGGTGGGTCTTGTGAGAACATCAGTACTCGGACCTCCGCTGGCCATTTTCGATAATTAATAAATCTGTTTTTTGAAAAGTATTGTATGTGATTATTACTGGGGTAGTGGGAATCTGTCTCGTGATCTACCATCGTCAGTTGGCAGTGCATGCCCTGTGTTTATATACATTAATAAGCGTTGCCTGCCTTATGTTTGATAATCCGTGTCTGTTCGCAGTACTTGTTTTGTGTTCCTGCCGTCTTGTGTTGGGCTTGAATGTTGCAAGATGTTTTCCTTCAGAGGTTTCAATGTGATCTTGCCCCAAAACACACAGACTCCTTTTTTTGTCTTTTTCTTAAATTGGTTTCAGACTTACTCGGAGACATTATTTAGGGGTCACAGAAACAACTCATAGCTTGTCTAGAGGTGGCAAAATGAGTGCCAAGAACACCGGGACGGCTCTGCATTCCTTATTTTCTGCCTAGTTTTGCTTCTACGAATGGTGAATATTTTATTATCCACTTCTAGTGTAATAACAAATGGAGCACACTTAGCTGGAATGGGACCTTTGGCAGCTGTGATAAGTAAAAATGGTCTTAAATGCATGTTGTGTGCGTGTTTGGTGTGAGTGTGTATTTGTGATAGAAAGCATGTGTGAGTGAAAGTGACTAAGAGTTAGTGACAGGAGATTAAGAGTGAGTGAGAATGAATGTGTAAAGGGGTGTAAGAGTGTGAGTAAATATAAATGAGTGAGTGACTGTGAGTGAGAACGTATTGTGATGTTTGATAGTTTGTTCTTGGTCCTGGCATTCTCAAGGGAATTATTGCCTTACAGACACACCCAGGGTAAACGACCTGCGCTAGAGTTAATACAAGGCACCCATGGAAAAATACCAGTATACTTGAAGACATTTTTGGCTGTGTCAAAATGCTGGTACTAGCACCCTGGAGGTAATTCTTGGCATAAATGTGGAAAACCTGGTATATGGAAGGGTCACAACCATGACAAAATGCTGGCCATGACCTACTGAGGTAATGTTTGGCACAACATGAATTGTAAAATTCTGGCACCGGCATATTTTATGTCCTTTTTGATATGGGGGCAATTATTGACAAGATGCTGCGCTGGGACAATAGAGGTAATCTGTGACCTATCGTGGCACCCGTACCACATTTGGCTCCGTAAGCGGATTTAAAGAGCGCTCTCGGTGCTTGCAGCACATTATCAAAACGTCTGGCTCACTCACTACAATTCAGGGCAAGCATTATGCCGCAGAACTTTCAAAGATAAAGTCAGTACAATGACATGCGCGGTATCTGAAATAAGCATTTGTTATGTTAGAACCATGGTGTTATGAAACTGCAGTCGTCAATTGTTGTGATGTTAGGGTCATGGAACATGCCTTTCTGGGTAAAAAAAAATCTGAGTCAAGTGTCATATGTTATTTTCTGCAATGTCATTAAGGTCAAAGGTTGTATGTTGTCACTTCTGCTACCCATGGCATTTTGGTGAATTGACACCCATGGACATACTTTGGGAGCTCCGGGATCGGCGTGCTGCAGTAGATCATTGAATTGCTTGACTCTTAGATTCACATTCCTTAACACATGAATTATTAGTATACCCCAGCACACGTGAGTCATTAAAAATGATAGTTTTTAGTCGTTATTCACACATAAAACATTAGAGCATTTTGTTTTCCTCCTTCTTTAATCAGTCTTCAAGTTTTCAATGTGGCGATAATTCCGGGCACTCGTACTCGTACTCGTGCCCCACGCCGGTCTCCTCGAGTGCGCACTGGAGGAGACCGGCGTGGGGCACGAGTACGCGGAACGGCGGCTCTTTCTCTCAAACTCGGGAACGTATATACAGGGCAACCGAAGCTTTACATTACTGCCCAGCAGATTTTATTGATATTTTGGAGTTCACCCCACGCCACAGGATTATGTGGCCCGGAATTATCGCCACATTGAAAACTATGATACAGTGAAACCGTTCAGCCGTGAACAAGTCGCATGTACAAACTTACTAAATGTAAGTCCGTTTTTATATAGCGCAGCTACTCACCCTTACGGGTCTCAAGGCGCTGGGGGCCGTAGTGAAAATTAAGTGAGCTATTGCCCAGAGTCACATGGTGCTGAGCTGAGCTGGAGCCGGGGATCGAACCGTGAACCCTGTGCTCCGAAGTCAGCTGCCCTGGCCGCTGCACCACACCTCTCCACTACTTACTGAGGCGACGAAACACGTGTTGGCTTGGGAACGCTTTACTTATTGAAAACTTGAAGACTGATTAAAGAAGGAGGAAATCAACAAAATGCTCTAATGTTTTATGTGTGAATAACGACTAAAAACTATCATTTTTAATGACTCACGTGTGCTGGGGTATACTAATTATTGTGTCTTGTTGCCTTTTGGCCACAAAAGAACCTGGGGAGGCGGGTGGTTCTCCCTAACCCTTCAGCACCGGCACCACTTGGAGCCTTACCTTATAAATATCGAGTGAAACCACCTATTGGCGCCTATACCCTATCACTCCTACCACCGGATCTCTCTTTAGAATTCCTTAACACATGAAAAGACCATACCACCATCGGGAGCAGAATATTTGGAGGCCACAGCATATGAGGTTGGTTGGGAGGATGATTGAACGCATGGCTTTCCAGTTATGTCCTAAGTGCAAGACCAAGTTCCTGAGGTGTGACCAGCACAGTCTGTAACCTTGGTTTACTGTGGGACCACAAGAAATCCAACAGTTTCGCCTGCCAAAACATCTGTTACAGGACAGTATGTTGGTGAGTGCATTATAAACTGCAGCACCAAAGCTCTCCGGAGCCATCAACCACTGTTCACCGCTGAAGGGCATTGAGGGCACATACTCTGAAGGAGAGTGGGAAGGGCATTGAGGGCACATACTCTGAAGGAGAGTGGGAAGGGCATTGAGGGCACATACTCTGAAGGAGAGTGGGAAGGGCATTGAGGGCACATACTCTGAAGGAGAGTGGGAAGGGCATTGAGGGCGCGTACTCTGAAGGAGAGTGGGAAGGGCATTGAGGGCACGTACTCTGAAGGAGAGTGGGAAGGGCATTGAGGGCACGTACTCTGAAGGAGAGTGGGAAGGGCATTGAGGGCGCGTACTCTGAAGGAGAGTGGGAAGGGCATTGAGGGCGCGTACTCTGAAGGAGAGTGGGAAGGGCATTGAGGGCGCGTACTCTGAAGGAGAGTGGGAAGGGCATTGAGGGCACGTACTCTGAAGGAGAGTGGGAAGGGCATTGAGGGCACGTACTCTGAAGGAGAGTGGGAAGGGCATTGAGGGCGCGTACTCTGAAGGAGAGTGGGAAGGGCATTGAGGGCACGTACTCTGAAGGAGAGTGGGAAGGGCATTGAGGGCACGTACTCTGAAGGAGAGTGGGAAGGGCATTGAGGGCGCGTACTCTGAAGGAGAGTGGGAAGGGCATTGAGGGCACATACTCTGAAGGAGAGTGGGAAGGGTATTGAGGGCACGTACTCTGAAGGAGAGTGGGAAGGGCATTGAGGGCGCGTACTCTGAAGGAGAGTGGGAAGGGCATTGAGGGCGCGTACTCTGAAGGAGAGTGGGAAGGGCATTGAGGGCACGTACTCTGAAGGAGAGTGGGAAGGGCATTGAGGGCACGTACTCTGAAGGAGAGTGGGAAGGGCATTGAGGGCACGTACTCTGAAGGAGAGTGGGAAGGGCATTGAGGGCACGTACTCTGAAGGAGAGTGGGAAGGGCATTGAGGGCACATACTCTGAAGGAGAGTGGGAAGGGTATTGAGGGCACGTACTCTGAAGGAGAGTGGGAAGGGCATTGAGGGCGCGTACTCTGAAGGAGAGTGGGAAGGGCATTGAGGGCGCGTACTCTGAAGGAGAGTGGGAAGGGCATTGAGGGCGCGTACTCTGAAGGAGAGTGGGAAGGGCATTGAGGGCACGTACTCTGAAGGAGAGTGGGAAGGGCATTGAGGGCACGTACTCTGAAGGAGAGTGGGAAGGGCATTGAGGGCGCGTACTCTGGAGAGTGGGGAGGGCATTGAGGGCGCGTACTCTGAAGGAGAGTGGGGAGGGCATTGAGGGCACATACTCTGAAGGAGAGTGGGAAGGGCATTGAGGGCGCGTACTCTGGAGAGTGGGAAGGGCATTGAGGGCGCGTACTCTGAAGGAGAGTGGGGAGGGCATTGAGGGCGCGTACTCTGAAGGAGAGTGGGGAGGGCATTGAGGGCACATACTCTGAAGGAGAGTGGGAAGGGCATTGAGGGCACGTACTCTGGAGAGTGGGAAGGGCATTGAGGGCGCGTACTCTGAAGGAGAGTGGGAAGGGCATTGAGGGCGCGTACTCTGAAGGAGAGTGGGAAGGGCATTGAGGGCACATACTCTGAAGGAGAGTGGGAAGGGCATTGAGGGCGCGTACTCTGAAGGAGAGTGGGAAGGGCATTGAGGGCACATACTCTGAAGGAGAGTGGGAAGGGCATTGAGGGCACATACTCTGAAGGAGAGTGGGAAGGGCATTGAGGGCGCGTACTCTGAAGGAGAGTGGGGAGGGCCATCTTGACATCCTGTTAGTCCAGAGAGCGAGAAGTCCAGAATGTCTACCTTGGGTGACTCAGACTTCAGAGATCAACAGTCTCCAGGGCACCCAGGACACCGACCACTGAAAATGTCTACCCAGTCCAAGGAACTTCCCACAAGGGTTTCTCTACACCCATCCTCGAGGCCCAGCTCCTTGTAGGGCTGTGTGCCTCGTCTTCAGTTCTTCTTAGACGATGATCCAACAGTGTCCGAAAGAGCGCCCTTTCGATAGTGCCCCGAGTGTCACTCCAGGTACCCTTGGATTGAACACCACCAGGTCTGAAACTTTTGTGTCTTGCACGACTACAACGAGGCTGCCTGTTCAGCCTCACCTTTCGCTGCAAAAAGACTCTTGGGTATCAGTATGATCAGAGACTTGGATATCGAAAAATGCAGCACCAGGAAGGAGATGGACCCAATCCCCCCAACCCCCACACCATCTTTGGAACGGTATGTAGAGGAGCAGTCTGAGGCCGGCTCATCGGCAGACCAGCCGCTATAATTCAGCCATGAAGCCAGCTCCATTTCCGAATCTGAGACGGAGAGCAGCAGGATCCATAGGCGCAGCAGGTCTTGAAGTCGACTGGGAGTACAACCTCACATCCTCTAGTCGCACACAGTCATTGCACACAGGCCGAGCACAGCCCCAGTGGTGGTTCGCCATTGAGCCCAGAGACCCACTGACAGATTTTGTACTCACCACTGCCTGTGGACCATGGTCAGCACCAACAAATATCCTCTGAGCCGGTACTGCTCCCGCTGCTAGAGCCGAAAACATCTAAAGTCTCGGCCATCCTCTGTGCTGACAGGTAAGTCGACGCTGGCACTGAATTCGGCACCAAAACCACCTTGAGCACAGAAACCCAGATCAGCACTGACAAGCCACAAGAGTCCTTCGACGTCTAGTTGGTCGGAGCCAAGAGCCCTGCCATTGGGGGTTCTGAGGATTTGGCGCAGCTGATAGTCGAGCGTCTCCAGGAAGAGCTTGACACATGTCAAGAGACTTATCCACCCACAAACTGAGAAGATCTCAATGAAGCAGTTACCCAAGCACAATGGACACTCTTCCAAGGAAGACGTTTGAGGAGCAGCTTGCCTTGGAGCCTGCACCTCCTCTCAAGCACAAGAAACATCAGGACTGGAGCACTAGCCTACTCCTAGCTCGTCCTCCACGTCGTCCTTGCCAACCTCCTCTAGAGGTTCACTGCATTCCTCTTTTGGAGGGGGCAGCCCCTCATACCCTGTAGATGCATCAAGGCCTTTTATGGCCCTGAGCCTAGGGACGACCCGTGGGATGACTACAATGTTGATTCCTCCGGGGGGGACAGATCCAGATTTCTACCCAGACAAACCCTCCTCTCTAGACAGCACTAACTTGTATCACAAGGTCATACATAGGGCAGACGACTTCTAGAAGGTTCATCTTCATGCTGTTCAGGAGGTGAGGACTTCCTGGTAGAGATGCTGTCCCCAACAAGTCCACGAGGGGAAACTACACCCTCAAGTCCTACTCCTGTCATTGGGGGTTTCCCGACGTAGATCTTTGCGGCTGGCCAGAATGCAAAATGCCAAAGCTTCACCGCCAGGCTCCCACAGCCACCGCCCTTGGGCAATGCGCTATTGATGAACATGCCAGGGATATTTGCCTACGCTTTTCCCCCCTCACCCACTTCTGTGCATGATTTGGACGCTTCCACAAATGTCCCTCATCCTGGTAACTTCCAAAGGGTCCAGACACAACCCTGGTTCACGACCCTTCTAGTCTTGCACGTGGACAGTCCCCGTCATCAAGGCTTTCGTGGCATGGATCAAATGTGTCATCACACCCAGAGTACATCCGTAACCTCAATATAGTACATATTCGACCCACGGCCCTCCTTTTGAACCCCTCCACTTGTGCCCTCTCCAGTTCCTGTCTTGGAAGATTGCCTTCCTTGTTGCTATCGTGTCTTTACGGCTTGTCAGCGAGTTCTAAGCTTTTACCATGGAGGAGCCCTTCTTCCAAGTTCACAAGTCGTACTTCGCACTAACCCAAAGTTTCTGCCAAAGGTGGTATTCCCCTTTCCGTCTTAAACCATTGAGTTCCCGGTTTTCTTCCACGGCCAGGCTCCGTGGGGGAGAGACCCTCTTTATTCTGGGTGTCTAGCATTCCCTGTATTACATTGACAGAACCAAGCCCTTTCGTACAACTTTGTAACTTTGTCGCTTTCACCTAACTGACTTGTCCAATGTATTCAAACTTGTTACGCTAAGGCAACTTCCTGCTCCACCCAGGCTGCGCCCCACTCACATGAAGGGGGCCTCTATGGCCTTCCTTGGCAACATCCCCATAGCTGACACATGTAAAGCAGCTACTTGGTCCACTCCACACACGTTCACCAGGCGCCACTGTGTGGATGTTTGAGCACGCCAACAAGCAAAGGTTAGGGAATGCTACTTTGCAGTTTATGCGCAGCATGTGTATTTTCAGCTACACGTGTAAGGAAATGGGCTTATTTCAGGTCTAACACCCCCCCCCCGCGCACACGCACACGTTTTACCCCCATTTTGACTGTTAGGTACTTGTGTAATGACTCAAATGCCTGGAGTCCTGCTAAACAGGACTCCATTCATGTGCTCTGACCCTTAAAATTGTGCATGTTTAATTGGCTTGTCCTCAATTGGCATAGCCTAACTTGTAAGTCTTTAGTATATGGTACCAGGGGTGCCCAGAGCCTGTTAGTTTAGAACATTGGTACACGCCAGCATTTCCCCAAGAGGCAAAAAGTTAATCTGTGGTGTGCCCGAGGGCCGCATTGATGCCAGCATGGTGGCGGTCGGGGGTGTGGGAGGTTTAAGGTGGGCGTAGTGGAAGCACACATGTACAGCTAGTGGTTGAATTGCACCTGGGACCAATCCCAGCTTCCACACTGTATGATCCTGGGGAATTATTTTATTTCACTTTGCCTATTGGCATTGTTGTCAGGGTAGGCGGGGGAGGCATGAATGTTTCTAAATTCATGTTTAAAAACTGTCACTTTAAAGAAAAACATCACATTGCACTTTTACAATCTGATGTACTAAGGTGAAACACTTCTGCAAGTTAATAGTGCTTTGTAAAGTAAACAGCGGTCTAGTGCTGCTGTTCAACCTGGGGCCGCATGTAAATGTCAGACGGGCCTCATGCGGCCCCCGGGCCGTACTTTGAGTATCACTGGTTTAGAGTGTCTCTCGTGGACTGTAGCCCTAGTTGTGTCCTCATGAGTACAACAAGGTAAAACATGGCTCCCGGTCTGCCACAGCAAGGGCAGTTTAAAACTGCTAGCTTTGCCATTTAAAGTAACGACTGCACCACCTGAAGGTACTGAAGTGCTTTACATTAGCACCACTTACTTTGCACAAGGGCACATTCATTTGTGTAGGCACGGGGAGATTAAGTGATTTGCCCAAAATCCAGGATGTTGAGCCGACGCCGAAAGTCGAACCCTGTTTACCAGCTCCATTGTCGGCAGCTCTGGCCCTTACGCCTTATCTCTCTAGCCTCGGCTCCACATTTTGTGATTATGGATAAATCTCTTAATCTCCTTGTTTCTAAACACAACCACCATTGGCAAAGCCAGTAGGTTTTGCCTGTGCGAAATCTATTGTTTTTAGGTCTCGGCTCGACAGCACATGTGTAGGAAGGTGGAATCTGACTATATGGTTGCCCCCACTTTTTTTATGGTGTTTTGCTGGTTTATGACTTAGTTGGACTGAGATCCTGCTATTCAGGGCCCCAGTCTATCTGCTTTCTCTGTAAAAAGGTTTCCATGTGCCTTAGGCACATCTCTGATTGGAATCTGGAGTGCCCTTATAAGTCCCTAGTATATGGTATACTATGTACCAAGGGCATAGGTACCTCAGAGGCCTGCCAGGGGCTGCAGCATGTATTATGCCACCCCTGGAAGGCCATCCAAACTGACACCACAGGTCTGCTACTGCAGCCTGGGTAAGGTGGTGCATGCACCCCTTACTGTGATATAGGTTACCTATATCACTAAATACATACACACATATAAACCTATAAGTCACTCCTAAGGCAGGCCTTATCAATCCTAAAGGCAGAGTGCATGGTTCCTATGTGAGAGGGTGCCCCTGCATGAGCAGGGCCCCTCTGCAGCGTTCGGAGACCATCTCTGATGCTGTTTGTAGTGCAGCCTGACCATATACTCTTAAGCGCATTATATCCTCGCGGTAAAATGCTAACTTTGGAATGGCTGCACCTAAACATGTCGTGTTTGGTGTCAAACATCTTGGAATACTACCCCCCCGCCAATCCTGGCGGCGGGGGTAGCATTCCACCCTTCTAGAGGGAAAGACTTGTTAATTCTGGCTTACCCGGTAACTTCTTTCTGAAGCCCTGGCATCACAAAATGGATGCTGCTGCCACAGACACAAGTCTGGCCTCCTGCTGCTGGACGAAACTCCGGCAGGGGAGGCCTGGACAATAGGTTTCCTGTTGCAGGGAGGTGTGACCACCTCCCCAGACAGGATAATGTGTATTGGGGCTGGGTGGGTGCACTCTTAGAGTGCTTTGAAGTCCTGCACTGGGGGAGCAAAAGGCTCCTCTGTGCATATGCCAGTTCAAACCAGCTCCGGGGCTACCTGCCCCTGCTCTGGCGCGAAACTGGACAAAGGGAAGTGGGTGTAGCCACCCCTCCCTTGACCCTCCCATAGGTGGGGTCATAGAGTTAGTCCCTCCCTGTTTTACTGGTTAAAATGGGGAACCCTTGCCACAGCAAGATTAGATTATACCTGGACAAAACTCTGAAACTGAATCCTGGACCTTCGACGCTCTACGACAAGATTAGAGGACTGAAGAATCTCCCTTGGGGTCAAGGAGTGACTCCCCTGCTTGGCAGGCACCAAAGAAGCATCTGTCCGGTTCGCATTTCTGAAGCTCCCGTCGGCCGCCGAAGTCATCGCATCACCAGAGGTGGATTCTCAGACTTCCCCGAGGCTACCCTGAGTCCCCAGCAAAGCTGAGGCCCGTGGCTATCGTGGGTGACTTGAGACCGTGACCCCTGGACACCGAGCACATTTGCAAGTGCACCATCTTCTGGGTCTCCCAAGAAGTCGCGCTTTGGGCTCCGAGTAGCCCTAGCCTCCAGCACCACCTGCACCGAAGATCACTGGCCCCCACTCCACGAGTGTCCGGTAAGCCAGCTCCACGTGCGGCGTCACGAGGCTCCTTCGCGGTCGCTAGCCCGTTGGCTAGTAGCCCTTAACGAAGGCCAATCCTTTTCTTACTTGGCATCCTTGTTGCTCCAGGCCTGCCCTCACTTACCCTCGCTGGGTGAGTTCCACAGACCTTGCTGGTCTGCACCATCGACGATCTACATCTTAACCGAGACTTGCCGTTGCCAAGGCTTGTTGGGTCCAATCCGGTCGCCGACACCTCAGCACTCGACAGACATCGTGTACCAGCCCGAATCCTGCTCCTGGTCGCCGACAACGCCTCCTGGACCTCGTGGCTGAAGAGTCAAGACGACCGTCAACGCACCTGAAGCACTCTACATCGGTGGGCATCTGTCCATCGCCTTCCTGGTCACTGGCTAGTGACCCAGACTCTGTCCCCTCTGCTTTCAGGTTCTTCAGAACTCCGATCCACTCTTGGATCCACCCGGACACTTTTCTCTTGGCCGCCAGCAGCACTTTGCAGCAGATCGCCATTCGAATCGACGACGAAACCCGACCCCGAAAGGCACCTATGCACCCGGCTTCCCTGGGTGAGGTAACACGAGTACTCCGGTGCTCCCGTGGGTAGAGACTCTTCAAAGTCCTAGATCTCAAAGGGTTTTGTCCTAGTCCTCTTCTAAGTGTCCCTTTCCTCTATTTTCCCGATCCCGACTTTCTCCATAGAAGCTAACGGCGTATCGCGGTTGTGTATTTACACTGCACGCGTCTCCCGTGGGTTCCCTGTGTCACTACCTTGGGTGGTTCCTTGTGGTCCAAGCACTTCTAGAGGCTCTAGGCCTAGTGTCTAGTTCAGTCGTGGTTCGCATACCACTTTATTGGTATATGGTTTGGTACGCCCCTAGGGCCCAAACGTGTATTTGTGCTATTACTGTGATTTAATATCTTATAACTTATGTACTTCGAACTCTAGCCTCATAAAGAGACTAGAGGGGTGTGTTTAGTAAGAAATACATATATTTTGAATATATACCTGGTGTGGTGCTCTTTCATTTGGTCACTCAAGAGATTATAGACTGGTAAAACAAGCTGCTTTACATTCCTTCAAGACTTAGCCTGAAGGCTGCTCTCCATAGCTACCACTAGGATAGCTTTCAATAAGGTTGTCTTTAACCTATCTCCAATAAGGGGTTGTTTGGACTGGTGCAAGGTGCCCACTATAATTAGTGGACAGCATATGCCAGGCCAACTTCTCACATTGGTGTGCAGCGTGTGGGATTCCAGCTTGCTATTGTTTTACCAGATAATCTCAATTGAATTGATCAACTGAAAACCACTAAAGGTACCTAAGGTACATATAATTTAAGCTTAGAATAACAGTAAGTTCTACTGAACTTAGAGTTGTGTGTTAAGGGATAGCACAACCCTTTCTACAACTCAAGAGAGTTTAGTAGGCCACACTAGAGTAGGTAGTGCATACACCACACCACACTAGTAATGTCTTTAAGGGCAGGATCCAAAGAATCCTTGCAGGAAGCCATTGAGCTTCCACCCTCCAAGTATGATACACTCCCATTCTTGGAATTGAGAGCTTTATGCAACTTGAGAAAAATAAGGACAGGCCAAAGCCCCACCACCCAACACCTCAAGGAGTTGTTGGTGGCTTATGACCTTAGTAAGCCCTTGGGGACTGAAGGGGTAGGAGCTGAGGGTGGGGCAGAAGATGAGGATGGGACCAGGGGTACCAGTACCCCCAGCCCCCCCTCTGAAACTGGCCAGGAGGGCGACAATGGCCCTGACCTGGATAATCCAACCCCTCCTGAGGAAGAGGAAGAGGAGGATCAGAATGATGCTCCCTTTGTCCCCCCAGGAAGGATTGTGAGTGTGCCCAGAAGGTCTAGATCTTCTTCTCAGGAGTCTAACCACTCTGGCACCTCAATAGGGAGCTCTGTCTCATCTCATAGGAGGGAATCCTCTCATGAGAGAAGAAAGAGGCTGGTTCAATATGAGGAAGCTCAGCTTGAACTCAAAAAGAAGCAACTAGCCATAGACAGGGAGTCCCTAGATCTCCTTAGAGAGAGAAGAAAGTTGGGACTAGAGTCCCATGGTGGCAGCAATATCCCTAGAGATAGGGACAGGTCTTATGACCATAGAAACCTAAACAAGATTGTCCCTCCCTACCAGAGTGGGGATGACATCCACAAATGGATAACTGCACTGGAGAGGGCCTGTAAAGTTCAGAAGGTCCCCCAGAGGCAGTGGGCAGCAATCTTGTGGCTCTCCTTTGCAGACAAAGGTAGAGACAAGCTCCTCACTGTAAGAGAAGAGGATGCTGACAATTACACAGTCTTGAAAAGTGCTCTGATAGATGGGTTTGGCCTAACCACTGAACAGTATAGGTTGAAGTTCAGAGACACCCAAAAGCTCAGACTCAAGACTGGGTTGATTTTGTAGATTGTGCTACAAAGGCTCTGGAAGGTTGGATACATGGCAACACAGTGCATGACTTTTTAGGATTGTACAATTTGATTATGAGG
The DNA here is from genome assembly GCA_963921515.1 of Calotriton arnoldi. Lineage (NCBI taxonomy): Eukaryota > Metazoa > Chordata > Amphibia > Caudata > Salamandridae > Calotriton > Calotriton arnoldi. Next base: position 101,727 of record CAWUFW010013766.1, read on the forward strand.
GAGCAGATCCTTAATAATTGTCAAAACCAGCTTTTGCACCAGTATCTGGTGGACTCTGATCTGACCTCTCCCCAAGAATTGGGAAAGAAGGCAGACAAATGGGTCAGAACCAGAGTAAAAACTAGAAATCAGGGTGGTGACCAGAAGAAAGATTCTACTAAGTCCCAAGAGAAAGGTGGGGATAAATCTAAGGATAAGTCCCCCTACAGGGCCCCAAAATTCCTCTTCTGGGGTGGGTCCCAAACTCCTTCCTCTCCTGAAAAGAAACCATATTGCCATGTCTGTAAGAAGCCTGGGCACTGGAAAACTGATCCCAGTTGCCCCAGGATTGGCAATAAAGAAAATGTTCCTCCCACAACTACTACCACCCCTCCTGGTACTACCAGTAGTAATCCTCCAGTTGGGAGTAGTGCACCCAAAAGTTAGGTGCTTTTGCAAGAGGAACAGAGGTGGGCCCTAGTTTAGACAGGGACTCCTCAACAGACTCCTCTGACTCTGATGGTGGTATAGGATTTGCCACCTTTACCATGGGTCCCATAGCATTGGGCAGGTACAGATTGGAGCCAATAATTAATGGTCAGAAAGCTGTGGCATTTAGGGACACAGGGGCTAGTGTCACCATGGTGGCAGGGAAACTAGTCCCCCCTCACCAGCTTTTACCTGAGTTTAAATACCAGGTGACCAACATTGATGGTGTCAGAACAGATCACCCCATGGCCATAGTCAATCTCAGCTGGGAGGGGGTCACAGGCCCAAAAAGAGTGGCAGTGTCCCCAACCCTACCTGTAGATTGCCTGATGGGCAATGATCTGGAAATTTCAGCCTGGGCTGAAGTTGAACACCAAACCCATCTCAGGATGCTGGGCGTCCCTGTAAGGGTTAGTGGGGCTGTAATGGCCACAGCCCCAGCCCAAGAATTTGGAAAGATGGAGCCTGAAAGAATGGCCCACTCTCCCTCAAAAGAGAGCACAAGGGTTGAAGAAAAGTCTTCTTCCCTCCAGACAGTAGGTAAGGGTCAGCCTCCTCAGGGAACTGACCCTACCCCTAGTGAAGGAACTGCCCCAGAGGTAGTCAGGCCTGGCCTGGCCACACCCCTGATGGCAGAGGACCCTTCCAAGGTGGTACCCAGTCTGGAGCAGGTAACCTGCCCCTCTCTACCCTGCCTCAGCCAGCCCAGGGCTGCAGAGGTCAGGGAGGTCAGTGGACCCCCCAGGGCCCCCTGTCCAGAGGAACCCCCCCATCAGCAGATTAGGGGCACCCAGTCTAGTAGCCCTAGCCAGGTGAAAACTCCTCTACACACTGAGGGATCCCCCATGCCTTTATGTAGGGACCTCCCCAGAAGGACTCTGGTAGGCAAGGGCAAACCTGGGACCTGAAGGTTCCAAACCTGCCCTGTCCCTCCAGTAGTCCATCCAAAGGGACCCAACCCCCAGCTGTAGGCAGCCAAAGGTTGACCCTTAGAGCAAAGTGCAACTCAGTCATGGAAAGACAGGCATACATGGTGACCAGTGATCTGAGGAAGCTGAGGCCAACATTCCTAGGGCCTCACTTCCCTACTCAGACACCTCACCAGCCTTGTACTTTACCTAAGCACACCAGAGGTAGTGATTCCCCATGGTGGAGACCCTCTCATACCCTTAGGGTGAGGGATTGCTTAGTGGACCATAACATAGGGGGCAACCATGCTAGTGCAGGTGCTTCCTTATATGGCCACTTAGTCAATATAGGCTCAACTGGCCAAGGTTAGCCTTATCTCCTTTCGTTTGGGGGGGTTATGTAGGAAGGTGGAATCTGACTATATGGTTGCCCCCACTTTTTTATGGTGTTTTGCTGGTTTATGACTTAGTTGGACTGGGATCCTGCTATTCAGGGCCCCAGTCTATCTGCTTTCTCTGTAAAAGGTTTCCATGTGCCTTAGGCACATCTCTGATTGGAATCTGGAGTGCCCTTATAAGTCCCTAGTATATGGTATACTATGTACCAAGGGCATAGGTACCTCAGAGGCCTGCCAGGGGCTGCAGCATGTATTATGCCACCCCTGGAAGGCCATCCAAACTGACACCACAGGTCTGCTACTGCAGCCTGGGTAAGGTGGTGCATGCACCCCTTACTGTGATATAGGTTACCTATATCACTAAATACATACACACATATAAACCTATAAGTCACTCCTAAGGCAGGCCTTATCAATCCTAAAGGCAGAGTGCATGGTTCCTATGTGAGAGGGTGCCCCTGCATGAGCAGGGCCCCTCTGCAGCGTTCGGAGACCATCTCTGATGCTGTTTGTAGTGCAGCCTGACCATATACTCTTAAGCGCATTATACCCTCGCGGTAAAATGCTAACTTTGGAATGGCTGCACCTAAACATGTCGTGTTTGGTGTCAAACATCTTGGAATACTACCCCCCCGCCAATCCTGGCGGCATGGGTAGCATTCCACCCTTCTAGAGGGAAAGACATGTTAACTCTGGCTTACCCGGTAACTTCTTTCTGAAGCCCTGGCATCACAAAATGGATGCTGCTGCCACAGACACAAGTCTGGCCTCCTGCTGCTGGACGAAACTCCGGCAGGGGAGGCCTGGACAATAGGTTTCCTGTTGCAGGGAGGTGTGACCACCTCCCCAGACAGGATAATGTGTATTGGGGCTGGGTGGGTGCACTCTTAGAGTGCTTTGAAGTCCTGCACTGGGGGAGCAAAAGGCTCCTCTGTGCATATGCCAGTTCAAACCAGCTCCGGGGCTACCTGCCCCTGCTCTGGCGCGAAACTGGACAAAGGGAAGTGGGTGTAGCCACCCCCTCCCTTGACCCTCCCATAGGTGGGGTCATAGAGTTAGTCCCTCCCTGTTTTACTGGTTAAAATGGGGAACCCTTGCCACAGCAAGATTAGATTATACCTGGACGAAACTCTGAAACTGAATCCTGGACCTTCGACGCTCTACGACAAGATTAGAGGACTGAAGAATCTCCCTTGGGGTCAAGGAGTGATTCCCCTGCTTGGCAGGCACCAAAGAAGCATCTGTCCGGTTCGCATTTCTGAAGCTCCCGTCGGCCGCCGAAGTCATCGCATCACCAGAGGTGGATTCTCAGACTTCCCCGAGGCTACCCTGAGTCCCCAGCAAAGCTGAGGCCCGTGGCTATCGTGGGTGACTTGAGACCGTGACCCCTGGACACCGAGCACATTTGCAAGTGCACCATCTTCTGGGTCTCCCAAGAAGTCGTGCTTTGGGCTCCGAGTAGCCCTAGCCTCCAGCACCACCTGCACCGAAGATCACTGGCCCCCACTCCACGAGTGTCCGGTAAGCCAGCTCCACGTGCGGCGTCACAAGGCTCCTTCGCGGTCGCTAGCCCGTTGGCTAGTAGCCCTTAACGAAGGCCAATCCTTTTCTTACTTGGCATCCTGGTTGCTCCAGGCCTGCCCTCACTTACCCTCGCTGGGTGAGTTCCACAGACCTTGCTGGTCTGCACCATCGACGATCTACATCTTAACCGAGACTTGCCGTTGCCAAGGCTTGTTGGGTCCAATCCGGTCGCCGACACCTCAGCACTCGACAGACATCGTGTACCAGCCCGAATCCTGCTCCTGGTCGCCGACAACGCCTCCTGGACCTCGTGGCTGAAGAGTCAAGACGACCGTCAACGCACCTGAAGCACTCGACATCGGTGGGCATCTGTCCATCGCCTTCCTGGTCACTGGCTAGTGACCCAGACTCTGTCCCCTCTGCTTTCAGGTTCTTCAGAACTCCGATCCACTCTTGGATCTACCCGGACATTTTTCTCTTGGCCGCCAGCAGCACTTTGCAGCAGATCGCCATTCGAATCGACGACGAAACCCGACCCCGAAAGGCACCTATGCACCCGGCTTCCCTGGGTGAGGTAACACGAGTACTCCGGTGCTCCCGTGGGTAGAGACTCTTCAAAGTCCTAGATCTCAAAGGGTTTTGTCCTAGTCCTCTTCTAAGTGTCCCTTTCCTCTATTTTCCCGATCCCGACTTTCTCCATAGAAGCTAACGGCGTATCGCGGTTGTGTATTTACACTGCACGCGTCTCCCGTGGGTTCCCTGTGTCACTACCTTGGGTGGTTCCTTGTGGTCCAAGCACTTCTAGAGGCTCTAGGCCTAGTGTCTAGTTCAGTCGTGGTTCTTATACCACTTTATTGGTATATGGTTTGGTACGCCCCTAGGGCCCAAACGTGTATTTGTGCTATTACTGTGATTTAAGATCTTATAACCTATGTACTTCGAACTCTAGCCTCATAAAGAGACTAGAGGGGTGTGTTTAGTAATAAATACATATATTTTGAATATATACCTGGTGTGGTGCTCTTTCATTTGGTCACTCAAGAGATTATAGACTGGTAAAACAAGCTGCTTTACATTCCTTCAAGACTTAGCCTGAAGGCTGCTCTCCATAGCTACCACTAGGATAGCTTTCAATAAGGTTGTCTTTAACCTATCTCCAATAAGGGGTTGTTTGGACTGGTGCAAGGTGCCCACTATAATTAGTGGACAGCATATGCCAGGCCAACTTCTCACAACATGCACCGTCTCGAATAGACATATTGGGTTCCATCTGTGGGCTTACTGGCTGTCCATCTCCTACCATTGGTAAACATAAGTATAGCTCTCATTTTCTTTGATGCCATTCGTCATGGCATGCAGACGTCATGCCTTCTTGTGTTTGGCCCTCCCATAGCGCATGGACCAAGTACCTGCCTCCTTACACTGCTCCCGGTTTGCGCAGCTATGTTTTCAAGCACTCCTTAGCAGTACTTGTGTTTTCAGGCCGTCTCCCTTGTACACTTACACACATACCACTAAAATGTATGCCCGTGTATATAAATGCATTTCCTAAAAGTTGTTAAAACATGAACAGCACTTTTTTTTTTTTTGTATTTCTTTTTTTTGTATGTTCTCATGGTAATGGATCGCTCGCTCTGTCCTCCATCTTGCCATAGCATGAACACGAGCCGATGGTATTGGATCGCTCGCTCTGTCCTCCATCTTGCCATAGCATGAACACGAGCCGATGGTATTGGATCGCTCGTTCTGTCCTCCATCTTGCCATAGCATGAACACGAGCCGATGGTATTGGATCGCTCGCTCTGCCCTCCATCTTGCCATAGCATGAACACGAGCCGATGGTATTGGATCGCTCGCTCTGCCCTCCATCTTGCCATAGTGTTAACACGAGCTGATGGTATTGGATCGCTCGCTCTATCCTCCATCTTGCCATAGCATGAACACGAGCCGATGGTATTGGATCGCTCGCTCTGTCCTCCATCTTGCCATAGCATGAACACAAGCCGATGGTATTGGAGCGCTCACCAGTTACATTCCGCAATGACACATTCATTTTTGTCGCTGATCCCGCTTCAATTAAGGTATTTCCTCTCCCCCCGCACCCCCCCTTTCGTTGTTGCTTCCTCCCACCCTTTCCCGTCGTTTGCCCACTTCCCATCCCCTCCTGCTTGACCTGTCCCCCAACGACCTTCCTAGTCGTTGCTGCTTTTATTTTTTCTGCGATCTGATGGCATTGAATCGCTTCTTTCGGCCTCCATCTTGCCATCGTGCTAACACCAGCCGATGGTATTGGAGCTCTTTAAGTGCTCACCAGTTATATTACACAGTGACACATTCATTGTCTTACGCAGGGGGAAGTGTGATTTGCCCAGAATCACAAGCTGTTCAGCAGACCCCAAGATTCGAACCTGGTTCCCCAGGTCCCCTGTTGGCAGCTCTGACCGTTACGCCACATCCTCGCTTCACTTCAACGCTCCTCAACTCTCATTATCACTTCCACATTTGTTCAGCAAGACCCAGTCAACACCGAACAAGCACTGGCATACCCAATAGATCTCAGCAATACCCAAGCTGTTGCCCTTGTCAATGTGTGTCTTTTAGCCATGTTGTCTAGCAGCATGTCTGCTGTTCAGCTGGCTGAAAGTCACTGAAGAAAGCGCTATGATGGGGCCAGCGCAGGCCATATCATAGCGCTTTTGTGTGTTAGGAGGGGCAGGACAACAAACTCAACATGGGAGGCGAAGAGACTCAGGCAAGAAATGATAGCACACACTCAAAGACTGAATCCAGACCAATTGTTTTGCATAAAAAGTTATTACTTTATTTGATTCCTAGAACCAAGAGGAACACAATTGCAGGTAAATAACGGTTTCAAAAGTAGTAATACTTTTCAAGTACAGTAAGAATTGTTTTGCAAGGCGGTAGAAAATGCTTTACAGTATTAGAAATACTTTTGTAGAATCAGATTAGGACAGTAGAACTTTGGCATAGAAATCGATAGACTTTTATATATGCAATAGGTTGGTAAATGCAATGCAATCCTATGGGAGGAAAACATTGTTATGCATTGGCAGGTAAGTATTCGACCCAGTCTTTGGGGGTTTTGACCAACACTCTGCAAGGTTAAATTTCAGGTAGGTACTGCACCAACAGCGGCACTGGGGTGGCTGGGTGCAGAGGTCACTGGGCCCAATGTAAATCCATGGAGGCTGGGGGTACCTCAAAGAGGCACGGTTTGCAGGTAAGTACCCATGGTTTCAGGGCAAAGGCCTCGGGGGGGTTAAGATCACGGGGGGCACAAAGCAGCCCCAAAGCTACACCTCCAGCGGCACGGGCGGCCGGGTGCTAAGTCAGCATCTGGCACCCAATGCGTTTTAATGGAGGTTGTCGATCGCACAAAGAGGCTGTAGGCTTGGACCAGGAGGCTCGCTGAAGGTGACCACTGGCTGGGCAGATAAGTTGGAGGGCTGGGGGAGGTCGAGGCACTGTCTGTTGAGCTCCACAAGGCCGGAGGGCTGAGAATGCATGGGTACCTTTTGGGGTTTGATTCTTCTGGGTTGGAGCTGGTCGCGATCGGGGGGGGGGGGGGGACCCTTTGTGTAGAGGCTGCAGGTGACTTCGTGGGGTCCAGAAGAGTTCAGCCACCGATGGGGACGAGGTTAGGATCGCTGGGTAGACTTCACAGGACAGGTGAGCCACTCGAACTTGGGCTGTGGGTGTCTGGTGCTGAGTGGGCAGGGATCGCAGATCCGCCTGGATCTGGAATCCTTGAAGATGGAGTTTTTCTGGATAAGGCCACTGTCCTCAGGAGATCTGGTGTTTATTGAAGAGTGGCAGTCTTCCTGGGGTTCTTCGAAGTCCCTGGCAACGGGTCAGGCGGCGTCTTCTTTGCAGGCTCGAGAAGCAGGAGACAGGCCGGTAGGTTTGGGGCCAAGGTAGGGGGTGACTTCTTGCTTTGCTGCACGGCGTCCTCTTCGTCAGTCTTCTTCTTAGGTTGCAGGAATCTGAGGATCAAGGTTCAGGGGTGCCCCTAAATACTGAATTAAGGAGCGTTACAGGTACTGGCAGCTGGTAGCCAGTGGACAACTTGCCTTTAGGGTGACTACGCTGTTTGTATGTCGCCTCCCTTTGGGGAGGGGGCATCCCCTAAGCCAGAGGTCTTCAAACTGTGGGGCGCGCCCCCCAGGGGGGGCGTGGAAACACCTCTGGGGGGGCGCGAGCTCCACAGAAAGAATTCCCCTTAACCACTCATTCCGACGTCTGAAGCACGTTTACTGCCATGTATTCTCGAGGTTCGTGGCCATCGTAAACAGGACTCTATTTTGATTAGAGGCAGCAGTCAGAGTAAATAAAGTGGAAGTGTCAACTCTGACGTTCCTCTAATCCGAGACACAGCAGCATAAAGGCAGGAAATGGCAGCGAATTGCACTTCCATACAAAATTAAACTTAAAAACATATACTGCTTTGCAGGGAAAGGGGTGCTTTTCCCTGCCCTTCGCCTTTCTTGCTGCTCCCTTTTGGCCTCCTTGCTGGTGCCTTTTACATCGGTTCATCACACTGCTGTCTAGACATTTGAAGCTACTGGTAGGATGTTTAAACATTTTTCTGCAGGGTAATTTCCCTATTCCCCCATCCTCGCTCTACTTCTGTTTATTTACCACTGCCATACATAAATTGGGTTTTGCCTCACAGCAGGACACTCGTACAAACATTCTCACTCAACAGGTGTTCAGTGTCAGACAAGCAGACATTCTTTCACACATAAACAAACACACGTAGAATATGTTCACGCATTTGAAACAGGGAAAGGTTCACAAAACTTGGGTGGGTTTAAACACCCAGAAGGGAAAGGAATATTAGTGACTCAAAGTAATATCCAGAAACTTAACCCTGCGCTGGTCCTTTCAGATTGCAGCCACTGAGTCACTCCGATTCTACAAATTGTGGGTTGCATAAAAAGGTAAACTTCTGGAGTAATCTCTGTGGACCTTCTCAAGGTCAGGGTGATGCTTTCTTTACTGAGAATCTTACTAAAAGGCAAAGGAACACCCTGGTAACCAGACAAAAAGGAGCCATTAAATACAAATAAGCTGAAAAAAATAGAGTACTTTGAGGTCTTACACAGGGTGTAAATGCGCTGTGCAAATTCTTATGACCTAGTGTCCTTGCACTTTGTTGTCAAGAGGTCTCAGTCGAGAGTCTTATCTCTGTGAGTCCTGGCATTTTAGCTAACAGCAGTTTAGACTCTGCAGATCTGCTATGATGCAGGCATTTTCAGAGCCTGAAGCAAAATTACATTTGTCATAGTATTTTCCATAATACCCAGGCGTTTTCAGGCCATTTGTTGCAGTTTTGCACTCTTTCCTGTTCATTAGTGATAAGGCTGTCAAGAAGCTGCGTGCACAGCCTTAATGTAGATTCGGCCCATTAAACCCTCATAGTTGCTGTGGATTCCTATCCCAGCTCTAGTCAAGGAGGCCATTTTCGTTGCCTCCACCAGGGCCCATGGTATCTATACCGCTGTCACATGACAATACAAAATAAACATATATGGCAGTGAGAATTTCAATTGATTGAATTGTATCTTCAGAGCAAAGACCTTGCCCCGAGAATGATGTGGTTGCCAGGTCTGCCAACATTCTGCTTGCTTGCTGGATCAGGCTGCACAGTATTAGATGTGGTCCTGAAAGGTGGGGTTCAGGCACTGACCTTGTGGCGGTTTTCCCTAAAAGAAAGTTTTCCATTAACGGGTGTTGCATGAGTTCAGTGGTTGTGGGCCAGATTTACAGCTCACAAATCTTAACTTTAACAAAACCCTGCTAATGGTGTTTTGCTGTTGCGAAAATTAGTTGTCAATTAACACCTCAGGGTTAAACTAGTTGTCAAAGATACTAAATCCCAACTTCCAGAAATTTTTGTGATGGGGGGGCCCGACTCCTAAAAAATATTGTTGGGGGGGCTTGGCCTAAAAAAGTTTGAAGACCTCTGCCCTAAGCTGATTGGCTAAAATCCTTCAATTCAAGATGGAGGATTTTCTAAAGAGGGGGTCACTTCAGCTCTGGACACCTTAGGGGGTGGTCCTGGCTGTGAGGGAACACACCTCTCCTGACTACCAATTTTCTCACCAACCTTGCCACCAGAAGTAAGCTTAGTCAGGGGAGCAGGCATCTCCACTGGCTGGAGAGGCCCTGGCTAGCATTACAAAGGGCAGGAAGCCTTTGAGGCTCACCGCTGTGAATGCTGTTCCTGCTATGGGGTAGATGTGAAGCACTTCCACCCCTCCAGCACAAGGGCTCTCACCTCAGGGGGTCAGAAACATGTCTCAGTAGGGCACTTGAGCCATGCATTATCTGGTATCCAAACCTTGCTGCATAGGGTCCTTAAACCGCACACCATCCGGTATCTGTACCTTGCTGTGCAGGGTCCTAATGCCTCGCATCATCTGGTATCTGAACCTTACTGCATTGGGTCCTTGCGCCTCGCATCATCAGGTATCCGACCCTTGCGGCGTGGCGTCCTTACGCCTGACATCTGGTATCCCAACGTTGCTGCATGGGGCCCTTACACCACACATCTGCTATCTGAACCTTGCTGCGTAAGGTCCTTACAACACTCTGTAGGAAAGTGGCTCTGTATATACTGCACCAAAGTAAGGTTCAGTGTGCACAGAGTCCCCAGAGGTTTGGCATAGGCTAAAGTTAGATATAACCTTACTCTCTAAAGTGGTAGCTTGGTCGAGCAGTAAGGCAGTATCAGAGGACAGTGTAAAGCATTTGTTGTACACACTCAGTCAGCAAATGAAGCCACACACTCAAGAACTGAACTCTAGGCCAATGGTTTGTATATAAAAAAAAATATATGCTTGTTTTATTTTAGAACCAACAATAGGATCAAAATATACTTTCTCAGTATGAGATGCTTTGGTTAACCACCTTACAAAATAGGCAATAGACTTTTTGATGGTAATAATCACAGTTGGTGCCAGAGGCAACACAGGGTCAAATACAATGCAACATTGAGCTTAATGGAAAATTATGATTAATTACAATTAAGTTCTTTGTAGATTACTTTTCTAACCACAGGACTGGATCCTGGATTCAGTCCTGGGACACTTCCTGTAAACGGGTAAGAAAAAGCGTTTTGGTTAATGTAGTGATTTTTGAGGAATATTACTGTATTTCAAAAGTTGACACTTCGAAACTTTTCTGGGTAAAACTACCAATGTGATTCTATGGAAGGAAATGCAGTTTGCAAGCAAAGTACGTTTACCTTACTTTTGTAATCCAGTGCTGGGTTCTCTGGTTCAGCACTGGGATATCTATCTAAAACAGGCAAGTAATTACGTTTGTATCGTTGGCACGATTTTTAAAGAATATTTGTAAAATGCAGAAATCGACACTTAGAAACTTTTTCAACAAAAGCAGGCAATGATATCCTATGAGAGGAATTTCGAGTTACTGGTAAGTACGGTAAAAATTACTTTTCATGGTTGGTACTAGACTAAAAGAGGCAGTACTGACGTCTCTCTTGATAGCAGGTGAGTAGTTCGGAATTCGTTACTGTTGTGATTTTTAAACAATATTTTAGTATTTCAAAAGTAGACACTTAGAAGAAATTTCACAGAAAACCAGTCAATGGATCCCTATGGAAGAAAATGGAGTTAGCGGTAAGTAACGTTGGGATTACTTTTTAGGGCCAGTGTTGGGCACCCCGGTCCAGCACTGGGGCCTCCTCTAATACCAGGTGAGTATTTTCGTTTTCGTGACTTGGTTGATTTTAGGTGAATATTTTAAAGTTTCAAAACTCCACACTTAGAAGAAATTCCAGGCGGGAGCCAGTCAGTGTTACCCTATGGAAGAAAAAGTGAGTTATCGGTCTTTGGGTAAGTACTCGACTGGCAGAGTTAAGGTTCTGGGCATAGACTCAGGGGTCCCCCAGTATCAGGTAAGTACAGTTGTTACACCCTCAACGGCACAGGGGCGGCCGGGTGCAGAGTGAGTAGGCCCAATGTTATCCTATGGCAGGCAGGGGGCCTCGGGTTGGTGGCTGCTGGCAAGCAGGCCACGCGGCTGTGGGAGCTGGGCTCCTGGTCACTTGCTCAGGGCAAATGGGGAAGTAGGTTAGGGTAGAGGTTGCGCTTCCAGGGGCACTCGGGCGGCAGGGTGCTTTTGAGCCGTCGGGCGCTCAATGTTAACCAATGGAGATCTTGGACGGTGGAAAAAGGCTGCAGGCTCGGGGACGGTGACTCTCCAGGGGCGACCAACACTTCGGGAGGTAAGTTGGGGTCTTGGAGGATAGGTAGACACCCAGGAGTTGGGCACAGGGGGCCGTGGGGCGCCGGGTGCAGGGGTGTCTTTTGAGGTCGGGAAATCTTACCCCCTGCTGGTCGCGGTTGGAAGGGTCCCTTGTCCTGAGGCTGCAGGCGTCGTCTGGGTCGTCGAGGAGGGTCCTTGGGCACTGGATTCCAGGTCAGAATCGCCAGGGGGACGTCCTCAAAGTCTTGGTTCAATCAGGCACAGGCCGGGCTCGGCGGGTGCAGAGGGTGCAGGTTTCGCGGTTCCGTGCCAGGGCTGGGTCTTTTGGAGTTTGTTCTTTTGAGCAGTACCACTGCTCGTGTGAGTCCCTGGGTTGAAGGCTGTGGCACAGAAGTCAGGTCCTCCGGGGTTTTTGAGGTTGCTGAGGCCGGGGTTCTCGCAGGAGCAGGTTCAGAGGTCGACAGGCCGGTAGGGCTGGGGCCAAGTCAGTTGTCGTCGCCTCCTTGTTAGCAGTTGCACGGCTGGTCTTCTTGCTTCGTCTTCTCTTCTTGTTTTCGGATTCGGGAACTGAGGAAGGAAGGTTCAGGGAGCCCCTAAATACTAAATTTAGGGGTGGTTACAGGTAGGTAAGGAGAGGGACCAATGGGTCCCTTCCCTGGGGTGGGTACACCCCCTATTCTGCTCCTCTCCAGTGGGAGGGGGGGCAGGAGCCTGTCCCTGGTTGGCTGGGTCCCCCCATCCTCAAGATGGCGGGGACTCGAGTTTGTGCTTCACCTCGCCTCCCCCACCTTAGGGGTGGAGTTGGCAGAGGTGGGCACAACCCATTTCCTGCCTCTGGTTTTCCCGCCGGTTCTCCCGCCAGAAGTGGGGGTAGAACCAGTGGGGACCAGTTTGCTGAAGCAGCAAATGGTCTGGGGAAGCTCAAAAGGCGGCAGGCCTTTGAAGCTCCCCTGCCCATCCTGGGGGAGGAGGCTTTGGCACCTCGCCCCAGGATGCGCATTGTTTCAGGCCCCTGAGAGCAGAGGCTCTCGACCCAGGGGTCCAGAAACATGTCTGGTGGTGGCAGCCTGGGCAGCCACTCAGTCCGGGCACTGGAGGTCGGGTTGGTTTCAGGGGGCATCTCTAAGATGCCCTCTGAGTGCGTTTTACATTAAATCCCACACTGGCATCAGTGGGGGTTTAATGTGCTGAGAAGTTGATACCAAACTTCTTAGTTTTCAGTGGGGCCATTATGGTGCTGTGGAGTTCGTAATGACAGACTCCCAGCACCATATACTCTTAATGGCAGCACTGCACTTACAATGCCCAAGAATGGACTTGGGCACTGTAGGGGCACAGGGCTCATGCCTCTATGCCCTCACCACTGGCATAGTGCACCCAGCTAGAGGGGTGGCTGACCTAGGCCAGGGCAGTGGCTTGTAGGCATGGCACACAGGGATGTGTGCCATGTCGACTCTTCACTTTTGTTCTGCACCAAAACACGCAGCCTGCAAAGGCAGTGTGTGTGTGTAAAGGTACAGGGTCCCTAAGGGTGGCACAACAAGTGCTGCAGCCCTTAGGGGCCTTCCCTGGTCACAGTGCCCTGGGTACCCATGGTACCATTTACCAGGGGCTGACCTGTGGCCAGGGATGCCAATTGGGTGTAGGTATCAATGCAGTTTTAGGGAAGGAACACAGGCCCTGGGTACCTGGTTGGCAGGAGCCCAGGGCACACTCAGTCAAAGCACATCAGCAATTCAGCAAAAAGTGGGGGCATACCATGCAAGAAAGATGGCACTTTCTCACACACTCATCTACTGGTATCTGTACCTTGGTGCGTAGGGTCCTTACAACATGCATCGTCTGGTATCCGAACCTTGCTGCGAAGGTCCCTTAAACCACGAACCTTGCTTGCGCCTCACGTCATCTGGGATCCGAACCTTGCTTTGCACAGACCTTATACCTCGCCCCATCGGGTATCCAAACCTTGCTGTGTAGGGTCCTTGCACGTTGCATCATCTAGTATATGGGTCTTCCCAACCACCATTCCCTCTTTGGTAGACAACAAATGGTGGATTCCACAAGAGAATGTTGATTTTTTTTTTAAACCCGTAGAGCTGGTTGATGTCAGCGGTTTTTCACACTAGGGCCCAGATTTTCAAAAGAGTCGAACGCAGTGCAGCAGCCAAAAATTCGGCGTTGCGTGACAGGGAGGGAGCTGGAGAGCGCCATATCTACAGAGATATGGCGCTCTCCTCCCCTCTCCCTAGTGACTGCGCTGACTTTAGCTGCCATGTGCCAGGCACACACATTAACACCATTGTGCTCTGGTGTGTGTCTGAGTCTGTCATAGGTTTTGTACGTGAAGGGTACCCTTCCAGGAGAAAATAGCATGCTTAGACACACTGCAAAACTTTTCCTACTTTGTATGTGTGCTGCACTGTGTAGCACGAATGCGAAGTCGGAAAGGAAAGGAGAAATAGAAACATTTCTCCTTTTAATGCCTGCTTTTGAATGGCATTAACTTTTGGCGCTAAACTCTGTCTACTATTGTTTGTAGATGGGGTTTTGCGTCAAAAGGCATGGGTGGTTGCATAGGAACGTCCAAGTACCTCCCATCTAACGCCCCCTTGACGCTAAGTAATGCTTTGTGTTACTTTTAGGGTACTTTCTAGCACAAAACAAGTTTTGCACTAGAAAGTAAATTAGGAAAAAAACATTTTGCTCTAGGTAGTGTCACTTTTGTGACGCTAACCCAGTGCAATATGTTTGTAAATCTACCCCAACGCGTGTAGTCACCTACGTTGAAGTGGTCCTCTAAGATTAGACCATGAAGAGCTTGCCATTGATGCCGTCAACAAAGGGAGGGTGCTGGTTCTTGGCACCGTATTTCTGATGATCCCTTTAGGGAGTTCATAGACAGCATGTTCCACAGTAGAGGGAAGGTCTGCCATTGGAAAACGGTAACCCCAACCCAGTCTCTGGCGTTACATAACATCTGGAACCTACTAATTTACCTCCAAGTCTGAAGCCTTCACAATACTAAAAGGTTCTCCTGGCTATTTGACAAAAACGTCATTTTTCATTAGCAGGACGCAGGGAGACCTGCCAGGATGAGGGACACTTCACAATAAATGAAGGCTTGCTGAATTATTTTTGGCATTGAATAAGCAGAAACAGCTGTGGCAAAATAAGTTATGTACAGTGAATGTTGCTTGAAGATAAAAAGTTTGAAAGGGCAGATGCAGGGACTGAAGATCCTGCTTGCCGGGGCAGAAAAATGACCAGATGTTCAGCTGCTAAGGATGAGGTTCGTGGGGCAGTCAGGGGTTACTGGGCAGTGTCCTATGTATGTACTGTCGTTCACCACTGATGTTCCAGGACCACTAGTGCCCACTGGACCTTTTAGTTTAGGAGATAGAAGTACTGATGGTATAGTTGCAGTACTGACATGTTATGCCTGCATCCACATGTTGCACTGCGAGGGACGAGGTCCTTTCAGATGCATGTTTGCAGGGGACAAGCAGCTTGGGGGGGGTAACAACCAGTAGTGCAGCAGGTGCAGTGGCACCGGGCCCGTTAATCTCGTATTAATGTTGTATTTTGCTACCTGACCAACAGTTAGATGGCCATTTTAATCACTTGTACTGGGGCCTGTGGCACCCTTTCTACGGCACTGAAGCTGCTCGCTGCAGCTGTGATGTGGACCCAAAGACCACAAGGCTTCCTAAGGCACGTTTTGATAAAGGGACTGTGTATGGCTTGGTGTTACCAGTCAGGACTGGTTTCTGAACAGCAGAGGTTGCTGCTGTTCCATGGCACTGATGAAACCACCGAAGTGGTAACTGACAAGGCACAGGCTTCGAAGAGCTACTGTGACCAGGACATCTAGGGGCCCCCGGATGTCCCAGAAGTCTCTTGTAAGACCATCTTGGTCACATCTGCAAAGGCTTGGACAGAAATGTCTCCCGTCCTCCCCTGTATGACTTTGTGGTTTTGGTAAGCACAAGGGATGCAGAGATGTGCGATTGGTCAGCTAAAGGGGCTACGTGCAACAGCAGACAAGTGTATATAAGTAGAGGTCAAAGGGAAGAAAAAGCTGCCTGTCTCTTTTTATGGTTCAGATCTCTTTATTCAATTTTAATTGGCGTAGCAAAAAAGGAGCGTCGCAGCACTTCGCTTTAGATTGATTTATTCAAATCAACAGTTAAAATAAGGAACAAAACAATCCCCTAACAAAATCCCCCTCCCCCCGCCCACCTCCCGTACTCAATGGAGAATAATATATCTGTCTCTGCAGATGCGATCAGTTTATAACCTGCCTAGGTAGTGTCCGCTGAGGGTACAGACGGAGAAACCTCAGTTGGGCGGAGTATGCGAAGATACTTGGGCCACGCGAGTTCTCTGAATTCTGTCGAAAGGAGTGCAATGAATGACCTGCATTCCAGGATTTGTTTTAGCGGATGCAGTACATCAAATTTGTAAAGCAGTAAATAATGGTAACTGTAGTAAGCAAGTATTGAGGATATTTTATAGGAAACTTTTTGTAACAATTTTTGTTACTTGATACAATAAAGAAATTTCATTTCATTTAAGAGTGCAATGAATGGGCGCCAAAGTTCCCCAAAAGAAGCACCCTGGGCGGCAAGAGACAGATTTTTTCCATACCGAATATGTAGGAATGCGGTTTGTTCCCCAGTGCGTGAGTATGTTTAGGTGTGCAGCCCCAAGAGCCAATCTTATATGCTTCACCCGCCTAGACTTTGATGGAAAGGTAGGTGGATTCATAATCTTAGAATTGTGTAAGCTGGGAATCTGGGGCGTTGTGTATCGAAGTGTGAATCTATATCATTTAAGATTTGTGTCCAGTACTCTTATCTTGGGACATTTCCATAGGAAGTGAAAGAGTGTGCCGTGGGAGCCACACCCACGCCAACACTCTGGGCTCTTCTCTGGGTTACCTTTATGTAGGCATACAGGTGTTAGATACCAGTAAGTGGTTATCTTTGTGGCCGCTTTCCATGCTGGCGGTGCTGCGTTCCATGTGTCATGCTCTTTAATAGATCCCTCCACCCCCCCTCCTTTCACAGACTGGGTGCAACCCAATTCCATTACTTATTAACATTGACCCGGAACCCTGCCGTCTGACCAAAAATATGCAGTGCCGACAAATGCCAGGAGAGTGGTGCTAGAGTTGTCTATCGATACCAGGACATCATCTGTATATAAGCTGCTTGTGTGTTGCTCCCGTCCGAAGGTTATCCCTGTAATGTTGGGATCATCTTGTACTCGGGCTAAGGGCTCCATGTAAAGTGCAAATAACGGGTGACAAGGGGCAACCCTGTCGAGTGTCTCTGCAAATAGGAAAGGGCTTGAATGTCTGTCCATTCACTCGACCGTGGCACTAGAAGGATTATAGCAGCAGAAAACTCCTGCTTCAACACTCCCCACTATGCTGAAGTGGGATAAGGTTGCCTCCAAGTATGGTCAGGGTACTCGATCGAAGGCCTTCTCAACGTCAATCGTTAGTAACCAGGTCTCTCTATGGGAACATTTAGCTTTATCCATGAGGTGTAGAATACGCTCAGTATTGTCGCTACACTGCCGTTGGGGAATAAAACCTGCTTGATCTGGTTCAAATATCTTTGGCTTGTAAGGGCCCAGTCTGGCAGCCAGGATACTAGTAAAGAGTTTTATATCGACGTTCAGAAGAGATATTGGGTGGTACAAGCTGCATTGTTGTTTCTTTCCCGGGTTTCGGGATGACCACTACAGTCGCTGTTAACATCAAGGGTGGGACTGACCCAGGTCCAGTGAACGAGTGAAATAGCCTGGTCAAAACCGGGGCATGGATTTAGCAAAAGGTTTTGTAAAAGATAGCCCGGAAGCCATCAGGCCCCGGTGACTTCAGGGGTTTTGGTAGCTGAAATGACTTCCTCTATACAAATAGGCCAGTCCATAGATTCTGCTTGTTCCGAGGATAATTGCGATGTGCTTGCCGTGTAGTTCCTATATTACCCATACAGGATCTGTGCGTTCGGATAAAATAAACTGTAGGATTGGTGGCAGACCGGCTCTGAGCACCCCCACTGAGAATGTTAGCCTTTCTGTTTTAGCTAGCTCACAGTGCCACTAGAATCTCCTCTTATCGGGGAGAGAATAGTTTCTGGCAACCTCAGGACATGACAACCTTGATCCCCCAGGATCGTGGAAAAATGTACTACTTTTCGCTCAGTCACTCGTGCTCTTATTCGCTCTGAGAGTTGCACAGAAGAAACAGTCGGGCGTGTTACAATAAGAATTTATTGGACAGTTGTTCTTCTAGTCTAAAATAGATGTGCTGCAACAACCGTTAGACAGTAGCAGATATAAATGATTAGCAGTACAGTGAAAATAAAAGGATAGTATAGTTCTACCATCTTGCAATAATCATGAATGCATACATGAATATAAAATGCGTGATAAAAGTGCACGTACTCCTACGATGCCTATCTAGATGTACCTAAGTGTACCTAGCATGTGAGTAGGTGTGAAGCCAAGAATCCTTCTAGGATTTAGTCTAACCCCATTACCTGAAGTGAGAAAGTGTGGGACCCCGTCCTGGTCTCGAGTTGGACACCCCGCGAGGGATGTGTTAGACCACTGTCAGCTGGAGCGTCTGCATGCAGGAGCCCAGTGTGTCGGCCTGGAAGTCTCGGTCTCCTCTCCCAACCCTAGCAAGATGTGCTGTATTTATACAAAAAGTATCTAGGGTTTCCTTGTCCTTGTTTCTTGTATTAGCCATTGTTGGATTTGAGGATGACGTATGGGATGAACCTTGTACGTAGATATTATGCAGGTGGTGTGTAGCCCCTGCCTGGTTTCCAGGAACCCTCATGAATATTTATCCATGCTGTATGAGTCCATTGATGGAGTTATAGGACGTTATTGTTCAGGGAAAAACCCTCCTTTTGTGCCCAGGACTAGAACTAGGTAAAGGTTCAATCCTAAATGCTCTTTACTGTGTAGTATAAGGGAGATAATGTAGGTGTATGATATTACCTGGGCCTATATTAGGGTACCTATATGAAACATAACACCCACTCCTCTTCCAAACAGCCAATGATAAAAATGCAAGTGAACTACTCTTTGTACTAGATAGCAGCACAATAAAACTATCGGTGAGCTTCATAAAATATTGTCTTTAAAACCATTTAAAAATAGTCTAATGGGGGAACAAAAATTATTTTTGAAAGTTTAGTATTGGAAATGTCACTCGAAGCCAAAGTCCGAATTGAGTTCGTTTATATAATTCGAACCACTACAAGCGTCAGAAGGCCATGCTTAACCAGCGAAAGTGTCAATTAAAGGAAATGTTCCAAATTTAGTTGAGTTTTCAAACAAAAAGGAAAAACCGAATTCTTTCCCAGCACACGATGAGCCAATTATAGATTAAGTGTCCTGGCTGGGAGACGTAACATCGCCTTTGCTCGTTGTTGCAGAGGACGATCCCTGTAACACCTCGCAGAGCACATCAATTGAGCACAGATGATACTCAGAACTCCCAATAGCTGGTGCAGAGGCAGCCGGTGCTGTAGTCGATACCTGAGTGCTAGTGGAAGAGCTGATGCTCAACCCAGTTGTAGCAAAAGGCACCTGCGGGTTCTCGAGGAATGCAGCCATCAAGATAGGAATACGCTGGGGACATTGCCGAGCATGGACCCTCACCGGTTCCAGCATGGTATTCATGTCCGGTGGCGTTGCCGACGGAAGTGTCAGACAGAGATCTAACACGCATTCTTCTCCGCAAAACAGGCATTGAAGAACAGGT
Organism: Calotriton arnoldi; assembly: GCA_963921515.1. Lineage (NCBI taxonomy): Eukaryota > Metazoa > Chordata > Amphibia > Caudata > Salamandridae > Calotriton > Calotriton arnoldi. The sequence continues at coordinate 121,070 of CAWUFW010013766.1, forward strand.
AAGATGCAGTCCACCCAGACAGGTCTAAACGATAGGAACCAAGAGGCGCTCAGTTCCCGCAGGCAAGGTGTGCCCAGATGTTGTAACATGCGTTCACGGTATTTACGCTCCAGGAGTGCTTTTGCCATCTCGTTGGTGATTGGGCCGTCCATTGCGTAGCAGAAAAATAACAATCGGGATACCTGCTATTGAGAGCAGGATCAGCGGAAGACCTCCAAAAACACTTCCCAATACGGAGTATATAAAGTTTGGAATAACTCTGAGGACAGTCTGAAAGGTGCTCAGAAATCCTGACCCTATGGTCTTAAATAGGTGTACAATACCACTCCTATCAGACATATTAAAGATGCATCCCACCATTTCTGTGAAATGAGAGGGGCAGTTTGTACGTATGAGTGCCTGTATCTCAGCTGAGGTCCTTGCGATTTGAAGATCAAGGGTCTCCCGGGCAGAGATTAAGGGCACAGTTTGCTGCAAAAGCATGGCTTTCATTCTGCTCAAAGTATCAAACTGTATAAAAGAAACATTTAGCGAAGGCCATAGTGGCGCCTCCCTGACTGTACTTGTTGGGGGAAACAATACTTGCATACAGCAAGTAACCCTGGAGTTCACCGTGACCAGATAGGCAATCCCCGGAAGCATCCCACAACAACCTTGATCATTCAGCATCAAGTAACTCCCATTTGAGGGTAGCTTGAATACCTGTGTAATCACGGCTGCTGGAGTCCCTTGCAGGTGGCAGGACAAGTTCGCTACTGAACCATTACAAGCTCCGTGTAGTAAAATATCCTGGCACATGAGAGAACCACTCAAAACGTTCTTGCAGTTTGTACCGCTTAGAAGCACTTCTCGATCCCCACTCCGGCATCGAAATCTGTACAGTAATTCCCAAGATTCCTTAATGCATTCCTTACCCAATTTTTCATATTTGCCTGCCTGTTTTTGTTCAAGGCAATACTGAAACTGAAAACTCGTGACCAGTAGTCATGTGGCCATGGATTAGCCATTCTGTGGATGGTGATTCCGCTACCGTAAATGGTAGTCTATCCAGTTTTTCAATACGCAGCATTGTATATTTTGCTCCCCTTTGTGCCATTTCTACCTGTTTATCTGTTAGATTGTATTCAGAAAACAGAGACGTACTGTTGATAAAACGACAAGGCACATAGCCTTCACGCAAAGATTGCAGTGTCCAGCTTAACAACATAATAGAACGTAACTGAGATTGCCCGTGTTGTAATATGGCCAAATCTTGTTCCAGTATGTCTATTGCAGAAGATACAATGTTGCCTAAGGAATAGATCCTGGAGGTTAGAGTTGTTAACCCATTTTCCACTACTGCTAATGCTTTCTCTAAGTCAATACGATCTATTTCCCGTATTCTCTCTGCGGCCTCTTGTTGGGATATTTTCCAATTTTCATTGTAGGCAGCATAAATGCCAGCATATATGAAACGTTTCTGACATGATTTCCTGGGGCCTAGTAAAAAGTCCCTAAGATCCATATCATGTGACAGTAAGGATAAGTGATGTTTCACTTCTGCAAGTGTTGAGGTTTTTAGCCAATCAAGGCACAACTTCCCAACACTGTAGGATGTCACTACCCCTGGATGTTCTCTTTGTACATAGCGTGGGTCTGACCTATGGATACTGAACCCTTCGGTGGTACCCCAGAATCTTTGCTGACATCTGTTCGTGTCTATGGGCCAAACCAACGATCCTTTCAAATTAGGATCTGATCTATTGTACTGAAAAATGTCATCTACTTGTACCCCTTCTTGTGAAGTTGTATTTTGCCACCCCTCCATCTGTGATGGTGTTGGAAACCGAGGTGTGTTCAGGTCCTTGTTCTTGGCTAGTCCAAGACAGGATGTCTGTTGCACAGTGTCATTTAGGAATATCATCTGCTGTGGAATGAGGCATGCTCTAAATAGCGCTTCTGTTCCCTGGACTTGCCAGTCTCTAGAACCCCAGACTGATTTTAAGTCTATTGTGTCCTTCCATAGGTCAAAACCCTGTTCAGACAATCGGGCGATAAAGGAAGCAGAGTAAATCTGTTTGGTGTTAGTCAACATAATTTTCTGTGTCGATGTGGATGTGACTTTATAATAAAATGACTTCGGGTCAGAAATGTTAAACCCTGAAAAATATGAGAATTTTTGTGCAAATGTTTGCGAACTACCTTTCGGGGGTGTAGGGCAATGTTCCCACTGGTGGTACTCAAAAACATTTCTAGGTGTTATAGATTTGTGTAGGAAATGATGACCATAATGTTGGTACCAGTACAAAGTGTCATAGTCTGAAGTACTTTCTAGCATTTCAGTGTTCGGAAATGCGGCAGTTTTCTCTAAATCAGACATGTTATTAACAGTTTCAGAGTCCCAATCATCAGAAAATGTACTGGAGGTAATGATGTCACTCAATGAAATTTTAAGTACATGAGAAATTTTTAAAAGTTCAGTTGGACCGAATATATTGAAATCAACCTTGTCCCAGACTATACCATCCGGTATAGGAACTGCTGTAATGTTCACTGATGACAAGTCTCTTTGTTCACAATGAGAAGATTGATATGGTTTCAGAATTAAATTTACTTTTTCGGCTTCAGGTCTCTGTTGAAGGTATCGTCCATTAATAAGCATGCTAAAAGTTATAACTAAGCCTAGCCAGAAAAGAAAGAACAGTATCCCAGTAATTACCCAGAGTTCTACCCAAGGTGACACCAGGTAAGTCTTTTTGAGAAAGTTCAGAAAGTCCATAATCTGCTGCTTGCGTGTTTGTTGGGCTGGCTGCTGTTTCCGGTTCACTTGGATCCAAGGAAAACGTATCAAAGTTCATGAAGTAGCCAGAAGCAGTTTGATCAATTGTTAGAATTGCATCAGGATTTGTTGAAATCGTAGTTTGCTCTTGTCAAGGCATGTTGACGTAGACGTCTGTATTTGGTCTAATTGCAACTTGTGTGTTATTTTTAGTTTGATTTTGAAGTTTAACTTCGGGTTCAAGGGGAACGAGTTCCATAGCATTGTTGCATAGTCCTTCATTCCTTTGAGAGGACCCTTCAAACGTGATGAGTCTTACTGTTTGAACTTCTTGGATTGTAGCTAGAGGAGGGCGTCTGCTACAGCGGAGTCCACGAGGCCCACTGCTCAGTATCGGCCACATAGTGTGGTTTGATTAAGTCGATTGAGACAAATCGTTTCTCCTTTTTTCCGGCAAGAGGCGGTAGAAGTACAGTTCTTGTTCCTTGAATTGCTAGGACAGGTACAGGCTTTCTGTATGATGGTCCAAATTCTTTTTTTATCCGCTATTTTCTCTCGGACCAGATCCCCGACTTTTGGGATTCAGACAGGTCTTGCCGTGACTTCCCCAGTGGCGGTCTGTTTCAGGTGGACTTTACTTTGTTGCGTCCTGGATTCATTTAGATCCTGTAAAACAGCCAAACTATCCTGGATATCAAATGGTTTCTCATCCGCCACTGCGCCTTCACAATCAAGATTAGGTACCCACATTCTTGTCCCAAATAGGACCTCGTAAGGAGTGACACCTCCTAGAGAACTTCTTGGCTGGTTATTGAGAGCTCGTTGTACCCCATATATATGATTGACCCAACTACCGCCCTTGCCTAATATCCTAGCTGTTAAAGATTGCTTTAGGTCCCGGTTCTTCCTCTCCACAACTGAATTTCCCTCAGGATGGTACGGAGAGGAGTACCGCAATGCTACAGTCATACGTTCCATGGCCTCTTTGTAAGCCCAAGAGCTAAACGCCGGGCCACGGTCTGAATGTAACGTGCCAACTGCGTATGTCCCTATAAAGACTCGCAAGTCTTTGATAACAGTTCTAGCGTCGGCCGAGCGCTGAGGCCAAACCCATAGGAATCTTGAGCAGGAATCCACTGCAACCATGATATACTTGTAGGCCCCATCAGATTGTAAGGGGCCGCAGTGGTCCAGATACACACAAGCGAGAGGTTTGTCTGATTCTAGTAACGGTGTCTGTGCCGGGCGTGTTATGGTGGAGCCTTTCATCTGCTGGCAGATGTCACATTTCAAGACATAGTCTTTAGTTTGCTCTGTTAGGCCTGGCCACCAATAGTGCTGTTTCAACAATGAAACAGTCGCTGTAACGCCTGTATGGGCAGAGCCCAAACCCTCGTGTGCTGCAATAATCAAACCTTGCCTAGGATCCATATTTGGTAGTACTCTGTCCCCCACTCCAGGAATCTGAGCATATGGAATGTTGTTTGCATCTAACTTGTAGGAGTACTTGAGTGGAAATTTCTTTGGTACTGCTCCGCTGTTTTTGCTTGAAGCAATAACAGCCACCATAATCTCACCGTCTATTCTCGTTTTAGAACGAGTGATTGCAGCTACGGAAGCCGTACCTACATCCCTCTTTGTGGCTTCATCAGCCAATGAATTCCCTTCAACGTGAACGCCATCACGCTGATGACTCAGTGTATGAATCACGTGAGCCCGTGGTAGTTCGTTTCTCAACTCAACTACCTGTGCCCATAGCATTTTATGCTTAATTGTGCCACCTTTTGCGTCTTTGAACCCGTTTTGTTCCCAATGGTGTAAATATTCATTGTATGATTGCACACAGTAAAAAGAATCACACACTATCAGGGTGGGGAATTCGTGATCTGTGTTTACCAGTGCCAGTATTAACGCTTTTAAACTCTGCCAACTGTGCCGTGCAGTCTCCTAGAGATTGCGCTTTGGTGCAACTTGGATGGAACTTTCCATCCCGCATGCGACCTTTAACGATCGCACATGCTGCGCTGTATTGTTGCTTACTCTCTAGGGCCGGTTGAGCTGATCAGTCAGTGTAAATAATATATTCATACTGATCTAGAGGCAAGATTTCATTCGGTAGAGGGTATTCTTGTTTGTATTGCAAAAATGCCTGTGTTTTTAGACTTGGATCAAATCTGGATTCAACATCCGTTGCAGTAAGAGAATTAGCCCATTGTATCCATCTCGGATGTAAGGCTTTTGCATTTGGAATGCTAGCCTTTGTAACCGCTTCTAAAGCTGGTACCGGTGTTACGACAATTATGCGCTTTCCCTGAGCCATTGCTCTTTCCCTTGCTACAGCGGTCTGAACTGCTGTCTGGATTTTTTCTGTTGAAGTGAAACGCATTTCTGCGTTTGTGTACAGGTGTGATTTGTAAGCGATTGGTACACATTCGCCTTCATTGAAGGTTAAGTAAGTGTACTCGCATTGACCCGCTATTACACGGATCACTAAGTTGCGTACCTTTACCCGCGTCTGTAAGTGTTTTGAAGCCATCATGTCTTCTTGTAGTGAACGTAGGATGTTTGTGCGTTCCTGTGTCCATTGTCTAACTGAAAAGTCAGGTTTTATTAAGTCGTAGAAAGGTTTTACTCTTTCCGCATAATCCAAAATGTATGTTCTGCCGAAATTTAGGAATCCCAGTATTGATTGTTAATTTTTTTATGATTTTGGAGGTTGGAGCAGCGCACACTTTTCTAAAAAGTTAGCTGCCAGACTTTTTCCTTCACTTGAAAGCTCATATCCTTAAAACAGGACATTGAGGTGGGCGATTTTTGATTTTTTAAAATTAAATTTGTAGCCCTCAGAGGCGAATTCCATAATTATGGTGCTCACCCTGGTCAAGTGCCTCTTTAAGTCATCGTCCGTCAGATAAATATCATCCACATAGGACAATGCTTCCTCATCAAAATTTTGGAGTAATTCGGTTACTCTTGCTGAAAATAACCCCAGGCTATTCTTATACCCTTGGGGGCGATGACAAAATTGTCGCTGGGACCCCAACGCTGAGAATGCGGTCAAATGCCTGCTTTCAGGCGCTATATTTTGGCAGAAAAATCCATTTGAGATATCAAGTGTAGTTTTGTATTTTTTCCGCACAATGTTATTCATTAATGCGGCACAGTGTGCATTTTGAACTGCAAATGTCTTAGTGCAAGTGTTTAAATGTCTGTAATCTAAAACTAGGCGATTATGAGTTGTCCGGTTTCATTACGGGAAACAAAGGATTGTTCATTTGAGAGGTGCAAGTTTCAATCACCCCTTGGTATTCAAGTTGATCTAAGATCTCCCTGACCTGTTTTTTAGCTTGTTGCTTTATTGGATATTGTCTCTGTGCATTTGGTGAAACTTTTAACGGGATCACCTGGTGGGTTGCATCCTCATCCCACCCGGCATGATTTTTGTACAATGCTGGTGCTAGGGCAACTGCCCACTCCCGTGCGTATGTGTGTTTTAAATTAATGGGAACGAGGTCGGAGAAGGCTGGAAAAATTACAGTTTCTCCCCTAGGGCACTCCATAACGAATGCTGGCGGCCAATCTTGTTCAGCTAATAGGATGTAATAACCAGATGACAGATTCTTCCAAAAGAGACCTTTAACTTTCCTGGGCTTGTCCCCCCTCCATTTGGAGTGTTATTTCATATAACTTATGTGGGACGCTTACCCTCGTATCTGGTGTTTCCACCGTGATGTAATCATTCAAGTCCGCTGTCACCAGAAATTCCATCAGGTTCTGGCGAGCTATTGTTACTTCTGCCGCACTGTCTAGCATCGTCTGAGCCCATTCCCCGTTCAGAAGTTGTGTCCTCAGAATTCTGGGCATGTCTGATCTTTAGACCTGCAACTTTCTTCTTCTTAAACTGAGGTTTTGATTTTGGCTTTTCTTCTTTTTGGAAGTATAGTCTTGAGCGTGCTGTTTGTCTCTGGACTTTGTATGCTCTTCTTTGTGTTCTGACCGTCCTTCTCTCTCGGAGTTTTTCGTTGAACCCTGAAAGGAACGAGAGGAACGTGTATCAGTATCCTGATACCTGTCAGGTTTCCTAATATCCCTATTCCTGAGGTTATACCTCTTTTCGGAGGGCTCCTGTGGAGCTCTGCCTCAGGATTGAGATCTGTTTCCTTTAAAGTTTTGTTGTTTTTTATTATCCCACTTCTTTTTAGAAGAAGCAGGTGTCTGCTTGGAAGTGTCCTTTTCAGGACTGCCCATCAGTTGTGGTTTTAAAGCTTTCCCACCCAAACTGTCCCTGCCTAATTCTGCATATGCAGTTTCAATTATTTTTGGTAGTTCGTGTTGTTGATCTATAGGACTGAACTCCCTTAGGCGTTGGCGGATTGCCACCGAAGCTGCTTCTCCTTTAATATTAGCTAGTATTATGGCTGATACCTGATCATAGTTGCCTAGTAACTTCATCCCTAAGTTTAGGGCAGGCTCTGCTCCGTACTCGTTTTGTATTTGTCTTAATACATCAGGTACTACTGCTAATGAAGGAATACCATGAGTTCTGGTATATATGGCGGCAAAGACTGTACCCCAAGTGGTACAATCTTCTACTCATGGTGTTATCCCCATGGGCAAGCAGATTGTTAGCATTCTGTGTTTTTCATACGGGGTAGTATTCGGGAATACTGCCTCGAGCTGTGTGATTTTCTGAGCTACCCAGAATGGCATTTGTTCAAGTTTCGTGGGCATCTTGCCCATTACCGCGTGTAACGTTTGTGGTGTAATTTTAGTTGCTGTACCCGGAGACTGAGTACCATTCGTTGCAACTGTTGCAGGTTGGACTGTGAAAGTCCTCATGACGAATTGTGTCAAGTTTCTATAGATTTTAATTGAATCCTTGTGTTGTATGAGTAAGTCTCCTTGTGGCATTGTTTCAATGTCAGGATGTGGTGTGTAGGCCGCTAATATCGGCCATGTTGCCCCCTCTCCTCCGAGCGAGCCTAATCTTACTCTTCCTCTTATGTGGGGTAGGGCGCCTTTAAACCAGTATAAGTGTTCCTGGTAGGTGAGTGAAATCTCTATGTCCTCGAACGGACCATATTCCTCTGGTGCATCTCCTTCTGTATAGTAGTGAAATGTCTGTGTTCTTGCATCTGCTGCTGGGAATGTAACCCACGAATAAAATACCTCTGTTTTATTTGATTCGTGTGCCTCAATCACGAAAGCTACTATGCCACCCCTAGCTTGTAAACCATTTTCTATCAGTTTCAGGGTGATCGTTTGTCTGAATTTTGGTGCAATTTGTATTGCGTTTGTATCTTCTTCTCCGGCTGAGAGGTGCAGATACTACTGGGTTATTTCTGTCCTCAGTCATTTTGTAAAGAAGAAGTTTTGTTCAAGGGAACTAAGATAAGGTTTTATTGCACAATTTTAGGAACACTGTGTCCTTCAAGCTTGATTAACCAACAGCCAATAAATAGGATTTTTGCCTACTCGGCTGTGGTGGAATTTGTGCCCACCCACTCCAGACGTCTCTGGTGTTTGTGAGTAGGGGTCTCTGAGAATAGCACAACTGAACTACTCAGATTCTACTGTTAAATAAGTACCCAACCAACGTTGGCGGCGCCATGTCATGTAGTTCCTATATTACCCATACAGGATCTGCTCGTTCGGATAACATAAACTGTAGGATTGGTGGCAGACTGGCTCTGAGCACCCCCACTGAGAAAGTTAGCCTTTCTGTTTTAGCTAGCTCACAGTGCCACTAGAATCTCCTCATATCGGGGAGAGAATAGTTTCTGGCAACCTCAGAACATGACAACCCTGATCCCCCCCCAGGATCGTGGAAACAATATACTACTTTTCGCTCAGTCACTCGTGCTCTCTTATTCGGTCTCAGAGAGTTACACAGAAGAAACAGTCGGGCGTGTTACAATAAGAATTTATTGCACAGTTCTTCTAGTCTAAAATAGATGTGCTGCAACAACCGTTAGACAGTAGCAGATATAAATGATTAGCAGTACAGTGAAAATAAAAGGATAGTATAGTTCTACCATCTTGCAATAATCATGAATACATACATGAATATAAAATGCATGATAAAAGGGCGCGTACTCCTACGATGCCTATCTAGTAGATGTACCTAAGTGTACCTAGCATGTGAGTAGGTGTGAAGCCAAGAATCCCTCTAGGATTTAGTCTAACCCCATTACCTGAAGTGAGAGAGTGTGGGACCCCGTCCTGGTCTCGAGTTGGACACCCCGCGAGGGATGTTAGACCACTGTCAGCTGGAGCGTCTGAATGCAGGAGCCTCAGTGTGTCGGCCTAGAAGTCTCGGTCTCCTCTCCCAACCCTAGCAAGATGTGCTGTATTTATACAAAAAGTATCTAGGGTTTCTTTGTCCCTTGTTTCTTGTATTAGCCATTGTTGGATTTGAGGATGTCGTATGGGATGAACCTTGTACGTAGATATTATGCAGATGGTGTGTAGCCCCTGCCTGGTTTCCAGGAACCCTCATGAATATTCATCCATACTGTATGAGTCCATTGATGGAGTTATAGGATGCTATTGTTCAGGGAAAAACCCTCCTTCTGTGCCCAGGACTAGAACTAGGTAAAGGTTCAATCCTAAAGGCTCGTTACTGTGTAGTATAAGGGAGATAATATAGGTGAAGGTGTATGATATATTACCCGGGCCTATATTAGGGTACCTATATGAAACATAACACCCCCTCCTTTCACAGTCAGGGTGCAACCCAATTCCATTACTTATTAACATTGACCCGGAACCCTGCCGTCTGACCCAAAATATGCAGTTCCGACAAATGCCAGGAGAGTGGTGCTAGGGTTGTCTATCGATACCAGGACATCTGTATATAAGCTGCTTGTGTGTTGCTCCTGTCCGAAGGTTATCCCTGTAATGTTGGGATCATCTTGTACTCTGGCTAAGGGCTCCATGTAAAGTGCAAATAACGGGTGACAAGGGGCAACCCTGTCGAGTGTCTCTGCAAATAGGAAAGGGCTCGAATGTCTGTCCATTCACTCGACCGTGGCACTAGAAGGATTATAGGAGCTGAAGACTCCTGCTTCAACTCTCTCACCTATGCTGAAGTGGGATAAGGTTGCCTCCAAGTATGGCCAGGGTACTCGATCGAAGGCTGCCTCAACGTCAATCGTTAGTAACCAGGTCCCTCTATGGGAACATTTAGCTTTATCAATGAGGTGTGGAATACGCTCAGTATTGTCGCTACACTGCCATTGGGGAATAAACCCTGCTTGATCTGGTTCAATTATCTTTGGCTTGTAAGGGCCCAGTCTGGCCCAGTTTTATATCGACGTTCAGAAGAGAAATCGGGTGGTATGAGCTGCATTGTTTATCTTTCCAGGGTTTCGGGCTGACCACTACAGTCTCTGTTAACATCGAGGGTGGGACTGACCCGGGTCCAGTGAACGAGTTAAATAGCCTGGTCAAAACTGGGGCAAGGATTTAGCAAAAGGTTTTGTAAAAGATAGCCCGGAAGCCATCAGGCCCCGGTGACTTCAATCAATCAGGGTTTGTTAAAGCGCGACTACTCACCCGTAAGGGTCTCCAGGCGCTAGGGGTGGGGGGGGTGCAGGTTCCATTCCATCAAGGAGGGGGTCTGTCGAAGAGCCAGGTTTTGAGGTTTCTTGCAAAGATGGGGAGCGATGTCTGTCTGAGGTGGAGCGGAAGGGCGTTCCATGCTTTGGCCGCGAGGAAGGAGAAGGAGCGGCCTCCCGATCTGGTCTTTCTGGTGCAGGGGACCACGGCGTAGGAGAGCTGGGCTGATCGTAGGGTCCTTTGGGGTGCGTGGAATTTAAGTCGGCTGTTCAGGTATGCTGGTCCGGTGTCGTGGAGGGCCTTGTGTGCGTGGGTGAGCATCTTAAAGGTGATTCTCGCCTCGACGGGGAGCCAGTGGAGTGTGCGCAGGTGCTGGGAGATGTGGCAGTGTTTTGGCAGGTTGAGGACCAGTCTTGCGGCGGCGTTCTGGATGTTCTGTAGCTTGCGGATGAGGTTTTTGTTTATTCCGGCGTAGAGTGCGTTGCCGTAGTCAAGTCTGCTGGTGACCAGGGCGTGAGTGACTGTCTTTCGGTGTTCGAGGGGGATCCATTTGAAGGTCTTACGAAGGAGGCGGAGGGTGTGGAAGCAGGAAGACGAGACAGTTGATCTGGCGGTCCATTTTGAGCTCGGAGTCCAGGATGATTCCCAGGTTGCGTGCGTGGTCTGTGGGGGTTGGCGGGTTTCCGAGGGCGGGGGGCCACCAGGTGTCGCTCCAGGCGTCGGGGTTACTTCTGTTTTGTTGGTGTTTAGTTGTAGGCAGCTGTTTTTCATCCATTTGGCGACGGCTTCCATGCCTTCTCGAAAGTTGCGTCTGGCGGTGTTGGGCTCGTTGGATAGGGAGAGGATGAGCTGGGTGTCGTCTGCGTATGACACGATGTTGAGTCCGTAGGTTCTGACGATGGGGGCAAGTGGAGACATGTAGACGTTGAAGAGCGTCGGGCTGAGGGAGGAGCCCTGGGGGACTCCGCAGGTGGTAGGTGTGGGGTCCGAGAGGAAAGGGGGGTGTCTGACCCGCTGCGTCCTGCCGGAGAGGAAGGAGCAGATCCAGTCGAGGGCCTTGTCCTGGATTCCTGCGTCGTAGAGTCTGCGTATTAGGGTGCGGTGGGAGACTGTCGAATGCCGCTGATAGGTCGAGGAGGATGAGGGCTACTGTTTCTCCTTTGTCCAGTAGGGTGCGGATGTCGTCTGTTGCGGCGAGGAGGGCGGTTTCCGTACTGTGGTTTTTTCTGAAGCCGGATTGGGGGGAGTCGAGGATGTTGTATTCTTCAATGAATGTGGCGAGTTGGCTGTTGATGGCTTTCTCGATGACTTTCGCTGGGAACGGGAGCAGGGAGATGGGTCTGTAGTTTTTGAGGTCGGTGGGGTCCACTGAGGGTTTCTTTAGGAGGGGGTTGACCTCGGCGAGTTTCCAGTAGTCGGGAACCAGGCGGTCGCCAGGGAGCGGTTGATGGTGTGGCGGAGCATGGGTGCGATGGTGTCGGCGGCTCTGTTGAAGATGTGGTGGGGGCAGGGGTCCGTGGGGGCCCCTGAGTGGATTGACTTCATTGTCTTCAGTGTGTCTTCGGTGGTGAGGGCTGTCCAGTCATCAATCGCTGGTTTCCGGGTGTCGGGGGTGGTTGGTGAGGGTTCAGTGGGTTGGTTGTCTTCGTCGAAGTTGTCGTAGATGCTCTTGATTTTGTGGTGGAAAAAGGTGCTGAGTTTGTCGCAGAGGTCTTGTGAGGGAGGGATGTCGGTAGACTCGCTGGTGGGTTGGGCGAACTCCTTGATGATGCTGAAGAGTTCCTTGCTGTTGTGCGCGTGGGTGGAGATTCTGTCTTCAATCGCTTTTTCCTCGTTTCTCTGATGAGTTGATGGTGGGCGTTGGTGGCGGCTCTGAAGTTGTTGTGGGCTTCTGTGGATTTGGTGTTCCTCCAGGCCTTTTCGAGGCGACGGCATGTGCGCCTGGACTCTCGAAGTTCGGTGGTAAACCATCTGGCTTTCTTGGCGCGGGTATTGTTGTTTTTCTTGAGGGGGGCTATGGTGTTGGTGCTGTCCGAGATCCATCTATGCAGGGTTCGGGCTGCGGTGTTGGGGTCGTCGTTTTCCGCGATGGTTGGGGTGGAGTTGTTGAGTGAGGAGGTGAGCTGGTCGTCGGTGATTTTGGTCCAGTTTCTTCGTGGAAGCAGGTGCTGGTGTCTGTGGATGGTGGGTGTTCTGAAGGTGAAGTGGACGCAACGATGGTCGGTCCATGGGAGTTCGGTGGTGTGGCTGAAGGTGATGGAGTTTCCTGTAGTGAAGAGGGGGTCGAGGGTGTGTCCTGCTGAGTGCGTGGGCTCGGTCACGATCTGGCGGAGTCCAATGTTGTGGAGGTTGTCCAGGAGGGATGTGGTGTTGGGGTCCAGTTGGTTGTCGAGGTGGAAGTTGAGGTCTCCCAGCAGGGTGTAGTTGGTGGATGAGATGGCCTGCGGGAAGATAATGTCCGTGATGGAGTTGGCGAAGGGTCCGCGGGGTCGGTAGATGAGGGTTCCTTGGAGGGTGGCGGTGGGGCTGGCCAGTATCTTGAAGTGAAGGTGTTCCATCAGTTCTGTGGGCTCGTCAGGGAGTGTGCTCAGGCGGAGGCTGGATTTGTGGACGATGGCGATTCCTCCTCGCGGGTGGGGCGGTCCTTCCTGGAGATCTTGTATCCTTGGGGGGATGGCGATGGCCGGTCCCGAGGTGGTGTTGGTCCAGGTTTCGGTGAAGAACGCTACGTCCGGGGTGGTGCTGTCGAGGAGGTCCCAGATTTCTGTGGCGTGTTTGTGGAGGGATCGGACGTTGAGGAGGATGCATTGCAGGGTCTTCGGTTCGGTTGTGTTCTTGTGGGCGTGTTGTGCTGGATCCGTGTTCTTGGCGGTGCTGCAGGTGTGCCGGCAGCGGTGACAGCTGAAGGGTCCGTGGGTGTCGGCTGGTGATGCTAGCTTGCAGTTGTTGTTGCAGCCTGGGTTGAGTGCGTGGAGTGCTGCTGGGTCGTAGCGTTGGCGGGGCGGAGGTCCAGGGTTCCTGGCGCTGGTCGCGGACGGGCGCAGACGGGCTTGCCTTTGACGCGCCTTCGGTGCACCAGCGGCGCGCCCGCTGCCCGCACAGCGGGGAGGGGAGCTGGATTGGGCCGGTCGCGCTGGGGGGGGAGGGGCCGCGGGGCAGCAGCAGCGGCGGGCAAAGGTAAAGGGAGGAAAGAAGGGATAAAGAAAAAAGGGAAAATAAGCAGAAATAAGGCACAAAAGAGCAGAGATGCAGAAAGGTGAAAGATAGAAAGGGTAGAAAAACGAGTGAAAAACGAGTGAAGGAGCAGAGTGAGGAAGGAGACAGAGGTCCACTGGACCACCAGGGATGAGGCGCAGGGAAACCTGCGGGTGGAGGAGGGCCTCGATCACCAACACTCGAGTGCAGGGGCAGGCCTCACTTAATGGTGGAGCTGCGAGGGTGGGAGAGCAATTTCACTGACAATGAGTCAGTGGTCTTGTGACTTCAGGGGTTTTGGTAGCTGAAAGGACTTCCTCTATACAAATAGGCCAGTCCATAGATTCTGCTTGTTCTGAGGATAATTGCGATGTGCTTGCCTTCCGTAGATATGTGAGGGGGTGGAGTCCGGGCCGAGAGGTTGCTCAGTGTAGAGTGCTTTATAGAAGTGCCTAAACTCAGAGGTGATATTCTTATCTCTGTTCTCTCTACCATCCTGACGCTTGTAAAGAATGGACTCCTGTTGCCTGACTGATTATGAAACTTGGTGTCCAGGAGGCGTCCACACTTATCTCCCCAGTGTAGATAGTGTCGCAGTCGAAGTGCTGCATATTCTGCTTTGTCTACATCTATACCAGGCCAACTGGGAGTGTGCCAACTTCAGTTGGCGCCATACTCTCGGGGCCCCTGTTCTTTTGTGGATGCGTTCTAACTCCTTCACCTAGTGGGTCAAGCAGTCTCTTTTCTTTGTGGGTCTTATTCTCTGCCGCTGATATTGCTATCAGTTCCACTTCAATGACTGTTTTCAGTGCTTTACACAGTGTTGCCACAGAGATTCCTGGGGTATCATTTAATTCCAGATAGTTGTGTAGAGCCCGGATAATCTGCGTCTTTACTTCCGTGCGGTGTAAAAGGGTTTCTCGTAATCGCCATTGCCGTTCTGGACGTTCTAGCGGGGGAAGCTCTAGGGTGAGAGATACTGCTGCCTGGTCTGATTTGGCTATGGGTTCCATGTCGGATGCAGTGGTTAAGGCGCGTGTGCCCTTCATCCCTAAAAAACAGTCAAAACATGCATAAGATTTGTGAGCATGGGAGTAATATGTATAGTCCTGTGTGTGCAAATGAAGTTCCTGCCAGATGTCTCGTTGCCCCATTTTGTCGTAGCCACCGTGTGGTTCCCTGAGATACAGCTCTTGTTTGACCATGTCTGTGCACTGTTGTGTCGGCCTTGTTATTAAAGACTAAATTAAAGTCGCCTGCTAGGAGGATCCTCCGTTCTGTTGTGGACATAATTTTGGCTACAGCTTTACATATAAATTGTTCTTGTCCTTCATTCGGAGCATAGATCGAGCCCACTACGAAGGAGCAATCTCCTATGGTTATATTGTAAGTAAGGAGCCTGCCCTTCAATTCTGTGACCTTAGAGCCTATTTTCCCACGAAAAGAATGAGACCAGTATCGCTAATCTTGCAGACTTAGTTATTGTGGAAGAAAAGAACTGGTGGGGAAAGGCCCGGGAGCGAAGCTGGTGGCCAGTCTCTAGTCAAAAGGTGGGTCTCTTGCACTAGACAGATGTCTACCCGGCCCCCCCCAGTGTTCGAGGTAGGATAGAACCACCATGCATTTGACTGGGTTGTTAAGACCCTTCACATTTAATGTGAGGATCCGGACTGTGTTGGAATTCATGGTACCCATTGGCATGTCAGATAAGCGTCGATCTTCAGTGTCCCCACTACATTGATCACTCATTCGCCTTCATGTTCCCCCAGTCTCCCCAAGAATGTATCTGGTCTGTAAAGTGCTAGCCTCAAATGTGAGTACATTCCCCAAATAACAAAGATAACAACTATTAGTAACATAAAAACTAAAGTTATCAAGTCCGATCTGTCACTACAAACTTACAGTTCCTTCGATAATGGTGACAGTGGGTCGTCATTTGGCCTTCGTTCCACGCCTTGCTGTCCGCCCCCCCCCCCCCCCTGTCACCTCATTGCTAAGTCACGCCACCCTGTGTTCAATCCATCACTGTGACTCTGCCTTGGTTAGTCCACTCGTCGGGGAGTCCAGCACAGCTTGCTGCTCCATTGCGATTGTCTCTGAGTTTAGTTGCAAGTCTCCAGGAGTTGACTTGTGTCGCAGCCAACATGGGCATCTGTGGGTCCGGCGGTCCCGGGAGCTCCTCTATTCTATGGTAGAGCCTTCGATTCCTAGGATCCGGTAGGTGTCCTCCAGCGATCTCATTTGGTGCAATTTTCCCTCGCGGTGGAATACAATCCAAAATGGGTGCCCCCAGGAACAGGACACCAATATTCCGCAGGTGGGAAGTCACATGGGTGGAAGTCACACCATATATGTAGGGTTATTGCCGCTGGGTCCTGGTAAAGCATCGGAGTATGTTCCCTAAAGTGCACCGGGTGCCGCTCACATGCTTTTCGGAGGATATTTTGTTTTAGCTGTAAGTCATGGACACAGACTAGGATGTCTGCCGGAAGCGCTGATGGCGATCTTGGTAAGCCCACTCTGTGCACCCGATCCATTTTGATCATGAAGTCCGATGGAGCCTCCAGGATATGAAGAAAAAGATCCCCAACATACAGAGCAATATCCGAGCCTTCTGCCCCCATTGGGACCCTTTTAATCTGGACATTATTCCACCGCGATCTATTTTCAAGGTCCTCGACATGCGCCTGCAAATCGATTTGCTGTTCCCGAAGGCAGACTATTTCTTGTTGTAGGCTTTCCATTTCCTCTTCGCGGCTATTTTCATGGTCCTCAAAGGCAGATACTCGCTCCACTACAGCATCAAGGTACCGCCTGACCTCCTTTATGTCGTTAGATAGCTCTTGTTTTATTGCCTGAAGGTCTTCTCACAGAGATGCGAAAAGTGCCTCAACGAAAGAGCGAGTCACTGGCTCCTCTGTGTTATTGCCCTCTTGGAGATGGCTGGAGAGGGATTTTGAGACGTGATCGCCCACCGGAGTGGCAGGGGCTCTGGTGAGCATATCGTTTAAGTTGCAATCCTTTTTCGCACTACAGGTTACCAGGCTCTGAGGCCCAGTAAGCGCCGTCCCCCCTGCTCCGCTCTGTCCTCTGGCCTGTTTGCTACCAGATGGGCAAAGAGTGGCATGGGTTGCTGTGAAGGGGTCGAGTGGCTGTCTGTGCACTCTCCTGAACTCAGGAGGGGTTGCTATTCCCATGTGGATGACGTCCAGGAGTGCCTTGGTGATGTAAGCGGAGGCACCACCAGGAGCTATGTCTGTTCCGCCCCCACCCCCCTTTAGGTATCGTAGGTGGTTGGATGTGGTCACTTTCAGAGGCTCAGCGCCGGCACTGGTGAGACGGACACCCTGGAGCCAACCCAGAGCGCTATTTTACTTTCTGGTGGGCTGCTGCACACTGACAGAAATGGTTGAGCACCCAAGGGTGGCGATTCCATGTCTCTTGAGGTGCCCCGTCTGGCAACACCCTCTGTAGGTAGATCTGCCAGCTCCTGTGGGTATCCCCTGCCAAAGTAGTTTGGGAAGCAACCGTGTTTTCTGGGGGAGGGAGCCAGGTCCAGCTAGTCTGTAACTGAAGGTCCCCATGGGTTGAAACCCCAGTGTCTGGGTCGCGCTCGTGGTAAAGCCTGAACCTGGATAGCTGCTGTCTCTTGTTGGAGGGCCCAGTTCAGGGGATGCTGTGATCCACTGCTGAGGAGGCGCCAGTAGGCCCCACCGCTAGAGCATGCCTCTATCCCCCAAGCAGGCCTCAATCAAGAAGCTGGTGGCAGGAGAAATCCCAAGGCCTGCGTCTCCCCTTCTGAGCCTATCGGGACAACACAGCGTCTCCGTGGATGTGGAAGTGAGGCTGGCTGGCCGGCCGGCCCCAGGGACCTGTGTTGCAGGGCAATGAGCTCCCCAGCCAGCCTCTGCGACTGTGTTCTCGGTCCCTAAGTTGGTGCCACCTCTCTACCTGCTGCTGGCCTCACCTCTCAAGGAGGTCCCCAGTTCCTTCTCTGTCACCGGGTGGGCACCGCATCCCTGCGACCTTGCTGGTGGAATGGAGCGTTGTTTAGCAGGGGGTTTCTTGCTTCTGCTGTTCGTACGCTGTGGGCTCTGGTTCACTGCAACTCATCTGGAGCAGCGCTCCCCTGCCCGGGTTCTCGTTTACTGCAGGGAGAGGCCGCCGCAGCCCCCCCAAAGGGTGTCCCTTTGCAAGTGACTCCCCTGCACTCCTCCCAGGCATTCGGGGGAGTGGGTGGCAATTAGGCTGTTATACTGGGCTGGGCGGCTGGATGGATGGAGACAGGGAAAGATGTCTCACTCGTCCGCCATCTTGGCCACGCCCCATCCGGTCTTTTTTTTCGGTCTCTTCTAGACAGGGAGGCATGTTTACACTTTGTGGGCTTACAGCCTGCCCATTGCTTCTTATTTGTTATGCTGAGGGTCAGTTGTGAATGCTTGCTTGTATGCTTTAATTGCCTGCTAGATGGCCCTCCTTTGCATGTGCTGTTCCCTCCCACAGTGCATGGCTGTTTCTTATGGCCTTCCACTTTTTTTTTGTGGGTTTGTTTGTGGGCACAATTTTTTTCTTTGCTTTGTGCAAGAGTTTGTGAAAGCATCGTAGTTCCCCCCCCCCGAGTTTTATATAGCGCGAACTTGACCCAAAGGTATCAGAGTGCTTTACCCCAGCACCAGTTGCGTTACACAAGGACACATTCATTTTTTGGTTAGGCACAGGGAGATTAAGTGATTTGCCCAGAATCACAGGATGTTGAGCGTCACTGTCGAGACTCGAACCCAGTTCCCCAGATTTGAGATCGACCGCCCTAGCCGTTAGGCTACATCCTATTTACCTTTGTTCGTTTATAGAGGCAGCGCCTGTCACCTTTTTAAAGCTTTAAAATATTGTGCATTCTAGTTGTTACCTTTGTATACACAGGCAGTGTTTGTTGCCTTTTTAAAATCAATCAATCACGGCATTTATAGAGCGCGCTACTCACCCGGGAGGGTCTCAAGGTGCTGGGGGAGGGGGTAAGTTACTGCTCGAACAGCCAGGTCTTGAGCTGCTTCCTGAAGGAGAGATGGTCCTGGGTTCGCCGAAGGTGAGTGGGGAGGAGTTCCAGGTCTTGGCTGCCAGGTAGGAGAAGGATCTTCCTCCGGCGGTGGTTCTGCGGATGCGTGGTACGGTGGCGAGGGCGTGGCTGGTTGATCGTAGCTGGCGTGTGGGCGTGTAGAAGGTCATGCGGTCGTTGAGGTACTTTGGGCCCAGGTCGTGGAGGGCCTTGTGTGCGTGGGTGAGGAGTCTGAACGTTATTCTCTTGCTGACGGGGAGCCAGTGCAGGTCTTTCAGGTGTCCGGTGATGTGGCTGTGTCGGGGGATGTCCAGGATGAGTCGTGCGGAGGCGTTCTGGATGCGCTGGAGTCTTTTTGAAGTTTGGCTGTGGTTCCGGCGTAGAGGGTGTTCCCATAGTCCAGTCGGCTGGTGACGAGTGCCTGGGTGACGGTCTTCCTGGTTTCAGTGGGGATCCATCTGAAGATCTTGCGGAGCATGCGCAGGGTGTTGAAGCATGAAGATGAGACGGCGTTGACTTGTCTGGTCATCGACAGGGAGGAGTCCAGGATGAAGCCCAGGTTGCGTGCGTGGTCCGTTGGCTTGGGCGCGGTGCCCAGGGCCGGGGGCCACCAGGAGTCGTCCCAGGCGGAGGGTGATGAGCCCAGGATGAGGACTTCCGTCTTGTCTGCATTCATCACTTGCAACCTTACGGGGAAATTGTATCTTTTTTTACAGGACTTTTAAGGGGTCCCCAGCTTCAAAGGCCACTGCAGATAAGGAGACCTGCATTGCTACGTGTTTTGTTATGTGCAGATCTGTGGCCCTTGAAGCTGGAGAACCCATTCAAGTCCCAGCAGCGCCACAACGTCTTGTGATTATGGTGCAAATTAGTTAATGTGGACATGTAAAAAAACACCCCTTAAAATTGCAAGGGACAGCAGGATGGGAAGCACATTTTCTTATCTCAAATGAAACGGACCTTGCATGTGAGAGCTTGTTTATTTGCCTTTATTCCACCTCAGACAATGCTGCCTTTCATTTGGTGAGTTAGACCGCTTTAAACAATATTTGCAACTGCATCTCAACCCGAATCTAAGTTTTATTCCCCTCAAACAATGCTGCCTTTCAGACAGGATGTGTGCAAGGTACACTGGAAAATGTTACCCTTCACTTATTTAAGCTTATGGGTGTCCAAAAAGCGACCAAGAAGGCAACATTCATGTTCAGCTTTGAATGTACCCTTATTCCACCTCCGACAATGCTGCCTTTCATATGTTGAGTTAGACAGCTTTGGACAGTATTTGGACTGCACCTCAGCCACAACCTAAGTTGCATTTTCAACTATACTGTGCCAAAAAAGTGAGCTTCAAGGACATTCTTTTGATGTGCTTTTAAAAACAAATAGCATTCGTTCTTAGCTCAAACACACATGATCATGTTTGAGGAACTGCTTGCCTGTTATATGCACACACTGTCGCTTTCTGTTTCCTTTGAGATAACAAAATGGGCTTCCCACCTCTCTTCACTTGCAATGTTGCAGGAGAAATTTCCTTCATCTTTGCTCCATTTCCATCAATTTAAATTATTTAATACATTAAAATTATACAGTCCTTTCCACTAAACATGATGTGTATTTACTATCACACTACCAATTATCCACCTCACTTACCTACCACTATCCATCCCATTCACTATATTAAGCACTGCCAACACTCCATAACCAAGCATTGATTACAAATATACACTAAATAATGCAAAGCTAGAATACAATACCATTAGCAAAGCAAATGGCTTTAACTTAATAAAAGGTGAGACCTATTGCATTTCCAATGATTGTTGTATCCTGAGGGTGTTCCTCGGGCTAAAAAGCGCCTATCTCATCTCCAGACCAACAGGAGGCGCCTTATAACATTAGCACCTGGACAGGCGCGTGGGGGCGCCTCACAGCGGCACAGGGCGGCCATTATTTCAAATGGAAGGCTGATAACAGCAGGCAGTTTACCTCAGCCTGCGACAGGAACCGTCCTGTATTTTCCGGCGCAGCCCCTTTCTACTCCAGGGACACACAACTTAATCCTCTTTTGAACTCTGTGAGCTGAAATCAAGCTTAGAGCCAGAAGCACGTCGCCAGTGGCCGTTGCCACGTAGGCAACCACATCATTAACCCCCTGGAGGCAGGATTACCTGTGGCCTCAAAATCACTCAATAGAAGTGAATTAGTGAGGGTTTTAATGTAAGAGGAATGGCTACCCCCCACTGCGACCCTTGCTAGATAAAGGCGCCATAATTGGAATTAAGGAGCCCTCCTCCATCCATGGAGCCCGGTGCCACTACACCTGCTGCACTGACAGCCACAACACTACATAATTATCGACGTCCTGCCAATTGCAGCCATGCATAATACAAGCAAGACAGCTTTGGACTAGAAAATAAAAGTATACCGGAGCACACCATAATGTAACGCAAGGCAACACGAAATAATGCAACAAAGCATAACGGGGCTTATTTACAAGCCCCTTGAGCCGTCGGTGCGTCAGTTTTTCCCATGCAAAAAAAAGTGACGTACGGTACCGGTGGTACGGTAAACATGTCTAGGGCCCCGGGACTATTGCAATCTGAGCCGGGGTTAAAAATGATTTGCACATTGTCGCTCGCCATCCGGACTTCCGAAATGGGTAGAAAATGAAGGAATGGAATGCAGCTATCTATAGAGCTATAGCAGTTGCAGGCGGCTGAGGCGTGTGATTGCATGCCACCTATTAGTCTTTTAATGGTGCTCCTTCAAGTGACGTATTTTAGTCAATGTGGCATAGTCCGTCCGTGAATATTTGTGAGCCATTGGAAACTAAGAGGGGCCCCCTCACCACATTCTGTAGGGGGCCCCTATCAATTTGCGTCACGCCACTGAAGCGAGTGTACTAAATTTTAAAAAAACAAAAAAAACTGGCAATTAAGGGGGAATCGAGGACGTGTCAGTTGGGGTTCATTCCAAGAATCTCTCTGAAGCTGTTAAGTTTGCAGATCAAGCGTTGATATTGGCGAAACAACACCTTGCAGTGCAGTGGGACAGCAGCAGCTCTACCCCATTAGCCACACTGGGAGGTGAGCTCGCGAGGGGGACCGGGGAATCTGCAACGCTTCTCACTGATGTGAGTATAAGAGGCGAGCAGACCTCGAGAACCACAGAGTGGGATACGTTCCCGTCACACACTATTCAGCGCCACATTACGTCACCGCGAAAGAAAGTGGCTCGAGCTCTGGCAAGGTGTGAGGGGGATTGGGGTGTGGTGCGTTTGCCGTGGTTTTGGGTTGCGGCTGCCTGTGCAGTGGATTACCTTCAGGAAGGAGAGAGGCTGATGTGATTATCAGGTTCTGGGACCGGTGTATCCCTTTTCCTCTCTTTTTGAAGGAATGATAAGATGTACTGTGATTAATATCAACGGCAGAGTCATGCTTCTCTATGGCCGGTCGGATGCTTGCTCTTTTGAAAGGCACTCTAACCCCATTTTAGTTTTCCATTTGTTGTTTACGCTGCACATGTGAGTACACGTACTATGTTTAAAGATAGAGGGGCGCATTGGGGGCCACTGGATGTAGTCCTTGTAAACATAGTGTCCGCAAAATGCCAATAAAACATAACAAGCGCGGCCGCGAAAGGAATGTGCGGTATGCAGCTGGCACCCGGCCGCGCTGCTGCTCGCTCCCGAGGCCAGGGGAGAGAGAAGGCGGGACATGCCCCCACCTTTGGCCAATTGCGTGGTCTTTCTTAGAAAGACGCACGCAAAGGCCAATAGCGGGTGATGAAAATGAAAAGCACGAGCGTGTGGTCCGAATTTAAAGTCCTAACTAGAAGCCTCGCAGAGCGCCGCATGCGCGCTGGCTCAGGCGAGACCTAAAAAGTGGTGTTCACTATATTATAATACTTTTTTTTTTTTTATTTAGACAGCTGTTTGCGTTGCTACTTCCCTTCCACTTCACATTTTAATTCAAAGCTCATACCATTCCTCACACATTAGAAAATAACAAAAGAATAATGGCTGTTTTACAGCCATTTAGAATAAAACTTTAACCATACGTGCAACCACAGTGCTATGCAACACAGCTAAAATAAACTAAACCAACAGCTTTCGCAGAGATGAGAGCTGTTGTCTTTGCCAATGCTGGTTGTTTCAAGTAGTCCTACAGGTTCTGCATTGACCCCCGATGCCCAGTGTGTCTTTCATCCAGGGACAAAAGACCAAACACAGGCCCACTAACCAGTGCTATTCGATGGAACCACAGTCAGTTGAGTTGAGACCAGACGGTGATGGACACCCCATACCCATGTCCCGAGGCGGATCAGAAAGTACCTCCATGATGGTCTTCACTCTTGATCGGTTTCCTGGTCTATTTTATAAGTGGATGAAACGGCCTTTTCGTGAGAAAGCTGAGGTTTTTATAACTGGAGACTGGCCTTCTGGAAGTCTTTACTATGTGTTCTTAATACATTTGTAGACTTAGACAACATCCACTATAAAGGCAGTCAAGGATTTCTACATCACACACTCAAAAATGGAAGGAAAGTCCAACTGGACCAGCCTAGAACTGAGGAAGCTTTATCTGCTAGAAGTGGATACCCTGACTAGGTCTTCAGTCTAAAGTTTGGCAGACATTTCCTTGTCCCCTCAGAAAACTTGCACTAAAAATATAGGGCCTCATTTATGAGTTTTTAACGTAGGGTAACGCGGCAAGTCACTTTTCTGCGCTGCCCTGCGTCAAAAGGAAAGGACAGGAATGCGCCGTCTTTATGATATACGGCGCATTCCTGTCCTTTCAGCCGGCACACAATACGGTGCCTGGCACCATTGCACCATGATGCAAGGGTGTCTGTGCTGTTGGCAGGATTGTTTTTGTGCAGGAAGGGACACCTTCCTGACCAAAACCATCCATGGAGGTGTTTTCCTCATTCTATGTGTGCTGCAGAATGCAGCACACATGGAAAGAGGAAAAAATGAAGAGAAATGAACACATTTCTCCTCGTTGCGCCTGCTCTGAGAGGCGTATGGTTTTGGCGCTGCCCCAGGTTTATGTGATTTTATAAATCTGGGGCAGCATCAAAACCATGGGTGTTTTGTGGGAACACCCATGGAACGCCTCCTCGATGCAGAGTTAGGCAGCATTTTGCGCTACATTGCCTTACTCCATATCTATGGGAACATGCAAAGGGAGGCCTGCAGGTCTCTTGTAAATAAGCCCCATAGAGTTTAATTCAGGCATTATGGAGAGCAGTTATACTGGCAGGTAAAGAAAGGAAAATCATGCAAAAGGACTGTGCAAATATTCTAGACACCCATGAATATATCTCCGAGATTATAGAACACACGCAGATTAATAAATCATGGGACTTGAGTCCGTGCCACCCTCTGTAACAGAGATTGTGAAGATTTGAGAAAACGCTTAGCGAAATATGAAGAGAATCTGTAAAGGCAGACCATGACCAGTGTAAATGAATACATCTGCATATTAATCCTGTATACATCTGCATATTAATCCTGTATACATCTGCATATTAATCCTGTATACATCTGCATCTAATCAACAAAAAACCTGATGGCATTGCCCAGGAACTCTCAAACCCAATATCTACTCTCAGCCTTTTTGCCCTTCTCCTACATCCCTCCAGCAACCCCCTTCTCTTCCTCTTATTCTCACCAAATATCCATCACTCCAGGAACACCACTCCCCCGCCCCCTCCCCCCGAGCAACCCACATTAAGATTAATCTCATCTTTCGTTCCTCCAAGGACACTTCTCTTTCGCCCTCTCTAAGCTGTGCTCTCAACTGCAGATCTACTGCCCCAGACCGTGCCGTCTCTACCCCCATCCATGACCATGGCGTTGATAGTCTTGAACTGAAACCTAACTCCATCACTCCTCCCACCTCATTATAGACATCCTTGTCCCCATAACTACTCCATCATCAGGAAGGCGTTATCATTCACAAGAGCAATCTGTTGTGTTCAGCTATTCTTACACCATAGCTCTCCTCTGAAATTTTTCAAATCAAGCTGATCCGTAAAGCAAACAGGTTAGCAATGAAATGCCGCCCCGACAACCCCTACTTCCTAAATGGGGTCCTGGAAATCTTCACCACGAACCTCCTTCTCCCCTTTGACACCATCTATTGAAGATTTCATTATAAGATGAAACAAAGGCTCTGACCCACCACAGCTGAGCAGTCCATCTTCCTCTCAGCTAATGATCTTTTTCAATTCATTCTTCATCTTATGTCTCTGGCCTCACCACCTCCACCTGGTCTCAAACTGAGTTTGAATGCACTTGGTGCTGCGACTATAACATTTTAGATAGAAACTTTCTGACCACCTCCATCTTGTCTACCATTTTGCCTCCACCTGCTAGACATGACACTGCTCGTTCACAAACTCAATTCTTACGTTAAAGCCATTGTTGATATCAGCCTCCTCTCCAGAGAAACCCTACTCAAAACTAAACCCTCTTGTTGGTTCTCACCCAGCCTTAGTCCAGGAGATGCTCTCCTGCTAGAAGAGCTGGCAGACTAAGCAAGCAGAACAAAGAAAGCTACCTTCTCATTCTTCCAGCTCAGACTGAAAATGAAACTACAAATCTTCCATCATCTTGGCTAAAGCTTCTCGACTCAACTCCTAGCTTAATTTCTTCAAGAACAGATTTAAGAAACTCTTTGGGAAGCCAGTATTTGTCCTGTAGTAGGGAAATGACTGGATTGACGTTTTGCTACAGACATCTCTGAGCCATTTAATACCGTCCGTAACGCAGATTTATATCTATGAACTCCTTATTAGAGTAGAATAGTGATATGTCGTATCTTAAACATCTTGGTCCGTATTTTCCATATCTTTATAGCTGATTGAACTTCTTTGAATCAGACTTTCTTTAAATAAGTGTTACATACATTTTTTTTTTTTTTTTAAAGTGCTTCAATACCTAAACTTAATTCATAAATAGGAGGACGACAAACCAACTGAATACAGGGAGCGCGACCCCCGATTAGTCTCATTTGTTGGATCAGGAAGTTCCAAACCGCTTCTTGCAATGGGGAGTCTGCGATAATTTATGGATCTCCCGGGAAGTCTATATTCCTTTATAAAACAAAAGTTTAATACATTTTTAAAAACCAAATAGTGTGCAAATCTAGAGGTACTGCTCGAAATAGATACAGAATTTTAGGTAAAACCACCATCTTTATATTACCATGTCATATTAGAGTGCGATGTAAATCTTTCCATTTTTTAAAAGTTATATTTTAACTTATGTATTAATGGATCGTAATTCAGTTTTATGATTGTAAATTAACTCCCTGATAAAGTGCATTAGGGTCTCTCCTAGTATCCCGACAGTGGATATATAAAACTTGTTTTGGCATCATGTTTCCCTTCTTTCCAAGTGTGCCAGAGACAGAAGCCTGGTGGGACAAAGCAGGTCCTTCAGCAAGCAACAGTGGATACACAAGAATTGCATTGGCATCCTGGTTCCCTTCTTTTTAACTGCACCCCCATACGTCAAAGCCCAGCAGCCTTGTCAAGCAGGATTTGATATTGATGTAAAAAAGGATGATCACAGCCCTACTCTGCATATTCTGTCGGGAATCAGAGGAGTCCTCTCTGCCCATTCAGGTCAGCCTATTGATTGCTCCAGAGTGGCACGTCACACTGTAAAAAGAGCAAATGCAAACTTAGCCTCTAGGAGCTTCAGGCAGGGGAAAGTTACCTTTCCTAATTATTTATTAAAAATCTGACTTCTCTGTTGAATTCCCTCCTCCTGTTTTTGCTTATCTCGTTTTATTTTGGCCTTAGGACTCTGTGCACTTTACCACTGCTAACCAGTGCTAAAGTGCTTGTGCTCTCTCCACTAAACATGGTAGAATTGGCCTGTAACCCAATAGGCACATTTAATATATGTATAACACCCTAGTAAAGTGGTACCCAATGTACGCAGGGCCTGTTAATGAAATGCTACCAGTGGACCTGCAGCCTGTGAAACCCATTTAAGTAGCCCTGTAAAACGTGCCTCAGGCCTGCCATTGTAGCCTGTGTGTGCAGTTTTGAACTGCCGTTTCAACCTGGCAAAATAAACCTTTTGCTAGGCCCAAACCTTCCTTTTTAATACATATAATTCACCCCTTGTGTAGGCTCTAAACAGCTCAGAGGGTAGAGTGCAGTGCATTAAAAAAGTTGGGCATGTACTTTTAAGTAAAGCATGTCCTGTAGTGAAAAACTCTCACATTCGTTTTTCACTACTGCAAGGCTTACCTCTCCCATAGGATAACATTGGGTTAACTTATTACATTTAATAAGTGATAACTTTCAATTGGGAGGAGGTAGAAATAGTTTGGTGTCTAAAGAATTGTAATTTAAAGCCCTCTTTAGTGGTAAAATTGGATTTTAAGTCATAATTCTAAAAATGCAGCTTTTAGAAAGTTGCCATTTTCTTGTCCTAACCATTTAGTACCTGCAGCCTGTCCCTTGGTAACATGACTAGGTGTAGCTGGCAGTTGGGCTTTGTGTACTGAAATGAAAAAGAGATTTATAAAGCGCAATACAATTACCCGAAGGTGTCAAGGCGCTAGCTTGTCAGGTAAGATATGCCGTGGGGTCTTAATTCAGAGTCCAAGATTAAACGGCCATGTTTTTAGCACTTTCCTGAAAGCCAACAGGTGAGTTTCGTCTTTTAACCTCTGGGGAACAGAGTTTCAGAGTCTAGTCATACCGACCAGAAAGCTTCTGCCGTCCCAGGAGTTTTCTTGAACCTAGGAATCACCAAATTGCGGGTCTGAGCTGAGCGTAAATGGCAACTAGGAACGTACCGACGAAGGTTCTGCTTGAAGAAGGGTGGTGCTATGTCATGGGTTGCTTAAATGCCATGCAAAGGGCTTTGAACTCAATACGTCTCTTCACTGGTAACCAGTGTGATTCTTTTAGCGCAGCAGTGGCAGATCTATGCTTGGGAAAATCTAGCAAGATGTGCGCAGCGGCATTTTGCACAATCTGTAGTTTAGTTAAGCATTTAGTTCTGAGGTTGATGAAGAGACTGTTGCAGTAATCGTCTCCCAGACATTAAGACAAAGGGAGGCTAGGTGTTTGCAGGATGGTCCATTCTGCCTTAACGAAGGAGAGGAGCTGTCACCTACCACACTTGTACATCACAAAGGCTCTTCCTGAACACACTCACAAAGGGTTTGTCATTAGTCGTTTGTGTCCGCATCTTGAACCCTGGACCACCAGAGTAACTCCAATGGCTAGTTGGCTGGCATCTGATTGGAGTCTGTTCTGTCCTTGAGGCTCCGACAACTTTGAACCCAGCACCTGGACTCTGCCAGCTGTGAGACCTGGCATCCCAAGTGGTGTCACTCCAGTCCTGGACCCCTGGAAGTGGGCCTAAAGGTGCTCTGCCAGCCAGTTGTGGTCCCAGCAGAACCGATGCAGCATGGCGCATCGCCTCCCAAAACTCCGTATTGGAGCCGCAGCACGGCGCATCACCTCACACAAATCAGCATCGGAACTGCTGCGGGATGCATCCCCCATGCAGGATTTCGCAACGCAGCCCACAACCGCAGCTGAACCACCGCTGCATGACACATCCTTGATGCAGGTCTCAGCATCACATGCCCTTCGTCAACGGTATCCTTGATGAGGACTTGAGAGGGCTCAGAGTCCCCTCCGGGGACACCTCCGCGGCCGCTACTTCTGAAGCTGCTCCACTTCCGAGACAGGGATGCCATGCTGAGGGCGGCTAGACCGCATGGCCCACTTCAAGGTGAAGATAAGCGGGTGATGCTCTTCCCGGACTACTCAAGAGCTGTGCAGCAACAAAGATCTACTTTCCTGGAGGCAAAGAGAATGCTACGCCAAAAAGGATTCAATACTCGCTGCTTTTCCCGGCCCGCCTCAGGGTCATAAGCGATGGAGAAACGAGGTCCTTCACAGACCCGAAGGCAGTATTTGACTGGGCGGAGACCAATACTCAAGACGGCCCGCAATGGGAGACAGCCCGCAGCCCAAGAAGATCGCGAGGCCGGGGAACCCGTGGGAAGAGGGGCCCCAAGAGGCAAGGTCTGGGAAGGCGAAGTCCAGTCGCAGGCCCGCCCAATCGAGGAAAAGATAGCAGAATGCAGAAAAGCTATGCAGGCGGCGAATCTAGATTTGCCAACGGCAACGTCGGACAGAGAGGATGGCCCGCACATCATCTTATCCGAAGACAACTCCAGATACAAGCATATCACGAGCAGACATGACGACTCCGCCCCTGGTGACCCCCCAAACAGCGGACACTATGATCTGAAAGGAAAGGACACCTGCGATTGCAACTCCATCCCCATGAAGCCCACATTCAATTCGCTCCCAGTAATGACCGTTGAAACCAAATTGTCGCCCACCGCTATGTACACTTCTCACCAGACATAGTAGGCCCATGACGAACACACTCAAAGACATAGGCCACAGCAGGCAACAGACACAGAACCCCGAGAACACACCCCCCCCCCCACAATACACTAGAAGTTGCAAATACGTGCAGTTTGGACGCATCACCAGTTGTGATGGGTCCGTAATGTTGGAACCTGGTTCCCTAAAATCAGTTGACCCATTCTTCAGTTTCCCCCGATCCCCATGGACACAGTCCCATCCCGGGCGGGAGCCCTTACCTGATCAACATGCAGGCGGAGGGGTCAGGAGCAGAGACAGGGCCGCCCCCGTATCTCTTTCCCCCCCCCCCATCCCCCAAAAACACGCAGGATCATGCCAATAGAATCAGACAGTCTTCTGACCCTAAATGTCAGGGGGATGCACACAGCGCGGAAGTGATATGCCGTTTTTCTCCTATGCAAAGCATCAAAAAGCGCAGATAATCCTGTTACAAGAAACACATCTCACAAAGACCGAACTAGACCGAGTGCAGAGGCACTGGCGCAGCACCTTTTACGCTACCACATACTCTGCGTTTGCTCGAGGGGCGTTGATATGGCTCAGACCGGGGGTCCCGTTCCAGGAAACTCGCAGAGTGGTGGACAAAGAGGGTGGGTACGCATTTCTAGAGGGATCGCTGGACGGGCAGCCCTTATTATTGGGCAGCATTTACGCCCCAAATGTTGACCAGGGGCAGTTCTGGGACACGTTGTCGGCAATCCTGCCACAATTCACTGCGTCACCATGGGTACTGGGAGGCGATTATAACTGCGTGTTAGACCTGTCTCTAGACCAGTCGCACCCCCCGGTGCAGGATCCTCTGCCCAGGCACAAACGGAGCTGTTCTGGCTATGGACGCAGCATTGGACCCTAACAGACGCCTGGCTGAGCCGAAACCCAACCTCTCGACTATACTCCTTTCACTCGATACCCCACAACCTGCGGGTGCGACTCGATCGGTTCTTCTGCTCGCCAGAGATACTTCCTATGACCCAACAGACAGATTATTTAGGGAGAGTGGTCTCTGATCACGATGCGCATCTGTTAACCCTTAGGTGTGGACCACCCCACCCACCAGTTCCGACCTGGAAACTGCAGCGAGAATGCCTGGAGGATCCAGTATTTCATCACAAAGGCAGTATCGCAGAATACTTCCGTAACAATGCCAACACAGCGTCCAGCAGGACGCTGGAATGTGACGCTTTTAAAGTCGTCATCCAGGGGGCCTGTATTAGGCAAATAGGGGGGAGTCCGCAGGACTCTCGATCGAAGCCGCGAAAAGGTTGACCTTAAGCTGGCGGCAATGACTAAAGTGGAGGACTCGAGCTCAGTGACCCCCCACACAGGTTGCGGAAGCCAAGCTGGCGTACGAGGAAGGTTTGGCAGATCTGCAACGGTATAATTTTAAACAGTATGCAGCCAAACGGCACAGAGAGGGGGACAGATATGGAACACTTCTAGCCTGGCTGGCCCATCAGAACCAGGACCCGCGACCAATCACGGAAATTAAAGTCCCGGCTGGCGGAGTGGCGACCTCCCAATCAGATATTCTGCGACTCTTTTACGACCACTAGGCACAGGTATACCGGTGCCCCGCACAGAGCTGTCAGGAGCCGCCTAATCAGTTCCTGGTATCCCTCACTCTACCCCAGATACCGAGCGAGGATGGCGACCTCCTCGAGACTGAGATCACACCATCTGAGGTGAAACAAGCAATCCGAGCCTTGGCCCAGAATAAAGCTCCAGGGATGGATGGCTTGCCCCTAGAATACTATGCACTTTCAGTACGCTGTTAGCGCCACAGCTCGCCACCATGTACGCAGCGGCTCTGCCGGGAGGGGGAGGGCGGGGTGGAACTGCCCGGCTCACTGCGGTAATCCCTTATAGTCTCGATCCTGAAACCTGACCGGGACCCGATGCAACTGGCCTCATATAGGCCAATCACGCTGCTCTCTGTCGACTGCAAGGTCCTAGGCAAGATATTGGTGGAGCGGTTGAGCCCAATGCTCCCACCGCTCATACACCAAGACCAGAACGGATTCGTGCCGGGCAGAAATATGTCCCAAAATATATGCAGGCTGTTTCAGGATCAGGCCTGGGATCGCTACCCTAGGGCGGCTTCCCTAATCCTGGAAAAAGCATTTGATTCCCTGGCATGGCCATACCTCTTGGGAACACAGACTGATGGGGACAGGGCCAATTTTTAGAGCGCACATAAGGCTATTATATACGAAACTCCCTTACAGAATGAGGCTGGGCAAATATATCTCTCCCCCCTTTCGAGTAGAGAGAGGCACCCGGCAGGGGTGTCCCCTCTCCCCCCTCTTGTTCGCCATGGCGATGGAGCCACTCGCGATTCGGTTGCACCGGGAGAGAGGTGTCTGGGGCATCCCAATAGCAGGAACCACACACGGTGTCCCTATATGCGGACGATCTGCTACTATATGTGAGGGACATAGCGGCCGATCTCAGCCCAATAGGGAACATACTCTCGGATTTTACGGCCGCAACAGGACTACAGATCAATTGGGCGAAGTCCACTATATACCCTCTTAGCCCTCACTTCCCCCCACGCAAGATAAGAATTGGGAACTCGTGCATGACCTGGAACAACAGTGCCCCGCGAGATCTCGGTGTCTGACTATCATTCCCCCACTGACCTGTTTGAAGGCAATCATCGCAGGGCCCTGGCGGGAGCCAAAACACCAGTAAGCTTTTTGAAAACCCTACCCTTAGCGCCCATAGGCAGAATAGCCCTGGCCAAAATGATTTTAGTGCCACAATTTCTCTATTATTTTGCCAACACCCCTGTGGTTCCCCCACGCTCCTTCTTTCAAGAACTAGACACCCTATTAAGTTCCCTTATATGGGGCGGTGGGCGCCGAAGAGTTGCCCTCAAGAAACTACAACTTCTGCTAGATCAAGGGGGACTGGGAGCACCGTCCTTTGAGGCCTATTTTCTTGCGGCACAAGACCAGTGGCTGTCTCACTGGACAGCGGGGCGCCACTTAGCGGAAACCGCCTCGGAGGAAGGACCCATGTCAGTGCAAGCCCTGCGTCGCCTGTTACTCTCAGGCACACGTCCTAAGTCGACACACCCAGTACAGGTAAAGGTGGCGCGAAAGTGCATGCTGCGTATCCACCACATCTCCGGTGACACACCCCTATATACTCCCTTTTGCGCTCTGGCTGGCCTTCCCAGAAACGAAGGATTTTACTCCGCTCGGGCAATGCAAACTTGGACGGAGCACGCAGTCCTGGAGGTGTGATCCCTGTTCGAGGAGGGTCAGTTGCTACCATTTGATCGGCTCTCGGAGGCGACAGGCCTCCCGCCAGGGCAATTCCTATTGCACAGACTAATAGTCCTCAGTAGCCGCCACATTTGGGATCTTACCGAGGGGGAACCGACGACACACCCAGTACTCCATACAATCCTCCACATGGGGTTAGGACGGCACTTAATTACATGGCTTTACAAAGCAATCCGGGACCTCACTGCCACCACGCTTGCCCAGTTACGACAAAAATGGGAAGAGGAGATAGGACGCCTGCTACACGATAAGGATTGGGAGCGCGCCCTGGAATATCCAAAGAAAGTGTCCCGAAATGCCCGTTTTAAAAATATACAGTTCTTTATATTGCACCGCGCCTACCTCACACCAGCGCGACTCCAACGCTTCAACCCAGATACAGTTTGTATGCCCAAGATGCCAATCTCCAGACGCAACATTCCAATACATGTTTTGGTCATGCCCCACGATACAACCCTACTGGCATACAATACACGGGGCGTTACAGGAATTAACAAGGCTCACCGACATCAACACTTGGGAGGCCAGCAGGATAGGGATCTTCCGCAGACGTAAAAACCTTAAAGTCCAGACGCGCTTCGCTTCTCTAGCCCTCCTGCTAGCGAAGAGGGGGATTACAATGAATTGGAGAAACCCGGAGGGGCCCCCATTAGCAGCCTGGGTGGGGGTGGTTGGAAAGTGGGGCTCGGCAGAAGAAGACCCAATCAGGCGGGAGGAGGTGCAGGGAACCTGCAGAAAACACATCTCTATGGAATGGGCAGCACTTCTGCCCCAATTCGGCCACCACATGGCTGACGCCCAACAGCCAATGCTGATACCGAATACACCAACCACCCCGAGTCACAGCGCGCAGCCCGAATCCCCACCGCATACTTACGCGGGCGCAGGCACTCCCAGACCTAACCCAGGAATATGACCCCACAACAGCCCCACCGGTGCAGAACAATCCATAAGCCACCTGAACCCGATTGGGCCGCACTCCTGGGGAGTCCCATACTCCCGACATTCTCCCCCCCCCAGCCTCCCCCTCCCTCACAAAGACCGGTAACGACATGATTGTTTTTATTCTTAGGCGCCCACGGAGGCAGCCCCAGCCCACCGGGACCCCCCCTCCCCCCCCCTTCACCCCAAGTTTCAGCCCCCAGTTAGTTACACACGCCGGTAGTTTCAAGGACCGGACACTTTCCCAAAGAAATGGCTCCTTACCAAAGGACCACCAAGGCTCACAACAACATTCTACATACGTCACAGGGTGTTCATTAACCCAGCGTGTTGCTTGAGTATATACCCCTGCACCCCTGAAAGACTCAATGAAATGCAATGTATGACTGTATTGCTTAAATCAATCATGATGCCCATATGTCTATTTGTATGAAAAGTAACCTATAACAGTTAATAAAAATGGTTTAAAAAAAAAAAAAATCCTTGATGAGAACTTCACATTGCAGCTTCCCAGAATCAATGCTGCGCGGTGTATCTCCATACAAGGACCTCGCATTGCCTCGGCTGCTCAACGCAGGATCTTGCAATGCTCCGCAACCAGGATTTAAGGTACTCTTTTTCAAAGGGGCCTAGCTTTGTCAATGTAGCCAACCCGCGCTCCATCGCTGTCAGCCTGAACTTGTGACTTTGTACCAATCCGATGCGACCAGATAACCACAGTTGGGGCTTTGTGCTTCTTTTTTGCTCGGTTTTCACATAAATCTTTCAAAATGCATATCTCTGGTTCTACTGATTGGATTTTTTTTCATTCTGATCTTATAGTACTTATTACATTTTACTCTTTTTCTAAATTGGTGTGGGGTTGTTGTGTTTTCTCTTTATTCTTTTTGTGTGCTGCATAACTATTTTGCGCATTGCCTCCAAGTTAAGCCTGACTGCTCTGTGGCAAGCTATCTGAGGGTTAAGCACAGGTTAATTTGGGGTTGCTTGTGGCTTCAACCTTATAAGGAATCTGGTTGCTGCCGGAGTCGGGGTTCTCCCCCCTCAACCAGTAACGCAGTTTCTTACAATCCTATCACAAATAGTCTGACTTTGGCAGTGTAAGCACTACAATTCGACCCGTCAAAAGAAGTCCTTTTGACTGGTTAAAACCTCCCTTTAAATATTAATAAATCTCACTTATGTAGGTCTTGTTGTCCACAAGGCAGGATGCATGGTATTTAAAAATAGGACACATGGGGTGCCAGAGATCTGAGGCGCAAGATGGCTGCACCGACGTGAGGCTCTTGCCGTCCGGGACCAACATCTGCCATAACATGCTGCTAAACGGTTGCCTAGCAGCTTGAATTCTTGGCCGCAGACAAGCTTTGTACCCATCGCTACACTGACCTCATATTCCTGTCTGGAGGCTCTGGGCCAGTGGGGGAAAGCATGACTGAGGCTATGTGGCCATAATCCCTAAGATGGTGGCCCTAGGAGGTGTACAATCAACAGCAGTACAGTGGTGAGGTGGTGCCTCTGTGGTTGTGTGTGTGGGGGGGGGGGGAGCGGGGCGGTATTGGCCAGAGCCTGATGCAAGAACACCATCGTTGCTTCAGCACCATGAGCTGCGGGAAAAGAGCTCAGGCCGCAAGGACGGGTGGCAGTAAGCAGCCTAGTGGGTGGGCGCGGCTTGCCGTGAATGCCCAGTTTCCGAGGGGAGTGGTCCAATTCCTCGAGTTGAGAGCAGTGGTCCTTCAGAGGCTTGTATGTGGACCTGTTCAAAAGCCCTATATCCCCAGTGGGGACTGTGTGCTTTGTTGTGACGCCACGTTCGGCCGAATTACGTTTCGCTGGCCCAATCGGGCTTGGCTTTGAGATCTCTTACTCCTGCTGCAAGTACACAAGTGGTAAATCATTTGGTCCGGTCGTGCCCCCCTATAGTTTGCGCACCTTCTAGGGGTGAGCCGGTACCACTTCCCCGTGGATTCCCAGCCCTACTGAGGAGATACTGGATAGGGCCGGGCGCTTCACCTTGTACTAGAATTTGACACTTGCCATCCCACTGCCTCTCTTCTCACACACGGCTCAACATTGCTACACTACAGAGAACTGTTCTTCCAGCTGGCATTGTGCTAGGGTCACGGCTGGGTCACCATCTGGTCAAAACTGGGACGGTAGACAGAAAACAATCCAAGCTGAACTTTGAAGTGGTTAAGAGTGTGTGCTCTGCCACTCCAGAACACAGTCAGGATGTGGCCTGGTCATCTCCCAATACGGATGCTCAGAATGATGACATGAAATCTCTCCTCGAAGCCATGCAGAAGAGTCTGTCTCCATCAATAACAAAATGGATGCTCCTACGGCATGGCTCAATGCTGTTACGCTCAAGATCGAGCATCATGACAGTAGACTGAAGGAGGCTGAACATAGAATTTCCACTGCTGAAGAGAACTTGGCGATTAAGGGGAAACAATGTTCAACATGGAGAACGTGCACAAGGTCATTGTTGCCAAAAATGAGGATTTGAAGGCAAGATCTTGGGGCGATAATCTCCGCATCCTGGGAATGCCGGAATCTACTAACACCGGCAGACTGGAGGACTATTATGAGAGACTATTGCAGACACTACTTAAAACTGATGCCTTCTCCCACTTGCTAGTGGTGGAGACAGCCCATAGATCTCTGATGAATAGGTCACCACCTGGGGCCCCAGCAAGGCCCAGTTGCTGAATTTCTGTGACAGGGATATGGCCACCAGGACGGCGCGATAAAAAGACTCAACTTTGAGGGCGACACGATCTTGTTCTTCCCAGACTTCACCATTGCTGTACAAGAGGCGTGATGTAAATTCATAACAGTGAAGAAAAAACATATCCAGGCTGGGCTGCTATATGCAATGCTGTATGTGGCATGTCTGCAGATCACACACCGGGGAAAACAATACATTTTGCAGACATCGCACAAGGTTCTAGAGTAACTGCTAAAGATGCGGGGGCCCTGGCCGGGGTCTGCTCACGTTCACCTGTGCAGTTGCACACTTGGTATGAAGACTCAGAATGATAGTAAGAGCCGGGTTGGGGAATATGTGAGCAGCGTGCCCTTTGAACTGCCTTACCCTGCTCTTCATGCTCTCTTCTTTTCACCCAGTTTGCTCCGCTACTGGTCTGACTGGGCATTATCAGGGGGAGGGTTTGTATTCTTGATGGGATTGGACCATTAGAGTGGGAGGTTAGGATGAAATTTTGTTAAGCTAATGATTGTTGCTCTACCAATGCAGGGCATTTCAGATCAGGTGGGCTGTAGCTCTCATCCTGAGATGGGTGGTTCATGGCATTTTCTTTGGATGAGTAGATCTGGTGGGTGGGAACGTGGAGGGATGATTTAAGTAGATGCTTGACTTTGAATCTCAATAACCCCTGGAAAATGAGACAACTTTTCACCTATCTTGATAGGCATAAGGTGGATATTGCACTCCTGCAGGAGATGCATATCACATCTCAGACAGATAGCACCCTGGGTAGACGCTGCTCTTTTTTCTGTTTGACCTCATCCTACTATTCTTATGCTCACAATGTGGCTATCCTAATAAAGTGGGCATTCCTTTCACAATGGACAGGTCACTTACCGACACCCAGGTTCAGTTCGGAATTCTGTGGGGGTGGAAGGAATGGACAAGATACACCATTGTTATTTGCTACAGACCGAATGCTGAAGATCCAGGGTTTTTTGATATCCTGTAGGTTCCGGTTCTCTCTACCGAGCCGCAAGTATTAATATGGGGTGGGGAGGACGACTTGATCTGTCTAAAGAATGCAATGCACAATTCATGTGTGGCATCCAGTGCCCGGCCAGCCACTGCTAATCACCTGAAGGCAATAATGCACAACCATGATCGGTTTGATATTTGGCGGCACAAGTTTCCACACCTCGTGGAATGTACTTACTACTATTGTGTGCATGGCGTGTGGTCTCGCCTAGACTACTGGTTGCTATGGATGTGGTGCCATGAGTGCGAGAGGTCTTGCACCTAGCTCGTATCCCTGTTCAATCATGCTCCTGTACTCTAGACTTTCATGGACCCTGGGACTCCTCGGTCTATTTTTTCATGGCAGTTAAACCCTGAGACGCTATTGAACAGGGTCTTCACACATTAACTTTAAGTTAAAAATAAAAAAAACATCTATTTGCGGAGTTACTGTCGACTGTAGTGGTACTGAGTGGGAGGCCTCAAGATCACCATTTGGGGTAATTGCATGCAAAACCTAACAGTGTTCTACAAACGCTCCTCAATCATTTGGCACAGAGATTAAGGCAACAGAGCTATCTTTGTTGAACGCGGAGGAGGCAGAAACTGGAGAAAATCCATATTGAGCTCAGCAAGTATTATGAGGCAGCGGCTGAAAGGGTGCAAATATCAAGGTAAATACGACAAGACAAGAGCATATAATGAGGTGGAACGGCTGCCATGACGGGGCAGCATTGGGCCGCCACTTTTATTGTGGCGATTGAGGATACTGGCACCAGATCCAGCGTTAGGCCACGCGGGCTCGGTCTGTGTTCTCAGCGTATTTTAATGAACTGTACACTACCATGGGGGTGAGGCCCTCACTGCAGATCACTGCCTACTTAGAAGATACAGTCCAGGGCTGGCTGAATAATTCCCGTCACCTCGTTCTAGTTCAACCCTTCACTGTAGAACTGCAGGTGGTGCTTAGGGAACTTCCCTGAAGCTCAATTCTATAAATTTTATGCTGATATTCTGTCCCCTAAATTGCGCACAGTATTTGAGAAGGCGCTGGGAAAAGGAATTCTCCCCTCTTCCCAGTGGGAGGCGGTATTTGTTACTTTACTTAAACCGGCACATAAATGGGACTTCTACCGATCCTGGAACTCTTAAACTGTGATACCAAAATATTGGCTAAGCTTGTGGCTTATTGGCTGACCCCATTGCTCCCCGACTGTGTGAGACCAGATTAGTCTGGTTCTGTTTCGGGTCATTCAACTTCTCACAATCTATGTACTTTATTTGCCTTCTTACAGGGCATAAATCCAGGCCTAAACACTGCAGCGATATTTTTGGATGCTTCTGAGTCGTTCAGCTCGCTTGAGTGGGGCCATCTCTTCATGATACCGGGTAGAATGGTTCTACCGCAAGATTTTCTGAGCTGGATTACATTGTTATGAACATCCCCCAAAGCAAGGGTGCGAATCAATAAT
Source organism: Calotriton arnoldi (assembly GCA_963921515.1). NCBI lineage: Eukaryota > Metazoa > Chordata > Amphibia > Caudata > Salamandridae > Calotriton > Calotriton arnoldi. Next base: position 159,507 of record CAWUFW010013766.1, read on the forward strand.
GCCTACTGTGACCCCTTGGCGATTTCCTGGGGCACGACACAAGGTTGTCCTCTTTCATCCATCCGCTTTGCGCTGGCATGGAACCACTGGCTGCTAGACTCAGGCAACACCATGTTCAGTATGCCCTTCCGTATACAAGTCAGCCCATATTAATCTCACTAAACCTGGACAACATGACCCTTTAAATACTGGATCCACACTAGATTCTCAATGTGATTCTGCAAAAATATCTTAGATTTGGACTCTTTTCAGGAATTACTATTAATTGGAAAACATTCCAGATCCTACCCCTCACACCTAACACACCATGCTTTGTGCCAGAATTCCCTTTACTGTGGTGCGATGACTCCCTTAAATACTTGGGGATATGGGTGCACAAGGATTCAGAGGTGGCGATTAGGGAAAAAAATCTTTATGTTCCTGGTTGAGTGGGCCGTAAGAAAATAGTGATTCTGCCTAAGATGATGTTTCTCTTACTGAATATACCTCTGCCACTCAACAAATCTCTTTTCAGTGTCCTTAAGTCTCAATGATCAGACTCGCCTGGGCTCGTAGAAAACCCTTATATTGCTCTTTCATATGGAAGGGTTTGAAGCCCTGGACTTAGAGCTGTACCATCTCTGTTCACAGGCACACTTTGTCATATATTGGTGCAAGCCCCTGCCCTTCCTGCCACCCTTGGCAATTGAGCTTAATAGCATGTCCCTCATTCCTGGGGAGGCCAGTCCCTAGATCGAAACGCTACGTTTTGGCTGTTGAAAGCACGATTAGAGCATGGGATGAACTGAGTAAAGGGATGGGACTGGGCTCGATGTACTCATGTCTACCACTGGACTACCGCTCTTACTCCAAATCACCAATGAACCTAGGGGCAGACTTATCGAGTTGCGTCGCCCTTGCGCCATGCAAGGAGGCGTAACAGCGACGCAACTACCAAGTCAGATTTATCAAGCCACGCAAGGCCACCTTGCTGGACCCTGGGTGGCTTGATAAATATAGACTAACGCAACCAGCACAAATCAGTACATTGCATTACTTTGCCCCAGGGAGGAGTTCCATGGGTGGAGCGCGGGCGTTCCGTGGGTGGAGCGCGGGCGTTCCGTGGGTGGAGCGCGGGCGTTCCCACACATCCACCCATGCATTTTGGCAGATTCCCACATTTACCAATACTGGTAAACCTGGGAATGTGTCAAAATACTGCGTCTCCCCAGGTGAGGTATAACAAGGAGAAATAGGTTTATTTCTCGTTTTTTCCTCTTTGTATGTGAGCTGCATTCCGCAGCACACACAGAAAAGAGGGCAATGCCTCAGAGGATTGTTTTTGTGCAGGAAGGTATCCCTCCTCTGGATGTGTTTTTCTATTACCGGTTACAAGGTAGCTCTACACTCTCCCTCCCCAAGTTCCCAGCAGAGTGGTCTACCCAACCACCTCTGCACTTAAGATCAGTATTATCCTAATGCCTCACGGGGAGGAGAGAGAGAGTGCAGTACGCGCTCATGTGGCACACTGGTTGGGAGGGGGCAGTTGGGACACGAGCTCGGAGACAAAACGTGGACATATGTTTGCACCCAAACTGGTATGGTCTCTTCAAGCAGTCGGCTCTGCATTTTTCACTATAAAATATTTCAGCAAGCATACTACACCCAGTTAGCCTTCACAGGTTTGGTCTCAGAGATGATGCGAACTGCGCTAGGTGCGGCTCTCCAGACACAGGGTTTGTCCAGCTGGCATGGTCCTGTGGTGCTGCGTATGGCTATTGGAATGAGGTGCTGTCTGCCCCGTCTGACATGGTAGACTGCACTGTGCCTGCTGACCCAGTCATTGCGCTGCGAGCGATGTGAGGGATCGGGATACCCTTTATAAACCATTTCTGACATTGGCCCTTCTGTTGGCATAGAAGCAGATGGGGTAGAGGCTGGGCACCTACATTTGAGCACTGGCTATGTGATCTGATCTACTGCAATGTACAGCTGGAACTTCAAGCAGACCTACTCTCTGAGGCATCTAGGCCACAGGACATTTGGGGACCCCTCAGATCGTATTTGCAACTTCATGGTGCGGAAGCGGATTATGCACAGCGGCCGCCATGAGGTGGCATTGGCTATGGACATGGATCCTGCCGTATGGTTGTGCTCGTAGATCCAAACCCAGGAACTGTACGACCCTGACTTGAACCTGCCTTGACTCGTTTGTTTGCCTTAGCCAGCAACTGCTATCCATGTTCAGGTCTCAATCTTGCTAGATTTGTTAATCCGCTGTCGTGCCCTATGCTGCATCGGAAGCTTTCTCACTGTACTATCATCATCATGTTGTGATACCCTCAGAATGTATGTGCTTATTGGGATATAGCCATATATAAGAATTTATGTACGTTTTATCACTGCATTGGGGGAATGTAATGATGGAAAGTTAAAAAAATAAACATTAAAAATAAATTATAAAAATAAGTAGAACATGTAGAAATGTAACGTTTTTAATAGTTATTAAAAATCCAATTCAATGGTGAAGTCAGATTTTTAATAAGATAAAGAAGCTGTTAGAAAATTATGTGGACGTACCCACTGAAAGAAACAGAGTCAGGACTCACTGTGCTAGCAGCAGTGCCACACAACCCTTCGGTTTTATTAAAAGACCCCTCACACACCAACCTGGTTGGTGTCATGCTTCATCATTGGCTCCCAACCGGGTGGCCACTGCCGCCCGGTTGTGCTTCAACGCCTGATTACAGCGGAGCTGGTGTAGTGTGATAGTGTGATGTGAGATGTGCAAATTAAAAATATCTCTGGGGATCCTTGCCAAATGTATTTAATTGTGGCGGCCCAGGATATATTAAAATCCAAGAGCGCAACTAATGAAGTTGTTCAAACCCGTAGTTGTCTGTGATAGGTCTACATGTTTCAGCCCCTGCAAAGAAATAGAGGGGGCTTTCATCAGGACCGGGTGAAGAAAAGTGAATGAGTGGCAAAATATGGCCACGTGAGTATTAAAAAAATCACAACACACACGCTAAGGTGAGCTGGAAAAAATGAAGGGAGTCGATACTTACGACCCCACTTGAAGTAACCTGTAAGGGAAAGGACAAAACAACAACACAAAGGAAAAAAGAAGCAACATAAAATGCAATCTTTTGTTTGATCTTGTGCTTGTATAGGACTATCTAGTGGGCAACGCAGTGAGTCCTTATAATCTGGTAGCCTGCTGAAAGAGTAAATTATCGTAAAAGTAACATTGAATTGTGAACGGCTAAACCAGGTGAGAAAATAGCATGCTGGTCAACAATGACGTGGTGATATCGATAGTGGGTACTGTGGAGTACATGCAGCATGCTAAGAGTGACATCATGTAGGGCACATGTCACCCTGCGATGTCTACTAAATGCAGCATAGTTATGCAGTATGGGCAGAACGCAATCTGCTAGCCCAAATGGCCGGTGTGTCGACCGTGGCACCAGTGACCGGCATTTTTTTTACAGCGTGCAGCAGAACACGTGTTTTAAAGAAAGTTCAAAATAAAAAATGGGGTTAAAAAGAGAACATAATTACACTAGAATATAGTGTCTAGCAGGAAATCAGGGCCCGGGAGGGGAATCGTCTGTAGTCACACTCTGTGGCAAGGGAGGAAAGTAGGAAAAATGATGCGACATCTAGGCAAGTTACATAAAGGTATACGGAAATCGTATACGTGGCTAAACATGTCTGCAAAAAAAGGGGAAGAAAGTGCTAAGCTTAGCGCGCTCACACATTGAAAGGTCTTACTTCGTCAAGACGGATATCCCGCTACAACCTACTGCGGTCTCCCATGGTCCCGGCTGCTGGCGTTAATGCCGGTGTCAGGGGCTTTGTAACGGGAGCGTCGGCGTGGGGCACGCCCCATTGAGAGAGGTATAGAACGCTCACAGTGGGTGTACCGCGCACGTGCGGGCGCCATGTTGCAATGATGGAAAATGCCCATACCAGCTGTATGGCGGGTGCCGGAAAATCTGAGTCGGGGGACTGGTAAAGGAATATCAGCACAAAGGTGAAGAATGCCGATGAGAAACGGCTAGCGCTCTCTATGTGTGCTGGCCCCGCATAAAACAGGCGCCATATTGGAGTGGTGTAATCTGAATTAGATCAGCCAAAGGGTGGGGGCCGAGGGCCAACAGGGGATATGATGCATGCCTGAGCAGGCGTTATGTAAATAGTTTGGACATCCTGGGGGATGTGGAAAAAGGTGCGCACGGTGGTGTGAACACAAATAGAGGCCAGTTAAAAAGCCCGTGATGTGAGGGTTGGGCTTCCTTGATCAAGTGTGATGACACAAAATGGGCGCACCCTCTTTAAGTGGGCACACTATGGAGTTGAGAGTAGCCAAGGACTTGAAAATTAAAATAAGATTAAGAGGGGCTAATGGAGGAAGAAAGAAAGAAAATGGGAACACGATGTGGTGGGTGCGTCGGACGGGGATGTCCGAGGGCTGGTCAGCAAAGGGGTGGACACCATATCTGGTTTACCAGGGAAAAGTCTGAATACTGGGTAACAGCACAGTTACTTGCTGAGGGAATTCCAAGGAATGTTATCGTTTAAACCAGTCAAATGGCTGGATAAGCGATAAATCCATCGCTGTTCCTTTTCCAATAGGCGACTTTGGATGTTGGGGGTGGTTGGTTCCAATTACAACCCACCACATGTCATTGGTGGTGTGACCAGCCTCTAGGAAATGGTTTGTCATCCTGGTGGTGTTTTTCCTACAGCGACTGGTGCTGCGGTGCTCACAGATGCGGGTCTTTACTTTTCTGTTGGTCATGCCTATATATATAAGGCCGCAGGGACAGGTGATGCGGTAGATGGCATGTACAGTGTTGCAGTTGGTATGCTTCCTGATAACCCAGGTATTGCCTGGTTCTAGTGATAAGCTTTTGGTTGTTTCGGTAATGTGGCAAACACTACAATTTCCGCATGGATGGTGGCCCACTATGTTGGGAAGGCCCCATGCGTTTAGGACAGTATTGTTCACTTGGGGAGGTTGTTTGGGGCGTGTGGATACAAGGGTGTCCTTTTAGGGATCTGGACCTTCTATAGGACAACAAGGGTTGTTCCCATTTTAGTTTCCCAGTGTGCAATATATTCCAGTTTTTTTTAATGATTTGGGACACTTTGTTAGCAACAGAGTTGTGTGTCACCACACGTTAGAGGGATGGAAACGTCAGGGCGTTCTATGGTCTCAAGTAAGCCCTCTCGATTCTGATTGCGGGCACGTTTTTGCGCTTTAGCTGTGATCTTATTGGGATAACCACGGTGCAGTAACTTGACACTAAGGTCATTTGCCTGCACTTTGAAATCATGTATGTCGCTACAATTCCTACGTAAACATTGGGCGTAGGGGCGGTTTTCACGTAGTGTTCTCGGATGAAAACTAGAATAGTGTAACAATGAGTTGCGGGCTGTAGGTTTGAAGTGTGTTTTACTTTTAAGTGTTCCATTGTCAGCTGTTATCTCCAGATCCAAAAAGACCATGTTGTGCCGATGGACATTATGAGTGAACTTAAGGTTCGGGTCACAGGTGTTGAGCCACTGACAAAAGGTTGTGAGGGAATCTTCGCCACCCTCCCAGATGAGAATGATATCATCAATGTATCGTTTATAGAATGTAATCTGGGGAATTTGGGGTCTGTTGTTAAAGAAAAGATAGGTCATTTCAAAGTTGTGGACATACAGTCCAGCCACACTGGATTACATTCTATAAACGATACATTGACACTGCTGTTTGCAATGGCAGGACGGGAGCCTCGCGGCTCCCATCTTGTCATTGCAAACTGCTTTGCTTCATTGAAGCGAGAGCAGGGAAACCTGCTCTCGCTTCAATGAAGTAAAGCAGATTGCTTTTCCACATGGAGAGCTACATGTCAGCAGCTCCCCATGTGGAAAAACAATGCCGGCTCCCGAGGGACGCGGGGAGCCGGCTGGGACCGTGGGGGCATTGGGGACCCCCCCACGGTCCCCAACGGAGAGGGCCAGCCCCGGGGGATGGGGTCCCCGGGGCAAGTAGTGGCCCGGGAGGGGGGCCACGTGGCCCCCCTCCCCCCAAAAAACAAAAAAGTAAATAAAGGCCTGCCCCGGGCGATGGGGTCCCCGGGGCAAAAGGAGGCCTGAGGAGGGGGGCCACGCAGCCCCCCTCCCTAAAAAAAATAATTAAAAGAGTGGCCATGCCCCGGGGGATGGGGTCCCCGGGGCCAGAATCGGCCACGGGAGGGGGGCCACGCGGCCCCCTTCCTGTTTTTTTGTTTTAAAAAAGGGGTAAGGCCCTGGGGGATGGGGTCCCCAGGGCCCAAAAAAAGGAAAAAGGGAAGGGAGGCCACACAGCCCCCCTTGGGGAGAAAAAAAAACAAAAAACAAAAAACGATCGGGCTGCAGGACCCGCCCCCTTCCTTTACCACTCTGCAAACGCGCCCCCTCACGCGTTTGCAGAGGGGGAACGAATTCCCCTTGAATACTGGGGGTCCCTGGGGGCCAACTAGCCCACCAGGAACCTCCAGTATGCGCCAGGGGGCTGCGTTGCAGAGTGTTGTAAAAAGGGGCGTGGCCTCTGAACACCTCTCTGCAACGCAGCTCTCTGGCGCATACTGGAGGTATCTGGTGGGCCAGTTGGCCCCTAGGGACCCTCTGGATTGAGGAGGAATTAATTCTCCAACTTAAAACGCGCCACAGGGCGTGTTTGCAGACATGTCACCTCAGGCCCCACCCCCTTCCTTCACCATTGCGCAAATATTCCTCTAAAATCAGCCGAACTACCAATTCCGATTTACTCACCTGTTATCAGGAGAGACCTCAGTGCTGCATCTTTCAGCCCAGTACAGATCCTGAAAAGTAATTCTAACTGTACTTACCAATAACTTGAATTTCCTTCCATAGGCTAACATTGACTGGTTTCACTTGGAAATTCTTCTAAGTGTGGAGTTTTGGAACTTTATAATATTCCTCTAAAATCAGCCGAACTACGAATTCAGATTTACTCACCTGTTATCAGGAGAGAACCCAGTGCTGCATCTTTTAGCCCAGCACTGACCCTGAAAAAGTAATTCTAACCGTACTTACCAGTAACTTGTATTTCCTTCCATAGGAATCCATTGTCTGGTTTTCAGCAGAAAAGTTTCAAAGTGTCGATTTTCACAAACTACAAATATTCCTTAAAAATCGCCTGTATGACTTAAACGCATTCTTTCAACTGTTTACAGGAGATGCACCAGTGCTGGATCCAGGATCCAACACTGAGTAAGAAAAAAGTAACGATAACACTACTTACCTGCTAAGTGAATTTCCTCCCATAGGATAACATTGGTGATTCTATGTGAAAAAGTTTCTAAGTGTCAATTTTCAAAATACAATAATATTCCTTAAAAATCACTACTGTAACCAAAACGCTTTTACTCAACTGTTTACAGGAGATGTCCCAGGACTGAATCTAGGATCCAGTCCTGTGGTTAGAAAAGTAATCCATAAAGTAACTAATTGCATTTAACTAGAAATTCACATTGAGCTCAATGTTGCATTGTGTTTGAAATTGTGTTGCCCATTGCACCAACTGTAACTACTGTACTTAAGTCTATTGCCTATTTGCAAAGAATTTAAACTAAAGTAATTCATTCTGAGAAAGTATATTTTGTAATGTATAATGTAATTACAATGTAATTTAAAAAATTGTTTAAAAAAATGTAGAAAATCAGTATCTAAAAAATAAAGATAACAATTAATACATTTAAAAATTGTCATTTACAAAACCTTTGAAATTCACTGAAAAAACCATAGGTTTTAGGGACAGTATAGTTAGTTGGACATTTCACTCGTACAAAACCCGTGAAATTCCCCCGTTATAGTTAGTTCAGCTAACTATAACTCGCGCCCCCACAATGCACTGCTGATGACGTCACATATTACATCACTCATGACATGGTCAGTGACATCACTGATGACATCTCAAATGCCATCACTGATGACATCATCCACATGATAATCTGATGCACCTCCTCACACCCTAATATAACCTTTGATACACCCACTCTAAATTACAGACTGCCATTCGCAAAACCATAGACACTCCAACACCAATAACTACATACCCACTCACTGATTCTTAGGTCTACACACACATCCATTCACTCACCCGTACAGTCACTCATACTTACAGTCACTCAGTACAGGACTATCATATGCACTCATACACCTATATAAACACTCACACACCGCCACTCATCCATAGAGGTACTCACACACCTAGTCAGTCATGCAAATAATTAAACACACTGCCATTTACTCACCTATACAGTTATACACACACCAGCTCACTTACTCATACAAATACTAGCACATTCTTACGCTCTTACACAATCACTGATACAAGCACACACTCATCCATACAGTCACTCTCACAATCACACACTCTCGCTTAGAGCTATTTATATACTCCAACACACATATATACTGCCTTTCACATATGTAGTTACTCACACATGTACCACTGGGACATACATTCACTCACTAACACACTCTTACACACACTTACCCACCCATACAGTCTATCACAGATGCACTCTTGAAACCATCCACCCAGTGAATCACCCACTCACACATCTATGCACAGAGTCGCACACACCCCACCCACACAAACACTCAGGCACCCATACAGATACTCAGACAACCAATCAATAACTCATATAGACACTTGTGTAGCTATTCACAAACCCATGCAGCCACTTACACAGCAACAGACAGACGGATTCAGACATTCACCCAGTTTAGTCACTAACCCATGCATTCAGTAAGATACGTTTAATCACTCACTTATAGAGTTAGTCACGCACCTACTAAATCATCCATACAGACACTTATACACCCACTCATTCTTCAATACGCCTTTCCCTCTATATATTAAAAATATTTAAACTTTACAGAAACACAGTCACTGCATCATGTCATGAGTGATGTCATTTGAGATGTCATCAGTGATGTCATCAGTGATGTCACTGACCATGTCATGAGTGATGTAATATGTGACGTCATCAGCAGTGCATTGCGGGGGCGCGAGTTATAGTTAGCTGAACTAACTATAACGGGGGAATTTCACGGGTTTTGTACGAGTGCAATGTCCAACTAACTATAACTGTCCCTAAAACCTATGGTTTTTTCAGTGAATTTCAAAGGTTTTTTAAATGCAAATTTCTAACTATAACGTGTCTGAAACCTATGTTTTTTTTAGTGAATATATATATTATCTACTGGCGGTCGCCAGTAGATAGTTATAGTTACAACCTATTATCCATAGGAAATCCGCGACATTCTATTTGAAATAACTCTCTTGCCGGTTGACGTATCTTCGCGAAATTTTCAAACTTTGTGGGGCGCTCCGGTCCGCTCCTACCCTGAAAGTCTCGGGGGATTTGTCTAGCGGGGGCCGAGAAAAGGGGGTCCCAAAACGCGTTTTCCCCATGCAATTTTCCATAGGAAACTTTAGACACGGCTACAGCCCGAACTGCTGAACGGAATTACACCAAATTTGGCAAAGAGGTAGTTCTTGGTTCAGAAAGAACCCTTTTGTTAAATGGTGTAAATCCGTTCAGTAGTTGCTGAGAAAATCAAAAAGTAAAAGTACATATATATCTATGGGCACTGGAGGATTCGCGCACCCTGAGCGCACCGTCCCGATCACGAGCTGCATGTTAATTGGCTGTCAGCTGGCTGTCAACATTCCGATTCAGGAAATGTTGGCAGCCATTTTGTCCCTCGGTAGAACCGAGGGACAGAAACAAGTGCGCAAAAGCGCACAAAGGGGAGGGTAGAAACACCCTGACCCCTAGGTTTGCTCAGGGGTCCCACATAACCCCTGGGCAAAAAAAAAAATTTTTTTTTTTTTTTTTTAAATCGGCAGGATGCGCTCAGGGTGCGCGAATCCTGCCGAAAAAAAAAAAAAAATCGAGCGCGGTTTCCGCGCTCGATGTTAATGGCCCCGGGTGGCCCAAGTCCCGGGGCATGGTGGAGGATAATTTAATGTGTGGGGGCCTCAAAGGGCCCCCAAGCCCCGAGGACCGCCACCCCCCGGGGCTTTTAAAAAAATGGTGCGGGAGGGCTCTGAGCCCTCTCGCAGCCCCGGAGACCACCACCTCCCGGGGCTTTTTAAAAAATTATTAAACCTGTGTGGGGGGCTCCAGCCCCCACACGCCCGGGGACCACCACCTCCCCGGGGCACTAAACATTTTAATATGGGGGTCCGTTACGGACTCCCAGAGCCCGGGGACCACCACCTCCCCGGGGCTGTGTACTTGAATGGGAGGGGGGCCGCGCGGCCCCCTCCTGGAGACCCTTGATGGCCCTGGGGACCACCACCCCCAGGGCCGGCTCCTGCAGTGTCCCGGGGTACCTACCCCGGGACACTGTAGTTTGCTATGGCAGGACGGGAGCCTCGCGGCTCCCGTCCTGTCATTGCAAACTTGCTTTGGATATTGGAAGAGAGAGCAGGAAACCTGCTCTCTCTTCCAATATCCAAAGCAGATTGCTTTCCACATGGGGAGCAGCATGTTAGCTGCTCCCCATGTGGAAAAAGCTATGCCGGCTCCCGTAGGACACGGGGAGCCGGCGGGACTGTGGGGGTTTGGGGACCCCCACAGTCCCCAACGAGAAGGGCCAGCCCGGGGGATGGGGTCCCGGGGCAAGTAGTGGCCACGGAGGGGGCCACGCAGCCCCCTCCCCAAAGTAAAAAATGGCAATTTTTTTTTTTTTAAAAGTGCAAGGCCGGCCCGGAGGATGGGGTCCCGGGGCCTTAAATGGCCTGAGGAGGGGGCCACGCAGCCCCCTCCAAATAAAAAAAAGAGGCCGTGCCCCGGGGATGGGGTCCCGGGGCCAATACAGGCCCAGGGAAGGGGGGCCACGCGGCCCCCTTCCCGTTTTTTTTATTTTAATTTTTTTTTAAAAAAAGGGGTAAGGCCCTGGGGGATGGGGTCCCCAGGGCCTAAAAATAGGAAAAAGGAAGGGGGGCCACACAGCCCCCCTTCAGGGAAAAAAAAACAAAAAAAAAAAAAAAAAAACGATCGGGCCCGCAGGCCCCGCCCCCTTCCTTCACCACTCTGCAAACGCGCCCCCTGGCGCGTTTGCAGAGAGAACAATTCCCTTGAATACTGGGGGTCCCTGGGGGCCAACTAGCCCACCAGGAACCTCCAGTATGCGCCAGGGGGCTGCGTTGCAGAGAGGTGTAGAGAGGCCACATCCTTTTACACCTCTTTGCAACGCAGCTCTGTGGCGCTTTGGAGAGTATATGGTGGGCTAGTTGGACTCCGGGGACCCTCAGGATTCAAGGGGACTTAATCCCCCAACTTAAAACGCGCCACGGGCGCGTTTGCACTAGTGGTGAAGGGAGGGCGGGGCTTCAGGTGACATGTGTGCAAACAGGCCCCGTGGCGCGTTTTAAGATGGGAATTAAATCCCTTCAATCCTGAGGGTCCCTGGGGGCCAACTAGCCCAACAGGTACATCCAGAAGCGCCACAGAGCTGCGTTGCAGGAGGTGTAAAAAGGGTGTGGCCTCTCTACACGTCTCTGCAACGCAGCCCCTAGCGCATATTGGAGGTTCCTGGTGGTCTAGTTGGCCCCTAGGGACCCTCAGGATTCAAGGGAACTTAATCCCCCAACCTAAAACGCGCCACGGGCGCGTTTGCAAAGATGTCACCTCAGGCCCCGCCCCTCCCTTCACCATTGTGCAAATATTCCTCTAAAATCAGCCGAAATAGGAATTCCGAATTACTCACCTGTTATACGGAGAGACCTCAGTGCTGCATCTTTCAGCCCAGTACTGATCCTGAAAAGTAATTTTAACCGTACTTACCGGTAACTTGAATTTCCTTCATAGGCTAACATTGACTGGTTTCACTTGGACATTCTTCTAAGTGTGGAGTTTTGGAACTTTAAAATATTCCTCTAAAATCAGCCGAAATACGAATTCCGATTTACTCACCTGTTATCAGGAGAGACCTCAGTGCTGCATCTTTCAGCCCAGTACTGATCCTGAAAAGTAATTTTAACCGTACTTACCGGTAACTTGAATTTCCTTCATAGGCTAACATTGACTGGTTTCACTTGGAAATTCTTCTAAGTGTGGAGTTTTGGAACTTTAAAATATTCCTCTAAAATCAGCCGAAATACGAATTCCGAATTACTCACCTGTTATACGGAGAGACCTCAGTGCTGCATCTTTCAGCCCAGTACTGATCCTCAAAAGTAATTTTAACCGTACTTACCGGTAATTTGAATTTCCTTCATAGGCTAACATTGACTGGTTTCACTTGGAAATTCTTCTAAGTGTGGAGTTTTGGAACTTTAAAATATTCCTCTAAAATCAGCCGAAATACGAATTCCGATTTACTCACCTGTTATCAGGAGAGACCTCAGTGCTGCATCTTTCAGCCCAGTACTGATCCTGAAAAGTAATTTTAACCGTACTTACCGGTAACTTGAATTTCCTTCATAGGCTAACATTGACTGGTTTCACTTGGAAATTCTTCTAAGTGTGGAGTTTTGGAACTTTAAAATATTCCTCTAAAATCAGCCGAAATACGAATTCCGAATTACTCACCTGTTATCAGGAGAGGCCTCAGTGCTGCATCTTTCAGCCCAGTACTGATCCTGAAAAGTAATTTTAACCGTACTTACCGGTAACTTGAATTTCCTTCATAGGCTAACATTGACTGGTTTCACTTGGAAATTCTTCTAAGTGTGGAGTTTTGGAACTTTAAAATATTCCTCTAAAATCAGCCAAAATACGAATTCTGATTTACTCACCTGTTATCAGGAGAGACCTCAGTGCTGCATCTTTCAGCCCAGTACTGATCCTGAAAAGTAATTTTAACCGTACTTACGGTAACTTGAATTTCCTTCATAGGCTAACATTGACTGGTTTCACTTGGAAATTCTTCTAAGTGTTGATTTTTGAAACATACAAATATTCCTCTAAAATCAGCCGAAATCCGAATTCTGATTTACTCACCTGTTATCAGGAGAGACCTCAGTGCTGCATCTTTCAGCCCAGTACTGGTCCTGAAAAGTAATTTTAACCGTACTTACCAGTAACTTGAATTTCCTTCCATAGGCTAACATTGACTGGTTTCACTTGGAAATTCTTCTAAGTGTGGAGTTTTGGAACTTTAAAATATTCCTCTAAAATCAGCCGAAATACGAATTCCGATTTACTCACCTGTTATCAGGAGAGACCTCAGTGCTGCATGTTTCAGCCCAGTACTGATCCTCAAAAGTAATTTTAACCGTACGTACCGGTAACTTGAATTTCCTTCATAGGCTAACATTGACTGGTTTTCAGCAAAAAGCCAAAGTGTTGATTTTCACAAACTACAAATATTCCTTAAAAATCGCCTGTATGACTTAAACGCATTCTTTCAACTGTTTACAGGAGATGCACCAGTGCTGGATCCAGGATCCAACACTGAGTAAGAAAAAGTAACGATAACAGTTTTTACCTGCTAAGTGAATTTCCTTCCATAGGATAACATTGGTGATTCTATGAGAAAAAGTTTCAAAGTGTCAACTTTTAAAATACAATAATATTCCTTAAAAATCACGACTGTAACCAAACGCTTTTACTCAACTGTTTACAGGAGATGTACCAGGACTGAATCTAGGATCCAGTCCTGTGGTTACAAAAGTAATCCATAAAGTAACTAATTGCATTTAACTAGAAATTCACATTGAGCTGAATGTTGCATTGTGTTTGAAAATGTGTTGCCCATTGCAACAACTGTAACTACTGTACTTAAAAATCTATTGCCTATCTGCAAAGTATTTAAACTAAAGTAATTCATTCTGAGAAAGTATTTTTTGTAATGTAATGTATAATGTAATTACAATGTAATTTGACAAATAAAATATGTAAAAAAAAATTGTTTCTAAAAATGTAGTAAATCAGTATGAAAAAAATTAATATAACAATTAATACATTTAAAAGTTGTCATTTACAAAACCTTTGAAATTCACTGAAAAAACCGTAGGTTTCAGGCACGTTATAGTTAGAAATTAGCATTTAAAAAACCTTTGAAATTCACTGAAAAAACCATAGGTTTCAGACACGTTATAGTTACAAATTAGCATTTAAAAAACCTTTGAAATTCACTGAAAAAACCATAGGTTTCAGACACGTTATAGTTACAAATTAGCATTTAAAAAACCTTTGAAATTCACTGAAAAAAACCATAGGTTTTAGGGACAGTTATAGTTACTTGGACATTGCACTCGTACAAAACCCGTGAAATTCCCCCGTTATAGTTAGTTCAGCTAACTATAACTCACGCCCTTATAATGCACTGCTGATGACGTCACATATTACATCACTCATGACATGGTCAGTGACATCACTGATGACATCTCAAATGACATCACTGATGACATCATCCACGTGATAATCTGATGCAGCTCCTCACACCCTAATATAACCTTTGATACACCCAATCTAAATTACAGAGTGCCATTCGCAAAACCATAGACACTCCAACACCAATAACTACATACCCACTCACTGATTCTTAGGTCTACACACACATCCACTCACTCACCCGTACAGTCACTCATACTTATGGTCACTCAGTACAGGACTATCATATGCACTCTTACTCCTATATAGACACTCAAACACCGCCACTCATCCATAGAGGTACTCACACACCTAGTCAGTCATGCAAATAATTAAACACACTGCCATTTACTCACCTATACAGTTATACACACACCAGCTCACTTAATCATACAAATACTAGCACATTGTTACGCTCTTATACAATCACTGATACAAGCACACACTCATCCATACAGCCACTATCACAATCACTCACTCTCGCTTATAGCTATTTATATACTCCAACACACATATATACTGCCTTTCACATATGTAGTTACTCACACATGTACCACTGGGACATACATTCACTCACTAACACACTCTTACACACACTTACCCACCCATACAGTCTATCACAGATGCACTCTTGAAACCATCCACCCAGTGAATCACCCACTCACATCTATGCACAGAGTTGCACACACCCCTCCCACACAAACACTCAGGCACCCATACAGATACTCAGACAAGCATTCAATAACTCATATAGAAAATCATTTAGCTATTCACAAACACATGCAGCCACTTACACAGCAACAGACAGACGGATACAGACATTCACCCAGTTTAGTCACTAACCCATGCATTCAGTAAGATACGTTAAATCACTCACTTATAGAGTCAGTCACGCACCTACTAAATCATCCATACAGACACTTACACACCCACTCATTCTTCAATACGTCTTTTCCTATATATTTTAAAAATATTTAAACTTTACAGAAACACACAGTCACTGGATGATGTCATCAGTGATGTCATTTGAGATGTCATCAGTGATGTCATCAGTGATGTCACTGACCATGTCATGAGTGATGTAATATGTGACGTCATCAGCAGTGCATTGCGGGAGCGCGAGTTATAGTTAGCTGAACTAACTATAACGGGGGAATTTCACGGGTTTTGTACGAGTGCAATGTCCAAGTAACTATAACTGTCCCTAAAACCTATGGTTTTTTCAGTGAATATATATATATATAGAAATATTTGTAATATTAATTGACAGGCTATTTATTTAAATGTGTTGGAGAAAAATAACTGACATCTTCAGACAGCTCACTTGACAAAAACCTCTAACTAGTAACAGAGAGAAATAAACTCAATTTTTCAAGCAGCAGTTAGTAAAAAGACAAACTGACATTTGACCTCTTTCCTTGAACAGACAGCAAATGTGTGAAGATAAAACCAAGATTTAATGGCATCTTTATTGCCCATTCCCTTTCTGAATAACAGAACACCTGCTCCTTTCCAGCCTAAATTCACTCGCCAGATGTGACTAGGTGCTAAAAATAGCTCAACCTGATAAAATTTTACTCGCAATTGCGAGTGGGCAAGTAGGTTTTTCGAGGCCTGCCTACTATTGTTTTAGTAGGCTTTGGTCTCTTAGTTTATTACAGGTACAGTGACTGCCCCAAACTGGATTTTAGTCTTAGATGTGGGAGGACACTGATTACCATAGTACACTTCCTGCACACAGCCCCAAGTTTGTGTGGCGAAAGACTTTTGCCATCTTGAAAATGCCCAAAGTGGGTAAGGTTGGGCCCAGGAACTGGTATCCCTTCGGATAGGATGTGCTCAGAAGTCATTCATACACACTAGTTCGAGCCAGGCATACATGTGGCATATACAGGCACCCACAACACTCCTGCACCTGAGGAAGAACAGAAGAGGACTGGACCTGCTGTCTGTGACCTGAGAGGAGCCCTAAAGGACTGGACCTGCTGTCCGTGACATGAGAGGAGCCCTAAAGGACTGGACCTGCTGTCCGTGACCTGAGAGGAGCCCTGAAGGACTAGACCTGCTCCCTCTTGTATTGGCGAAAAAGTGGACCCTAAGGGTCATATGGCTGACCTCTGTTAAAGTTACAGCAACACAACAAACTATAAGAGGCCTTTTCCTGCAATTGCCCAGCAGCAACTGGACTTGGGCTGGACCCTGCTCTTCGTCTCTGCCCAACACCCTGTGAGGTTCTAAGTGCCTCCCTTGAGGTCCTGGGGGCATTCGAAGTCTACTACTGTGGTGGATTGGGACTGAAAGGACTAACGTCAGAAGGAAAAACCTTAGAAACATAAGAGCACTTCAAACAGCTAGGATAAGTAGGAATCGCTTGGCAGCACTGTGGATTACTAAGAAAAACATCCTGGTTAAGTGGATTAATATGAAAAGGTGATACCAACTTAGTCAAAAACCTGGGATTTGTACGCACAATAACTCAATTTTCATAGCCTGCTAAATAAGGCTCCTGAGTGACATCACTTACTCTACACAAAAATATTCAGTACCAGTAAAAAGAAATCCCACGATATCCGTTTTACGGGTGGGTGAGCCCATTGGTTGAAAAGTTGGACTTGTAAGATGCGTAACTAAGACTTGTGGAATCAATGGCCTCTCTTAGCAACCCTCATTCACCAAGTCACTCTTAAGAAGGTTTGCAGCCGATATAGTTTACTGTTACGGGTCTGCTTTCATCCTATTTTTGTTAAATGTAGGAACTTAGTCCTAAAAAAGTTGCATCTTTTTAGATAATTTGGTTTTTCCATCTTCTCTACACCAGCACTAAACAGCATGTACATTAATATTGTAATAAATCAAATTCTATCTTGCTATTGTATTGCTTTTAAATCACTGTGAGGTCCCACTCTTACAATACAATACTGTTTTATTTTATACAGCAGCTTCATACAAATATATCCCGATACAGTTTACTGGCACAATAAAAAAAAGACACAGCACAATGTTACAATGCGAGTCTGAGAAATCAATAACGCAGGAGGCACAGCAGGGGCGACAAGTCGAGTGAGGGCCCACAGGACGGCACAAGGGGGTGGAACAGCAAGCGAGGCATGGAGGATAAATATGGCATGAAGATCCCTTGGAAAAGGTAAGATCGCAGGGGAGTGGGAGGACTAATAACCTGGGAGGCACAGACCAGGCAAAAGATGGTATGAGGACCCCCTGGAAAAGGCAACACCACAGGTAATAGGGAAAAGGGGCGGTACAGCCAGGGAGGCGTGGAGGACAGGATAAAGGAAGTGAGAGGCGTATAATGAGGATATCGGGTGAGGAGTCCGAATGGCGATAGAAGGTGAATCACTATAGAAAGGAGGGAGAAAATGGGACAGCACATGATCAAGTCCTGGTCATTCCTCTTATGATTAAGCCTGGCTGAAGACTGGAGAATTACAACAAATGTACATGGCTGGACCCGTTCATCGGACGGAGGAAGAAACGATGAGCTTCCAACCTTAAGTAGAAGTAAACTTGCCGAGTGAACGGACAATGCATGCAATGTACACAGTTGCACCAGCCCAGCGAATGGAGGAACCAAAGAAGAGCTTCCCATTGGAGTCGGAAGAGATGGTTTATCAAATGAAGAATAACTTGGAAGTCTTAGTGCCTGTGACAGGTATTGAGCCAATATCTGCGCATGGACTTCTCTTTTTAAGAGGGCTGGCTTTTTAAGAGAGTAGGTTGATTGTCGGTCATCAAAAACAATGTGCTACACCCTCCCCCCTCACTAAAGGTGTGGCCGAACTGAGGCGCTAAGGATGGAGAACCACTGTTACAAGACAATTCGACCAGGACTGGATAAGATGGTGTCCCTACGGCGCATGGCAATAGTGAACAATGTATCCTATAGCTCCACGCTGACATGATATTTAATGCATGTATTTAGCTAGTGTGGCATTCTGGTATCTCTGGAGCAGACAAGAGACAACTGTACGCCATCTCTAGGCACCAGGTATTGTTACACAATGAATGTACAGCTTGGGTAGGTATGCGATCAGGAAAATTGGGCCCATCTTATGAGATGGCAGAGGAATCTGTGAAGGAGGAGGAATGGGCAAGCTTTGGATCGAAAACAGAAGTTTACCAACAGATAAAGGCAAACTTCCTAACAATAACCGAAGAAGGTAATCTGGTTCTAGAATCTTGACCATTAAAAAGAGTATCCACAGAATTCACTAGGTCTACTCACAAACAGTGGCCATGTCAGGATGTACTTCCCCGTTATTCAGACTCAATATGGCTTTTAAAGCACATACTAGGCACTCTTCCTCAGAGCAACAAGGCTCAAGAACATAAATCCCTGTTAGGATGCCGGCAACGAAGTAACTTGTCTTAAATTCACCACATAACCGTCAATGGGCTCAGAAAGTGGCAGCTATATCACTGAAGCCAAAGTGGGCAGTCCTTACGTCTCAACTGCTAGTTGGCCTAGAGAGGTGGGACTGAATTAAGCATTTCCCTGCGAGAGGGATGCCCAGAATCAAATTGGGAGGTGCTGGGAACATAAGGAAAGATTTCATGGGTGTTGGTCAAACTTGAAGGCAAAGGCTTCAACTTTGCAATGTGGGAAGGGAGATTCCACTTACTAAAGATGCATGTTCCTTTGGCCTTAGTTCTTTGAAAAGTTTCAACACCTTTATGGGTTACTAGGTTTTGAAATTTAGGAAACTTGAGGAATAGTTATGATTTCCCCCAAGGCAGAGGTTCTTCAGAGGGCTAATGGGGGTTTAGGTACAACAGGGGTAGGGAGGGACCTCCCCGAGACAGCAGTGTCTACTCAGACTGTTGTCTCCCAGGGCTTTGATCGACGTGGCATCTGAGAGGCAGTTGGATTCTCTTGGGTGGCGCTGATGTTCAACTTCTGCAGTCCAGGAATTTCCTGTCCAGTCTGGACCAAGTGCAGGATTTCTGAGAAAGGCACAGAAGAGTCCTCATCCCCTTCCTCAATATTGCTTCCCAGCTCCTTGGTGCCAGCGGTTTCGCCATCCTTCAGCCCATCGCCAGCTGGGTCTTCTTCACCTCCATTCTCCCCACACCTCGGAGATGTAGGATCCTCTTCACGTGGCTTTATATCTTGCCTCTTGTCCCAAATCTGCACAACCTCCTCCTCCCCAGCTCCCTTTTCTTGGGCATCCATGCTTCCTGAATTAGAGGCTCAGAAATTCTTGCAGGCTCCGGATTTCCGTTGAGTGCTCAGAGAGGAAGACCAAGCTACTGACACTCTCCAATGCTAGGAATACACCTAAAAGAAAAAAGCAGTTTTATTACTTCACTTGTATAACCATCAATTTCTGTAAATGGTGAAACGTTAACCTGCAGGTCAGATGAGATCAGACTATGGGTAGGGATTATTTAAGTACTTAATATAGCAGGGTCCTTGCTCCAAGGAGTAGCCGTGCACTCTACAGAAAAGTATTCTATTGCTTAAGACAAGGTGCTGCGTGTACAACAGAACTGTGCATTGGGCTCCGACTTATACTGGATTATAGAAAATTGGATGTGATGGGGAGTGGAAACACAATGAGGACAGACTCGGGCTGTTTTTGTTTTTTAAAGCAATTTATTGAAGTATGGATCCAAGCAAATGCAGCAAAAGGGCCCTTCCCCCATGCACAGCAGATCCCTCATGCCTCCATCCCACATACAAAGCAAGTCCCATGTACTCTGGGATGCACAGAGCGCGATTTACCAATTATACATCAATTTATAACCCAGGGTTCAATGTGGGTTGCTAAAAAATGAACATAGAATAACCCTCAAATGTGGCTTCCATCCTTCAACCTTAGCCTCTTCTCCCAGACTCTGATAAGGCCACTTGTGCATCCCTTCTTCCGCTTTCAGGGGCTTTTCTATGTTAGAAGTGAGTCCCTTTAAAGAGGTGCAGGCTCTCAAGAATGACTCGCACTTAGTAAGGTGCCTAGAGGCTGCTGACTTGTCTTCTGGTTTAACACCCAGTGCTGTGTCTGCACACAGGACAGGTTGACGCATCAAGACCGAATCCCTGCTTACATTGGACAAATGACTTGATCGTCCCTCTGGTAAACAAGTTCCTCGAGGCTCATCAGGCAACTTTCTCCATCTCAGAAATACTGGGTCCGTAGCACTGGCGTAAATTCAGGGTTATAGTAAATTAGGTTGTGGGAAGTAAAACACATGGTCATGCCAAGCTTTTTGGCTGTGCAATCCCATGTGTGGAGTAAGATGCTGTCCACAGAACTAACCTATGCGTTTGAGGCCGTAGGTGTTTAGGGATTCATAGCACATCCCAGAGAGCCTTCCCCACAACTGCCTAGTCACTATAGACCAATGTCTTGTATGTCTCCTGTGCCGTCCACAGGGCAGCAAGCACGCGGCCAGTCACTATAGACCAATGTCTTGTATGTCTCCTGTGCCGTCCACAGCGGCAGCAAGCACGCTGCCAGTCACTATAGACCAATGTCTTGTATGTCTCCTGTGCTGTCCACAGCGGCAGCAAGCACGCTGCCAGTCACTATAGACCAATGTCTTGTATGTCTCCTGTGCTGTCCACAGCGGCAGCAAGCACGCTGCCAGTCACTATAGACCAATGTCTTGTATGTCTCCTGTGCCGTCCACAGCGGCAGCAAGCACGCGGCCTGGTCACTATAGACCAATGTCTTGTATGTCTCCTGTGCCGTCCACAGCGGCAGCAAGCACGATGCCAGTCACTATAGACCAATGTCTTGTATGTCTCCTGTGCCGTCCACAACGGCAGCAAGCACGCTGCCAGTCACAATAGACCAATGTTTTGTATGTCTCCTGTGCCGTCCACAACGGCAGCAAGCACGCTGCCAGTCAGAATAGACCAATGTTTTGTATGTCTCCTGTGCCGTCCACAACGGCAGCAAGCACGCTGCCTGGTCACAATAGACCAATGTCTTGTATGTCTCCTGTGCCGTCCACAGCGGCAGCAAGCACGCTGCCAGTCACTATAGACCAATGTCTTGTATGTCTCCTGTGCCGTCCACAACGGCAGCAAGCACGCGACCAGTCACTATAGACCAATGTCTTGTATGTCTCCTGTGCCGTCCACAACGGCAGCAAGCACGCTGCCAGTCACTATAGACCAATGTCTTGTATGTCTCCTGTGCCGTCCACAGCGGCAGCAAGCACGCGGCCTGGTCACTATAGACCAATGTCTTGTATGTCTCCTGTGCCGTCCACAGCGGCAGCAAGCACGCGGCCTGGTCACTATGGACCAATGTCTTGTATGTCTCCTGTGCCGTCCACAGCGGCAGCAAGCACGCGGCCTGGTCACTATAGACCAATGTCTTGTATGTCTCCTGTGCTGTCCACAACGGCAGCAAGCACGCTGCCAGTCACTATAGACCAATGTCTTGTATGTCTCCTGTGCCGTCCACAACGGCAGCAAGCACGCTGCCTGGTCACAATAGACCAATGTCTTGTATGTCTCCTGTGCCGTCCACAACGGCAGCAAGCACGCTGCCTGGTCACAATAGACCAATGTCTTGTATGTCTCCTGTGCCGTCCACAGCGGCAGCAAGCACGCTGCCAGTCACTATAGACCAATGTCTTGTATGTCTCCTGTGCCGTCCACAGCGGCAGCATGCACTATAGACCAATGTCTTGTATGTCTCCTGTGCCGTCCACAACGGCAGCAAGCACGCTGCCAGTCACTATAGACCAATGTCTTGTATGTCTCCTGTGCCGTCCACAGCGGCAGCAAGCACGCTGCCAGTCACTATAGACCAATGTCTTGTATGTCTCCTGTGCCGTCCACAGCGGCAGCAAGCACGCTGCCAGTCACTATAGACCAATGTCTTGTATGTCTCATGTGCCGTCCACAGCGGCAGCAAGCACGCTGCCAGTCACTATAGACCAATGTCTTGTATGTCTCCTGTGCTGTCCACAACGGCAGCAAGCACGCTGCCTGGTCACTATAGACCAATGTCTTGTATGTCTCCTGTGCCGTCCACAGCGGCAGCAAGCACGCTGCCAGTCACTATAGACCAATGTCTTGTATGTCTCCTGTGCTGTCCACAGCGGCAGCAAGCACGCTGCCTGGTCACAATAGACCAATGTCTTGTATGTCTCCTGTGCCGTCCACAGCGACAGCAAGCACGCTGCCTGGTCACAATAGACCAATGTCTTGTATGTCTCCTGTGCCGTCCACAGCGGCAGCAAGCACGCTGCCAGTCACTATAGACCAATGTCTTGTATGTCTCCTGTGCCGTCCACAACGGCAGCAAGCACGCGGCCAGTCACTATAGACCAATGTCTTGTATGTCTCCTGTGCCGTCCACAACGGCAGCAAGCACGCTGCCAGTCACTATAGACCAATGTCTTGTATGTCTCCTGTGCCGTCCACAGCGGCAGCAAGCACGCGGCCTGGTCACTATAGACCAATGTCTTGTATGTCTCCTGTGCCGTCCACAGCGGCAGCAAGCACGCGGCCTTTGCAGGTTTGCCAGTTATTTGGAAGCCTTGCACTACAGATTAACATATCCAAGCCTCCTCCTTGAAACATTTTTGCAGGCAGTAAGTATACCCCATAGAAATAATCAGCATTCTTGAAGCACTTGTGCCAAATAGCAGGGCTGCGCTTCATAGCACTACACGGTTTCATCCCGACGGGAGCAGATAATGCAAGGGTTATGGTACCTAAAGTGTTCAAGCCGCAACATCAGCAGGAGAGCACCTGTCATACTTCAGGTTAATTTACAGAGTTTTCCCAACAGAGCACTTGGCTGGACAGGGTGCTCAGATTAAACAAGCACTGGCAAAGCCAATAGGTCTCGCCTCTGCAAGTAAGTGGGTGTGGTTTTGAAGACTGGATGGCACACTGGATGTTTGAGCAGCAGATGGGTTCACAAGTTTGGAAGAGAGGCTCACAGGTTCAAGGGCTGTGGTAGACCAGGGAACATGAGCATGTAGAGAAAACAGAAGAGGGAGTAGATACTGGTGGACAGGAGGGATAAGTGTGCACACCAGGGCTCGTTATCAACACCATGAAGTGTGCCTGGGGTACTTGTCAGAAAGGCTGATGGAGGAAAGAAGGAAGGAACGTAGCCTGGAAGAGGAATCGGGAGCGACTGATCACCGAGTGATTACATAGAGGTAGACTGCTTCAGGAGAGAGGAACGTGTGGGCAGAGAGGGCTGCGTAGGTAGATGCTCAAAAAGATACAATGCAGGAAGGATGGATAGAGGCAATCTGGAAGCAGAGGAGTGACTGGGTAAGTAAGTTTGGCTGATACAGCAATGAGTGGGTACCAGTGTTTGGGAGGAGCAACTGGAAACATTTATAGGGAGAATAAAGTGAGGGGTCTTAAAGGGTTCAACAGGAAGCAGGGGGTGGAAGAGAGTGGAAAGTAGGTAGGGGGTAAAAGATGTGGATGAAAGCAGGAGACTGCTGAGTGGGCTTAGAGGTGCAATGCGAGAATAGACATTTCAGAGATGGGGGGCTCTGGAGATGGGTGGGTCGGTGGAGGGAAAGCCTAGATGAACATGAATGAATACAAAGACTGCAAGTTACAGACCAGGGCAGGGGGGCATCAACCTGGGCAGGTGTAACTGTGGTTACAACCTTATGGTTTGTGTGAAGCTTAAGGAGCTGAAGGGGTTCCAGGATTGGGCTACATTTCACTCAAAGGATCCTCTGGGTGAGATCCACCCTCTAAGTATGTTTTCAGCCCTGGGAACCCCTGTAGTGCAATGACGGCCATTCGATATCACTCGTAGCTGCCACTAAAATAACACCCCATAACATAAATGACGTGTACAAACCCTGCTTGTGCTATTTTCAACAGGATTAGTCCCACCCACTATTTGCAGACAATTTACAAATGCAAGACACTATTCATGGAACAGCCAACTCCGGCGAACCAGGGGCAGGGCCAGAGTCACACACAGCTGAAAGGCTACATCACAATAAAGGGCCACACACTGATGGAGGGCTAAAACACTGTTAAAATTGCCAGAGCCTTTGGTTTTGAAGCACTGTCTTACGCAGACGATACACAGTTAATTGTTACACTTGGTAAAGATTTGAATAATGTAAAAGCACACTTTTCTGCCGGTATGACAGCTATCGCGACCTGGATGACAGACAACTGTCTACAGTTGAACGCCAATAAAACCATGGTAATGCTCTTGGGCAAGGCCCAACAGCTCTGGGCATCTGAATGGCCGCCCTCAGAATTGGGCACTGCACCCACGCCTAAATTGGTTGCAAAAAAAATGTTTTCCTCTAGATCAGGCACTCACTATGAAAGAGCAGCTCAGGACCATTGCAGGAACTTGTTTTCATACGTCGCGCTTGTTACGGAGGGTTTTTCTCTCCTTCCTCATTCTACAAGGAAGACCTTGACTCAAGCTCTAGTTATCAGCCGCCTAGATTATTGGAATGCCTTATTGACTTCCATCAACGAGACCGCGATTCATAAACTGCCTGTGGTACAGAATACTGTATCATGTCTCATAACTAACCTTCCACCCAGGACAGCTTCTTTTCCTCTTTTGCACTCTCTACATTGGCTGCCAATTCATAAAAGAATCATTTTTAAAATTTGTTGTTTGACACATAAATCCTTAAATGGCAAAGGCCCAAGTTATCCGTCTGCAAGGCTTTTCCCTGACCAGCCAGGTAGATCGTTAAGATCTAGTGATAAAGCCCTGCTTACTGTTCTTCGAATAAGAAAGTCTCGCTCAGGAGACAGGTCTTTCTTATTCAGCCCCTTTGTATTGGAATAAGCTTCCGCTCTACTTACGTCATTGTACAGATCATTATAAATTTAGAAACCTGCTTGAGACAGAGCTGTTTGAGGCTTAGTAGTTTTGATTCAGTTTATGATCTGGGCTGCGCAGATACACCCCTTCCGGGGTGATTCGTGCACCCCGGAACATTACATAAGGCAGCATGCAGCTGGAGGGCTACAACACAGGGTCACACACAGCTGAAGGCTACATCACAATAAAGGGCCTCAACCAGATGTAGAGCTCCTTTACAACACACACAGCTGGAGGGCTACAACACAGGGTCACACGCAGCTGAAGGGCTTCATCACAGCATAAAGCCACACGCAGCTGGAGGGCTACACAGGGCCACACACTGCTGGAGGGCTACGAAACAAGGCAAAATACCGACGGGGGCTTCTCTACAACACAAGACCACACAGCTGGAGAACTACATCAAACAAGCATTGGCATAGCCAATAGGTCTCGCCTTTGGGACCTTATAAGTGTTTAGTTATCCAGCACAATATCCTTGGTGCAACAACATCAACTGTTGCATAGCTAAACACTTATAAGGTCCCAAAGGCGAGACCTATTGGCTATGCACATTCAATAATGCTGATATTTTAAAGCAATGCGGATATAAGGCTGATATTTGAAAGCAATGCGGAAATGTTAAAGCACATTCACTAATGCTGATATTTCTTGCCCGGGAGTGGTGCGTGCGTGTGCGCGCGCAGTCCGCTCTTTTTCAAAGCACATACTCGTGCTTGTGGCGCGCCGCTGCGCACTCCCGCAAGGTGTATGCCGCCACAAGCACGAGTATGTGCTTCAAAAAAGAGCTGAACGACGGCTAAAGGTCCTCCTATGCAGCGCATGCGCGCTGCGTAGGCGAGACCTAAAGAGTCACACACAGCTAAAATACTACATCACAATAAGGGGCCACACACTGACAGAGGACTCCATTACAACACACAGCTGGCGGGCTACAAGACACAGGGCCACGCGCAGCTGGCGGGCTACAAGACAGGGCCACATACTTATGGGGCTACGTCACAAGGCCACACGCAGCTGGAGGGCTACATCACAACACAAGGCCACACGCAGCTGGAGGGCTACAACACAAGGCCACACGCAGCTGGAGGGCTACAACACAAGGCCACACGCAGCTGGAGGGCTACAACACAAGGCCACACGCAGCTGGAGGGCTACAACACAAGGCCACACGCAGCTGGAGGGCTACAACACAAGGCCACACGCAGCTGGAGGGCTACAACACAAGGCCACACGCAGCTGGAGGGCTACAACACAAGGCCACACGCAGCTGGAGGGCTACAACACAAGGCCACACGCAGCTGAAGGGCTACAACACAAGGCCACACGCAGCTGAAGGGCTACAACAAGGCCACACGCAGCTGGAGGGCTACAACACAGGGCCACACGCAGCTGGAGGGCTACAACACAGGGCCACACGCAGCTGGAGGGCTACAACACAGGGCCACACGCAGCTGGAGGGCTACAACACAGGGCCACACGCAGCTGGAGGGCTACAACACAGGGCCACACGCAGCTGGAGGGCTACAACACAGGGCCACACGCAGCTGGAGGGCTGCATCACAACACAAGGCCACACGCAGCTGGAGGGCTGCATCACAACACAAGGCCACACGCAGCTGGAGGGCTGCATCACAACACAAGGCCACACGCAGCTGGAGGGCTACAACACAAGGCCACACGCAGCTGGAGGGCTACATCACTGGGCCACACGCAGCTGGAGGGCTACAACACAGGGCCACACGCAACTAGAGGGCTACAACACAGGGCCACACGCAACTGGAGGGCTACAACACAGGGCCACACGCAACTGGAGGGCTACAACACAGGGCCACACGCAACTGGAGGGCTACAACACAGGGCCACACGCAACTGGAGGGCTACAACACAGGGCCACACGCAGCTGGAGGGCTACATCACAGGGCCACACGCAGCTGGAGGGCTACATCACAGGGCCACACGCAGCTGGAGGGCTACATCACAGGGCCACACGCAGCTGGAGGGCTACATCACAGGGCCACACGCAGCTGGAGGGCTACATCACAGGGCCACACGCAGCTGGAGGGCTACATCACAGGGCCACACGCAGCTGGAGGGCTACATCACAGGGCCACACGCAGCTGGAGGGCTACATCACAGGGCCACACGCAGCTGGAGGGCTACAACATGGCCACACGCAACTGGAGGGCTACAACACAGGGCCACACGCAGCTGGAGGGCTACAACACAGGGCCACACGCAGCTGGAGGACTACAACAGAGGGCCACACGCAGCTGGAGGGCTACAACACAGGGCCACACGCAGCTGGAGGGCTACAACACAGGGCCACACGCAGCTGGAGGGCTACAACACAGGGCCACACGCAGCTGGAGGGCTACAACACAGGGCCACACGCAGCTGGAGGGCTACAACACAGGGCCACACGCAGCTGGAGGGCTACAACACAGGGCCACACGCAGCTGGAGGGCTACAACACAGGGCCACACGCAGCTGGAGAGCCACAACACAAGGCCACACGCAGCTGGAGAGCCACAACACAGGGCCACACGCACCTGGAGAGCCACAACACAGGGCCACACGCAGCTGGAGAGCCACAACACAGGGCCACACGCAGCTGGAGAGCCACAACACAGGGCCACACGCAGCTGGAGGGCTACAACACAGGGCCACACGCAGCTGGAGGGCTACAACACAAGGCCACACGCAGCTGGAGGGCTACACACAAGGCCACACGCAGCTCGAGGGCTACAACACAAGGCCACACGCAGCTGGAGGGCTACAACACAAGGCCACACGCAGCTGGAGGGCTACAACACAAGGCCACACGCAGCTCGAGGGCTACAACACAAGGCCACACGCAGCTGGAGGGCTACAACACAAGGCCACACGCAGCTCGAGGGCTACAACACAAGGCCACACGCAGCTCGAGGGCTGCAACACAAGGCCACACGCAGCTCGAGGGCTACAACACAAGGCCACACGCAGCTCGAGGGCTACAACACAAGGCCACACGCAGCTCGAGGGCTACAACACAAGGCCACACGCAGCTCGGGGGCTACAACACAAGGCCACACGCAGCTCGAGGGCTACAACACAAGGCCACACGCAGCTCGAGGGCTACAACACAAGGCCACACGCAGCTCGAGGGCTACAACACAAGGCCACACGCAGCTCGAGGGCTACAACACAAGGCCACACGCAGCTCGAGGGCTACAACACAAGGCCACACGCAGCTCGAGGGCTACAACACAAGGCCACATGCAGCTCGAGGGCTACAACACAAGGCCACACGCAGCTCGAGGGCTACAACACAACACAAGGCCACATACTAATGGGGTTACATTACAACACCACAAGCAGCTGGAGGGCCCCATCAGAACACAGGGCCATCCACAGCTGAAAGGCTACATCACACTTATCAAACATGGCTTCCATTTCTCCTCTGGTTAAGTGTCTTCTTAAGTTCACCCTTTAACAGTCTCCCCACTTCCCAAATGTGCAGCATTTAAGCCGCTCTGGCACGTCTATTCTCAATACCTCTTACACGAGGCAGCATTTGCCTTTTCACCAGCAAGGGTCGGGACAAGATGTGTACTTGGTGTGAGTGGATCAGGAATTAACCCAAATACACTACACTGACTTCACACGGGATTTGCACGTTTGGGAAAGATAGGAAGATATTTAAACTTGATCCATCTTCTTACTATGTGGGTAGAAGATGGGATCTCACACCATAACTCCTTATTGCACCCTACCATACAATCTTGCAGTATGAAGGGTTTCTTCCACAGCACAACGCTAGCCTTATGTTCAGCATGGGCTGATGAGGTGCTCCTCGAAGAGGGAGGGGGGCAGGGGTCTCAGCGTAGGAAGACGATATGTTCAGCTAGGCACAATGTGATGCTTCCAACAGGTGGATTTCAGGGAGGGACAATGAGGCGCCCCTCGAAGATGAGAGTCTCTGCAAGGGACGATGAGGTGGGTCTTGGATGCTTTTCTGAACCGTAGAAACGCTGGCTCGACCCCAAAGTTCTCCCTGGGATGTCCCTGCCAGAGAGGGCGCTTTACTTCTGGACCCTCCTCCTCAACACTGCTGGGTGGCTGCCTTCAGTGGCATGTGAGACAGACAAGTTGGCAGGCACACTCTGGATTTTTAGACATCTCCCCCTTGTGCCAATAAAGTTAGATTTCAAGTGGGGAACTCTTTGTCCTAGGCAAGATCCATTCCAAAATGAGGGAGGTGGATTAAGGCTATGCTCCGTTGTAGTCAGCTCGTGCATGGACAGAGGTGCACAGCTAATGTATTGAGGCTTCCTCATGTCTGCCTCAACATGTACCAAAGATGCACAGCTTTCGCCTTAATGCCTCCTCATGTCTGCCTCAATGAGGACCAAAAATGCACGGCTTAGACCTTGATGCCTTGTCATATCTGCCTCAAAATGGACCAAAGATGCACTGCATAGCACCTAATGCCTCCTCATGTCCTTGATTGCTCCTGGTGTCTGCCTCAAGAGGGACAAAAGATGCACAGCTTAGGCCTCGATGCCTCCTCATGTCTGCGTCAACATGGAACAAAGATGCACCACATAGCCCTGGATTCCTTCTCAGGTCTGCCTCAACTGAGCCCAAAGATGCACGGCTTAGGCCTTGATCCTCATGTCTGTCTCAAGAGAGACTAAAGATACACAGATTAGGCCTTCATGCCTCGTCATGTCCTCGATTCCTGCTGGTGTCTGCCTCAAGAGAGACTAAAGATGCACAGCTTAGGCCTTCATGCCTCGTCATGTCCTTGATTCCTTCTGGTGTCTGTCTCAAGAGGGACCAAAGATGCACAGCTTAGGCCTTGATCCTCATGTCTGCCTCAACTGAGCCCAAAGATGCACGGCTTAGGCCTTGATCCTCATGTCTGTCTCAAGAGAGACTAAAGATGCACAGCTTAGGCCTTCATGCCTCGTCATGTCCTTGATTCCTGCTGGTGTCTGTCTCAAGAGGGACCAAAGATGCACAGCTTAGGCCTTGATCCTCATGTCTGCCTCAACTGAGCCCAAAGATGCACGGCTTAGGCCTTGATCCTCATGTCTGTCTCAAGAGAGACTAAAGATGCACAGCTTAGGCCTTCATGCCTCGTCATGTCCTTGATTCCTGCTGGTGTCTGCCTCAAGAGAGACTAAAGATGCACAACTTGGACCTTGATCCTCATGTCTGTCTCAACTGAGACCAAAGATGCACGGCTTAGGCCTTGATGTCGCCTCATGTCTGCATCAACAATCAAAAGAGCCCAAAGATGCACAGCTTAGGCCTTGATCCTCATGTCTGTCTCAAGAGAGACTAAAGATGCACAGCTTAGGCCTTCATGCCTAGTCATGTCCTTGATTCCTGCTGGTGTCTGCCTCAAGAGGGACCAAAGATGCACAACTTGGACCTTGATCCTCATGTCTGTCTCAAAAGAGCCCAAAGATGCACAACTTGGACCTTGATCCTCATGTCTGTCTCAAAAGAGCCCAAAGATGCACAGCTTAGGCCTTGATCCTCATGTCTGTCTCAAGAGAGACTAAAGATGCACAGCTTAGGCCTTCATGCCTCCTCATGTCCTTGATTCCTGCTGGTGTCTGCCTCAAGAGAGACTAAAGATGCACAGCTTAGGTATCGATGCCTCTTCATGTCTGCATGTTATGTTACAGGTATTTATATTGTACTGACGCACCCTAGAAGGGGTATCTTGGCGCAGGAGCCTACAGACAACAGTCACAGAATATTTATTAAAACACTTCAATTTTAAGTAACTTCCTGAATTTGAGATGATCAAGGCACAAACATATGTGAACCCGGAAGGGCATTTCAATAAAAGGGGGCCAGATAAGAGAATGCTCTACCCCCTGACCAAGACTTTTTAATCTGGGAGACTGTAAGCAACATTTTACCTCGTGATCATAGAGCTTTTCCAGGACTGTAAAGGGTGAGCTTCAAAGCCAGAAAAAGCCCTTTCCCCATAATGGCTTTGTGGGTAATACAACAAATTTTAAAAATAATCCTCTTGCGAACAGGTAGCCAGTGTAAGGAGCGTAGAAGAGGAGCAGATGAAGACCTTGCAGAAGCCTTACAAATAAGGCGCGCTGCCGTATTTTGCACCACCTGTAGTCTCATCAACAAGGACTCGTTTATGGAGGCAAATAAAGCATTGCTGTAATCCATGCGACTCATAACCAAGGCCTGGACTAATATGTTCCTTGCTGACTGCGGAAGAGGGAAAACACGTCTTAACAGGCGGAACAGATGGAAACAGAGCCCCGTGCTGTTACGGACCTGTTCTTTCATAGCAAGAGATTGGTCTAGATACACTCCTAGATTCTCAACAACCATTTTTGGAGTTGGAGCAGTGCCGAGATCAGCTGGCCACCAATCAGGAGCCCACATGTTAGGGGCCATTCTGAATAGCAGCATCTCGGTTTTATCCGCATTAAGCTTGAGACCGTTCTCTGTCATCCAGGCCACAGTAGCTCTCGGACCAGCTACAAAACGTTCTTTTACTGCGCTCGATTCACAGTCGAAGGAAATCAGAAGCTGTGTCTCGTCCACATAAGAGTACAATTCCAGTCCGTATGATGTCACCATCGTGGCCATTGGTGCCACAGATATTAAATTACGTAAGGCTCAAACGCGAGCCCTGAGAGACACCGTTGTCCAATAGTACAGTGCGAGATCTAAAAGAACCCAAATTTATAGTCTTTGTTCTATTAGCCAGAAAGTCCTTGAACCATCACAGAGCTAGACCACAAATGCCACACTCCCTTAGCCTCAGCAGTAGACGTGAGTGGGACAGAGTCGAAAGCTGCAGATAAATCAAGTAATACTAACATATCAGGACTGTTAGTATCTAAAGAACATCTAATATGATCAGTTACAGCCACTAAAGTAGTTCTGGTGATATCAAATCAATCAATCAGGAATTTATATAGCGCTGCTACTCAGCCGTAAGGGTAGAAGGGTGCTATGAAATGGTCGAAACCCTGATTGTGAAGAATCTAAAAGGTCATTTGCTTCTAATAGACCCTACGTTGCCGGTTTATCTGGCCTAGGCAAACACAAGGAGATGATGGATGGAGTGCTGAAACTTTTCAGACACTCTCCCCCAGTCACAGTCATCAGTCTTGACCCTGTGCCTCATGGGAACAGTCCAGACCGAACTGCTAAGCCATGTCTTCCCTGGACTGGAATCAAGCATCCTGGGACCGGTTTCGGGCTAACAGCCCTCATCAGCCAGGCTATCTTGAATCCAGTGGCAAAGTGAGCAAGGGACCCACGTCTGGGCATACCCTGCCAACCTAGGGCGAACAAAGCAAACACAAGGAGATGATGGACGGAGCTGGCCTGGCTGATGAGGGCTGTTAGCCCGAAACCGGTCCCAGGATGCTTGTTTCCGGTCCAGGGAAGACATGGCTTGGCAGTTCGGGCTGGACTGTTCCCATGAGGCACCGGGTCAAGACTGATTTGCATATAGCTGTGTCTGAACTGGGGTGGTGGAGTGAGCTAAAGAATGATGATGGATTCAACCCAGATCTGTGACTGGGGGTGAGTGTCTATAAAGTTTCAGTGCTCCGTCCATCATCTCCTTGTGTTTGCTTTGTTTATCTGGCCTGCCAGCAACTTACTCAATAGGGGAAGCAGCGAAATAGGGCGATAGCTATTTAAATCATTAGACACCACATTAGGTTTCTTTTGTATGGGGATCACCTGTGCAGCTTTCCAAGCTAAGGTGGTTTTCCCACTGGTTATCGATAGATTAAACAAAGTGCAAAGTACAGGTGCACGTATTTTAGAGAGACAGGCTGATGTCCTAGGTGGACAAATATCTATAGGAGACCCAGATTTCCCCGAAGCAAGAGCCGTCTGGATGGGTTCTGTCGTAAAAATAGTAAAATGCTCAAGACTGGAAGTACATCTGGCATTAGAGTTTTCGCAATCCGGTTCCTCAGTTGTCTGAAGATTTACCTCAGAAAAGTTCTCATAAATCAAGTTAATTTTCTCATCTAAATATTTGGCTAGCCAATCGCATAAGGCTTGAGATGCCTGTACGCTTGGAGTACAAGCTGGAGGATTAATACAATAATTTAGAGCTTTAAACAGTTCTTTGGAGGAACGGCCAGCTGTAGTGATTTTATTAGATATATAAAGCCTTCTCGCTCTTTTAAGATTATGATGCTACCTAGTCAAAGCCACCTTATAAGATTCATCTACTATCAACAGAGCCCCAAGATGCAAAGTTTGTACTGTTTACATTGCAAAGCTCCACAGACAGCTGTGGTTGGGAACATGGGCTGCATGGGTAGGTGCAGACAGATACAAGGGCCTTGGGACTGCACAAGTGGCTGGGGAGGCTGACGGGTACTGTGGAGGAGTACAGGGAATGGCCCTTGGACACAGGGGATGCGTGGGCTGGAAGTACAGTGCAGGGTGTGGATGGCCCTTGGACACAGGGGATGCGTGGGCTGGAGGTACAGTGCAGGGCGTGGATGCAAGGGTGGGGTGGATGGGCCTTGGACACAGGGTATGTGTGGGCTGGAGGTACAGTGCAGGACGTGGATGCGGGGGTGTTGGTACAGTACAGGGCGTGGATGCAGGGGGGAAGGGGAGGATGGGCCTTGGACATAGAGGGATGTGTGGGCTAGAGGTACAGTGCAGGGAGTGGATGCAGGGGTGGGGTGGGTGGGCCTTGGACACTGGATGCGTGGCTGGAGGTACAGTGCAGGGCGTGGATGCAGGGGTGGGGGTGGAGGGGCCTTGGACATAGAGGGATGCGTGGGCTGGAGGTGCAGGGAAGGGGATGCAGGGGTGGGGGTGGATGGGCCTTGGACACGGGATGCGTGGGCTGGAGGTACAGTGCAGGGCGTGGATGCAGGGGTGGGTGGGCCTTGGACACAAGGGATGCGTAGGCTGGAGGTAAAGAGCAGGGCATGGATGCAGGGGTGGGGGTGGATGGGCCAGTGCAGGGCATGGATTCAGGGGTAAGGGGTGCATGCAGTACAGAGAGGGATACAGTAAATGGGTCTTGGACACAGGGGATGCGTGGGCTGGAGGTGCAGGGCATGGATGTGGGGGTGGATAGGCCTTGGACACAGGGTATGAGTGGGCTGGAGGTACAGTGCAGGGCGTGGATGCAGGAGTGGGGGTGGATGGGCCTTGGACACGGGATGCGTGGGCTGGAGGTGCAGGGCATGGATGTGGGGGTGGATGGGCCTTGGACACAGGGTATGCGTGGGCTGGAGGTACAGTGCAGGGCGTGGATGCAGGGGTGGGGGTAGATGGGCCTTGAACACATGGGATGCGTGGACTGGAGGTACAGTGCAGGGTGTGGATGCAGGGGTGGAGGTGGATGGGCCTTGGACACAGGGGTTGCGTGGGCTGGAGGTGCAGGGCAGGGAATGCATGGATGCGGGGGTGGATGGGCCTTGGTCACGGGTTGCGTGGGCTGGAGGTACAGAGCAGGGCATGCATGGATGCAGGGGTGGGGTGGATGGGCCTTGGAATGCAGGGGTGGGGGTGGATGGGCCTTGGACACAGGTTGTGTGGGCTGGAGGTACAGTGCAGGGCAGGGAATGCATGGATGCGGGGGTGGATGGGCCTTGGTCACAGGGGTTGCGTGGGCTGGAGGTACAGAGCAGGGCATGCATGGATGCAGGGGTGGATGGGCCTTGGACCCAAGGGATGCGTGGGCTGGAGGTACAGTGCGGGGCATGGATGGTGGGGTGGATGGGCCTTGGACATAGAGGGATGCGTGGGCTGGAGGTGCAGGGCAGGGAATGCATGGATGGGCCACTTGGACAGGGGATGCGTGGGCTGGAGGTACAGTGCAGGGCGTGGATGCAGGGGTGGGGTGGATGGGCCTTGGACATAGAGCGATGCATGGGCTGGAGATGCAGTGCAGAGCAGGGAATTCGGGGGTGGATGGGCCTTGGAATGCAGGGGTGGGGGTGGATGGGCCTTGGACACAGGGGTTGCGTGGGCTGGAGGTACAGGGCAGGGAATGCATGGATGTGGGGGTGTGTGGGCTTCGGTCACAGGGGTTGCGTGGGCTGGAGGTGCAGGGCAGGGGATGCAGGGGTGGGGGTGGATGGGCCTTGGACACAAGGGATGTGTGGGCTGGAGGTACAGTGCAGGGTGTGGATGGGCCTTAGACAGGGGATGTGTGGGCTGGAGGTACAGTGCAGGGCGTGGATGCAGGGGTGGGGTGGATGGGCCTTGAACATAGAGGGATGCATGGGCTGGAGGTGCAGGGCAGGGAATGCATGGATGTGGGGGTGGATGGGCCTTGGAATGCAGGGGTGGATGGACCTTGGACGCAGGGGTTGCGTGGGCTGGAGGTACAGTACAGGGTGTGGATGGGCCTTGGACAGGCGATGCGTGGGCTGAAGGTACAGTGCAGGGAGTGGATGCAGGGGTGGATGGGCCTTGGACACAGGGGTTGCGTGGACTGGAAGGGCAGGGAATGCATGGATGTGGGGGTGGATGGGCCTTGGAATGCAGGAGTGGGGGTGGATGGACCTTGGACACGGGATGCGTGGGCTGGAGG
Organism: Calotriton arnoldi; assembly: GCA_963921515.1. Classification (NCBI taxonomy): domain Eukaryota; kingdom Metazoa; phylum Chordata; class Amphibia; order Caudata; family Salamandridae; genus Calotriton; species Calotriton arnoldi. The sequence continues at coordinate 195,272 of CAWUFW010013766.1, forward strand.
TGCAGGGCAGGGAATGCATGGATGCAGGGGTGGGCGCAGGGTCTGAGCAGCCGCTATAGTGCTAGTGTGTAGGGAGATGCGACCACTTCAGGCTTTAACATCCTATAACGGACTAACTGGAACCAGGCGGTGCAATGAAAGGCATTAACCCCGGAGCGTTGGTATTTATAGAGTGGAACAAAGCGCCGCCTGCGCTCGCTGCAGAGGAGGCGCCTGTGATTCAGCGGCGTCGCCACTGCGGAGCCCGTTACCTTGGAGTCTGGCGTCGGAGCATCCCCCCCCACCACCCCCTCCCCACGGCATGCGACCCTCCCACCCCTCCACCGATGCTTCCTACCCTCCCTCCCCCCACGCTTCCTACCCTCCTCCTCCCCATGCTTCCTAGCCCTCCACCGATGCTTCCCACCCTCCAACCCCTCCAGCCATGCTTCCTACCCTCCCTCCCCCACCCATGCTTCCTACCCTCCTCCTCCCCCATGCTTCCTAGCCCTCCACCGATGCTTCCTACCCTCCGACCCCTCCAGCCATGCTTCCTACCCTCCCTCCCCCTCCACCCATGCTTCCCACCCATGCTTCCCTCCCCCTCCACCCATGCTTCCCTCCCCCTCCACCGATCCTTCCTACCCTCCGACCCCTCCACCCATGATTGCTTCCCTCCCCTCCACCCATGCTTCCTATATGCCTGCCTCACCTCTGTAGTACACACTGCCCTCCGCTGGCACCTTCACCCATCTACCGCTCCCCTCGCTGGGGCCTGCCACCCTCCCTCCCTCCCTCCTCTGGACCCTTTACCCATCTCATCCCCACCCCTCCCTCTACGGCTGCCGTCCCCTCGGGCAATTTATCCTCCGCCCCCGGTGTTGTTCTCGCACATTTGAGGCCCCCCCTCCCCCCCATCTCTCTCCCATCAACCTCCTGGCTCCCCGCGAGTCCACTTATCTAAACCCTCTCGTCTCTCACACCTCTAGTCCACCCCTCCTCCTCCTCTCACATCTCTGCTGATCCCCCGTCGCCCACGCCCCCTCCTCCCTCACCTACTGTCCCACCCTCGCACCTGTCTCACCCCAGCCTTCAGTGCCCCCTCCCAGGCCCTCTCCTCCTCGAGCAGCCTCCACACCTCCCCATACACCCCTCACACCCATGGAGCGCCCCTCCTTTATCCCCTAACCATACCTCTCTCAACCCCTCATCACCCTCCTCTTTCATCTCCCTCATCACACACCTCCTCCTCCATCCCTAATCGCCCTCCTCCATCCCTCATCACCCTCCTCCATCCCTCATCACCATGTTCCTCCATCCCTCATCACCATGTTCCTTCTTCCCTCATCACCATGTTCCTTCTTCCCTCATCACCATGTTCCTCCATCCCTCATCACCCTCCTCTTTCATCTCCCTCATCACACACCACCTCCTCCATCCCTCATCGCCCTCCTCCATCCCTCATCACCATGTTCCTTCTTCCCTCATCACCATGTTCCTTCTTCCCTCATCACCCTCCTCCTCCATCGCCCTCCTCCTCCATCACCCAGTTCCTCCAGCCCTCATTACCTTCCATCCCTCATCACCCTCCTACTCCTCCATCCCTCATCACCCTCCATCCCTCATCACCCATCCCTCATCACCCTCCTACTCCTCCATCCCTCATCACCCTCCTACTCCTCCATCCCTCATCACCATGTTCCTTCTTCCCTCATCACCATGTTCCTTCTTCCCTCATCACCTTCCATCCCTCATCACCTTCCATCCCTCATCACCCTCCTCCTCCATCACCCAGTTCCTCCTCCATCACCCAGTTCCTCCAGCCCTCATCACCTTCCATCCCTCATCACCCTCCTACTCCTCCATCCCTCATCACCCTCCTACTCCTCCATCCCTCATCACCCTCCTACTCCTCCATCCCTCATCACCCTCCTACTCCTCCATCCCTCATCACCCTCCTACTCCTCCATCCCTCATCACCCTCCTACTCCTCCATCCCTCATCACCCTCCTACTCCTCCATCCCTCATCACCCTCCATCACCTTCCATCCCTCATCACCCTCCTACTCCTCCATCCCTCATCACCTTCCATCCCTCATCACCCTCCTACTCCTCCATCCCTCATCACCCTCCATCCCTCATCACCCTCCATCCCTCATCACCTTCCATCCCTCATCACCCACCTACTCCTCCATCCCTCATCACCCTCCATCCCTCATCACCCTCCTACTCCTCCATCCCTCATCACCCTCCTACTCCTCCCTACTCCTCCATCCCTCATCACATCACCCTCCTACATCCCTCATCACCCTCCTACTCCTCCCTCATCACCCTCCTACTCCTCCATCCCTCATCACCCTCCATCCCTTATCACCCTCCTACTCCTCCATCCCTTATCACCCTCCTACTCCTCCATCCCTCATCACCCTCCTACTCCTCCATCCCTCATCACCCTCCTACTCCTCCCTACTCCTCCATCCCTCATCACCCTCCTACATCCCTCATCACCCTCCTACTCCTCCCTCATCACCCTCCTACTCCTCCATCCCTCATCACCCTCCTACTCCTCCATCCCTCATCACCCTCCTACTCCTCCATCCCTCATCACCCTCCATCCCTCATCACCCTCCTACTCCTCCATCCCTCATCACCTTCCATCCCTCATCACCCTCCTACTCCTCCATCCCTCATCACCCTCCTACTCCTCCATCCCTCATCACCCTCCTACTCCTCCATCCCTCATCACCCTCCATCCCTCATCACACACCACCTCCTCCATCCCTCATCGCCCTCCTCCATCCCTCATCACCATGTTCCTTCTTCCCTCATCACCATGTTCCTTCTTCCCTCATCACCCTCCTCCTCCATCGCCCTCCTCCTCCATCACCCAGTTCCTCCAGCCCTCATTACCTTCCATCCCTCATAACCCTCCTACTCCTCCATCCCTCATCACCCTCCATCCCTCATCACCCATCCCTCATCACCCTCCTACATCACCCTCCTACTCCTCCATCCCTCATCACCATGTTCCTCCATCCCTCATCACCATGTTCCTTCTTCCCTCATCACCATGTTCCTTCTTCCCTCATCACCTTCCATCCCTCATCACCTTCCATCCCTCATCACCCTCCTCCTCCATCACCCAGTTCCTCCTCCATCACCCAGTTCCTCCAGCCCTCATCACCTTCCATCCCTCATCACCCTCCTACTCCTCCATCCCTCATCACCCTCCTACTCCTCCATCCCTCATCACCCTCCTACTCCTCCATCCCTCATCACCCTCCTACTCCTCCATCCCTCATCACCCTCCTACTCCTCCATCCCTCATCACCCTCCATCACCTTCCATCCCTCATCACCCTCCTACTCCTCCATCCCTCATCACCTTCCATCCCTCATCACCCTCCTACTCCTCCATCCCTCATCACCCTCCATCCCTCATCACCCTCCATCCCTCATCACCCTCCTACTCCTCCATCCCTCATCACCCTCCATCCCTCATCACCCTCCTACTCCTCCATCCCTCATCACCCTCCATCCCTCATCACCCTCCATCCCTCATCACCCTCCTACTCCTCCATCACCCTCCTACTCCTCCATCCCTCATCACCCTCCTACTCCTCCCTACTCCTCCATCCCTCATCACCCTCCTACATCCCTCATCACCCTCCTACTCCTCCCTCATCACCCTCCTACTCCTCCATCCCTCATCACCTTCCATCCCTCATCACCCTCCTACTCCTCCATCCCTCATCACCCTCCATCCCTCATCACCCTCCTACTCCTCCATCCCTCATCACCCTCCTCCTCATCACCCCTCCTTTCAGCCCTCTCACCCCACATCTCTCCTTCATCTCCCCATCACCCCTCCCTTTCGCCCGTCCTCACCCCCCATGGCCCCGCCCCTCGGCCGTGCCCACCTGGCTCGGTCCGTGTCCGCCCCAGGCCCCGGCTCCGCAGCTCCTCGCCCCGCACCGCGTCCAGCAGACAATGGAGCCGGAGATGGAGGAGCACCAGGGAGAGACCACCGCGGCCTGGGAGGGGGGCGCGGACCGTACCAAGAGGCATGGGTCTGCGGCGGCGTGAGTCACTGCGCTGCCGACACTGAAGAGGGACGGCACTGCGAGCACCGGCTGGCGGCCATCTTACCACTGCAGAGAGGCGAGGGAGCAGCTGACACTGAAGAGGGACGGCACTGCGAGCACCGGCTGGCGGCCATCTTACCACTGCAGAGAGGCGAGGGAGCAGCTGACACTGAAGAGGGACGGCACTGCGAGCACCGGCTGGCGGCCATCTTACTACTGCAGAGAGGCGAGGGAGCAGCCGACACTGAAGAGGGACTGATCAGTGAGCACCGGCAGGCGGCCATCTTACCACTGCAGAGAGGCGAGGGAGCAGCCGACACTGAAGAGGGACTGATCAGTGAGCACCGGCAGGCGGCCATCTTACCACTACAGAGGGGTAACAGAGAACCGAGGGAGCAGCCGACACTGAAGAGGGACTGATCAGTGAGCACCAGCAGGCGGCCATCTTACCACTACAGAGAGGTAACAGAGAACCGAGGGAGCAGCCGACACTGAAGAGGGACTGATCAGTGAGCACTGGCAGGCGGCCATCTTACCACTGCAGAGAGGGGAGGGAGCAGCCGACACTGAAGAGGGACTTATCAGTGAGCACCGGCAGGCGGCCATCTTACCATTACAGAGAGGTAACAGAGAACCGAGGGAGCAGCTGACACTAAAGAGGGACTGCTCTAGCAGCGGCAGGCGGCCATCTTACCACTATAGAGGCGAAGGAGCACCCAACACTGAAGAGGGACTGATCGGTGAGCACCGGCAGGCGGCCATCTTACCACTACAGAGGCGAGGGAGCAGCCGATACTGAAGAGGGACTGATGAGCGAGCACAGGCAGGCGGCCATCTTTTTTTTTTTTTATTTATTTATTTATTTAATGCAATTTTATATAGCGGGCTTCATCCTGGACTCCTCCCTCTCAATGACCCGACAAGTCAACGCCGTCTCCTCGTCTTGCTTCAACATCCTACGCATGCTGCGCAAGATCTTCCGGTGGATCCCCACCGAAACCAGGAAGACGGTCACCCAGGCCCTCGTCACCAGCCGACTGGACTACGGCAACTCCCTCTACGCCGGAACCACAGCCAAACTTCAAAAAAGACTCCAACGAATCCAGAACGCTGCAGCTCGACTCATCCTGGACATCCCCCGACACAGCCACATCGCCAGACACCTGAGAGACCTGCACTGGCTCCCCGTCAGCAAGAGAATCACGTTCCGACTCCTCACCCACGCACACAAAGCCCTCCACAACCAAGGCCCCAGATACCTCAACGACCGTCTGACCTTCTACACTCCCACCCGCCAGCTACGATCGACCAACCACGCCCTCGCCGCCGTCCCCCGCATCCGAAGAGCCACAACGGGAGGAAGATCCTTCTCCTACCTGGCTGCCAAGACGTGGAACTCCCTACCCATCCACCTCCGCCTTACCCAAGACCACCTCTCCTTCAGGAAGCAACTCAAGACCTGGCTGTTCGAACAGTAGCGGACCCCCCTCCCCCAAGCGCCTTGAGACCCTCCGGGTGAGTAGCGCGCTATACAAATGATTGATTGATTGATTGAAAAGAAATGCGAACATAGCGAACATTACCCAAAGGTGTCAGAGCGCTTTACAAAAGAACCAGTTGCGTTACATAAGGACTTTGAATTACATTAGTTACAAAAGAAATGCGAACATAGCGAACATTACCCAAAGGTGTCAGAGCGCTTTACAAAAGAACCAGTTGCGTTACATAAGGACTTTGAATTACATGAGTTACAAAAGAAATGCGAACATAGCGAACATTACCCAAAGGTGTCAGAGCGCTTTACAAAAGAACCAGTAGCGTTACATAAGGACTTTGGATTACATGCGTTACAAAAGAAATACAAGCAGAAAAAATTGCAAATGTACAAGTTGCAAAGTCACTCAAGGAAGAGATACAAACGGATAAACGCTAAACTCCTAGGAATGGTAGTAAGTACAAAGGTCTACTACATATACTAGTGGTTAGAGTAATATCTAAGCATATATACACAAATAGTGACTTTACTCATGATTACATTTTACCAGCGATTAGGCTTGGGCAACTCAAAATTACATATTTACAGAGTGAACGGCGAAATGAAACATCAAAGGGGGTAGAGAGCGGTGGGGGTGGGAGGGGAGAAGAGTCGGAGGCTGAGATTGGCGAGAGGGGGACCTGAGGGGAGAAAGAGATAAGGCAGTCCAGCAAAGAGAAATGTCTGAAGTTCGGCACCCTCCCCCTGCGTCAGAGGGCTTTACAAAAGAACCAGTAGCATTACATAAGGACTTTGAATTACATGCGTTACGAAAGAAATACAAGCAGAAAAAAAAAAGAAATAGCAAATGTACAAATTGTAGAATCACACAAGGAAGAGATGCACACAGAAAAAAATTGCAAATGTACAAGTTGCAAAGTCACTCAAGGAAGAGATACAAACGGATAAACGCTAAACTCCTAGGAATGGTAGTAAGTACAAAGGTCTACTACATATACTAGTGGTTAGAGTTATATCTAAGCATATATATATATATATATCACGGCCGTCGCGAGCACTACCTCGGTAGTGCTGCGCACGTCCGTTGGCCGACGCGGCCCCGCCCACTCAATGGAACGCCCCGCACGTAAACGGGTTAACCCCTTGACCGCGATCGGAATTCCGCTCGTGTGCTGGACATTCCGATCGCGGGTGTGGTCATGACGAGCTCAGCTCGTCATGCGCACAGCGCGACCGCGCAGCATGACGAGCTGAGCTCGTCACGAGCATCGAAGGGGTTAAAGAGCTTTATTGAAGTAATTAGAAACATAGGTACAATATACAACAATACATAGAAAAAAGGTAGCAAGGAATTAGCAAACTGAATAAATAATTTGATGGAATAAAGGACACAAGAAATCTGTCATTAATATAAAGATATTCCAAAGAGGAAAAGCAATAAGAAAAAATTGTACCTAGAAACAAGATAGCATTTTACATTTTTGTTTTTTTCAGAAAAAGGGAAAACCTAGAAAAAGGAAGAGGAAGAAAAGAAAAACTGAAAGAGAGAAAGAACAGAGGAAGGGAGGAAGAAGGAGAAAAGAAAAGGAGGAGAGAAAAGAAAATGAAGATATAATAGTATCTTCATCTAATATTATATCGAAACTTTACTGTTATAGCAATCATAATGGTTCCTAAAAACAGGATAATAACTGTACATTTGACATATAAAAAACGTAAAATAGAAGAAAAGAAGAAAATACTCATGGTTGTTGATAAACAAAGGAGCTATCTTGATTACGTAGTGCAGATGTGGATAAATAATTGGTAAGTGGAGACCAGAAGGCTTCTTTACGAATAAGTTGTTGAGAAGTTTTGGCAGAGGCTCTGTCCAGTCTGTGATGATAGCAAAGAAGGTTCCACCAGGCGGAGAAAGAAACCTTAGAGGCGTCCTTCCAATTCAAGGTGATTACTTGAAAGGCAATAGCAATTAACAAGTCCACAAATATGCCCACCTTGCGAGATCTGAACCAATTTGCAGAGTTACTTCCCAAAAATATGGAGTAGATGTCAAAGGGAAATTCAATAGAACAAATAGAGGAGATTGACCCACATACTTTAGACCAAAATCGGGTTATATTAGGACATAGAAAAAAGGAATGCATTAAAGAGCCAGGGGTATTAGGACAAACCCAACAATTCGGGGATAAGTCTGAACTAAACTTAGAGAGAGATAATGGAGTTAAAAATAATCGTTGATAAAAATAATAGAGAGTCTGAGTAGTGCTAGAATTACAGGAGGTGTGGTGTATGCATGTCCAAATGGAATTCCATGTATGCACAGAAAGGGTGCGCTGTAAATCAGATTCCCATAAGAGCTCAACTTTACTTTTAGAGCAACTGAGAGAAGAAAAATGGAGGTATTTGTAAACTTGAGAGGCTTTAATAAAGGGGGAAGTGGATAAAGGCTCGAACATAGGATCTTGAAAAGGGAGGGGAGATCTAGAAAGTAGAGAAAGCTGATCCGTCAAGAGCAATTGTAAAGAATCGTATCTAAGTAATGAGGAAACAGGAAGGTCAAATGTGGACTGGACCTCTTGTAGGGAAAGACAACGGGAGTCATGTATTAGTTGCTTAACCAAGAAGATCCCTTTGGCAGCCCAAGTTTTCCAAAAAATAGTACGGTTGGACAATTTAATACTTTTGTTGTGCCAAAGGGGTGAGTCTAAAAATATCTGTAAAGGGCTATGAGACTTGCACTTAATATGATGAAAAGTTGAAATGAATGTTGAAATCGTTGGGTAGTTAAAAGAACGAGGAGGATGGGTAAAACTGGCCAGTAGAGAAAAAGGGAAAGGAGAGACCAAAGATTCTTCCAACTTGTGCCATACAGAAGTAGAAGTTCCTCCCGAAATAGATAAATATGGTAACATTTGGCGAATTAGAAAAGAGGAATGATACTGTCGAAAATTGGGAAAGTGAACATCACCCCGATCCTTAGAAGCAGAGAGAAGGGCTAAGGAAATACGGACCTTCCGACCGTTCCAAAGAAATTTACTCAAAATTCCATTAAGGGTTTTAAAAATTTCAATGGAAGTTTAATTGGTAACATGGACAAATAAAAGTTAATAACGGGGAGCATCATCATTTTAATGGTGTCCAATTTACCCCACCATGACAAAAAAAGGGAGACCATCTGTCTGTCATATTATTTACTTTTGATAGGACTTCCTCCAGATTAAATTGAATTGTTTTTGTAAGAGAAGAAGAATATTTTATCCCCAAGCAAGTAATATTATTAGTAGTCCATTTAAAAGCAATTCCTTCAAACATACTCCTTAAGCAATATTTATTTAAAGGAAGCACTTCAGATTTGGAAAAATTCAACTTATAACCAGACAGAGCTGCATAGGAAGAGAGAAGTTCGGTAAAAGCGGGTAAAGAGGTAGAAGGATCGGAAACATATAACATAATATCATCCGCATAAGCAGTAAATTTAATTTCAACAGTTTTATGCGTAAAGCCACGGAAGGTGGGGGAGTGTCGTAAAGAGTGAAGAAAAGGCTCAAGAGAGAGGATAAAAGTAACGGGGAAAGAGGACATCCTTGACGAGTGCCCCTTTGTAAAGGGAAATAAGAGGATTGAGAGCCATTAACAAAAACCGACGTTGTAGGGGAGGAATATAACAAATTGATAAGAGACAAAATAGATGGACCAAAGCCATGCCATTTAAGGGCACGCATCATGAAAAGCCAATGAACGCGATCAAAGGCTTTTTCCGCGTCTAGGGTTATGGCAGCGATAGGGGAGGAGCTCTTAGCTGCAAGATGTATAATGTTGAGGAAAGTTCTAGAATTATCAGCAATAGTCCGTCCCTTAACAAACCCCGTTTGTTCGGAACCAATTAAATCAGGGAGGACCTGATTGATACGAAGGGCTAACACCTTGGCATATAGTTTGCAATCAAGATTAATCAAAGATATAGGACGATAGTTGGCACACCGGGAAGAGTCTTTATCTTTTTAGGAATGAGACAAATCATAGCTTCGAGAAAAGAGCCTCGTGCCTCACCATTAAAAACAAAATATTGAAAAAGAGATAGAAGATGGGGCAAAAGGACAGAAGAAAAGCAAGAATAAAACTCAGCAGTGAGACCATCAGGACCTGGGGCCTTATCTTTAGGTAACAAGGACAAAGCAGATTTAATCTCTGAAGTGATATATCCTTCAAGCTCCTCACCCACGCACACAAAGCACTCCAGAACTCCGGACCAGCCTACCTCAACAGACGACTCAGCTTCTACACCCCCACCCGCCAGCTCCGCTCGACCAGCCTCGACCTCGCCACAGTCCCCCGCATCTGGAAAACGACCGCCGGCGGCAGATCCTTCTCCCACCTCGCCGCCAAGACCTGGAACACCCTCCCCACCAACCTCCGACAGACCCAAGACCTACTGGCCTTCAGAAGACTCCTCAAGACCTGGCTCTTCGATCAGTAGCAGCACCACCCTCCTCTTCCCCCAGCGCCTTGAGACCCTCGCGGGTATGTAGTGCGCTTTATAAATGACATGATTGATTGATTGATTTCCAAAATAGAACAATCAGGATGCGGGGAAGAGCGGGAAGGTAATGAGTTAAAAAAAGAGTCCAGAACTGCATCTGAGGGAGAAGATGCAGGAGTATAAAGGGTCTTATAGAAATCTGTAAAACAAGTTAATATTTCATCATCTTTAAGGCGAGGAATATCACTGTCATCGATAATCTTGACTATTCTAGATCTTTGAGATTTAACCTTCAAGTAGTTCGCCAACAATTTACCAGCTCGATTACGACCACCATAACATTTAGAATTAATTTTTAACAACATCCCAGAGGCTTCTTCCATAGATTTCCTGTTAAAGTCAAGTTTGGCTTGGACCAGGGTCTTGAGGGTATCGACATTTTGGAGGAAAAATATGCATGTTCCAATTCTTTAATGGAGGAGAGCAAAGAAGCGGATTCCTTGCGATATTGTTTCCTTTTGCTAGCTACATAATCTATAATGAAGCCTCTGGCTGTTGCTTTGAAAGCATCCCAGACAGTATGAAAGGGCAGATCTGGACTAGCATTAAGGAGAAAGAATTCAGAGACAAAATCTTTAAAGCGTCCGAGAAAGGAGGGATCTTTAAGAAGGTAATTATTAAAACGCCAATGACGTGATTTAGAGGGTAAGGAAGGAAGGTCCAAACTAATCAAAACAGGAGCGTGATCAGAAATAAGAATGGAGCCAATCTCTGCATGCATTAGATTAGAGAGAAGGTGTGGGCTTAGGAAAATGTAATCAATTCTAGATGTAGAGTTATGAGTGGGGGAATAAAATGTATATTCTAAACTATCAGGATTAAATATTCTCCAGGCATCAACTAGGCCCTTTGCACGGATGGTTCTAGTAAAGGTTTTTTTGCATTTTATTAGGAATATATCTAGAGGAGGAGTTCCTATCCGTAAAAGGGTCCATTACCTGATTACAATCACCACCCACTATGAGATTAGAGTCAGAACATGCATGGAGAGTGTGTGACATGGATCGCCAGAATTGTGAGTCAATGCCTGTGGGGCCATACATGTTAAGCAAAGAAACATGGGATCCGTTAATAAGAGTACTGAGAAGAAGCCAACGACCATCTTCATCCTTCTCTTCTTTTTCTATCGTAAGGGATAAGGATTTGTGAAAGAGTATTACTACTCCATTTTTTCTGCCTTTGGAAGAGGAACTATAAACATGACCCACCCATTGCTTTTTAAGGGAATTAACATCAATCTCATTAAGGTGTGTTTCTTGTAGCATTGCAATTTTACATTGGAGCTTAGAGAGATGGGTAAGTACCCGTTGTTTTTTAACTGGATTACGTAATCCCTTTACATTCCATGAGATAATCCGAACATTATCAGTCATTGCAAGGCAAAAAAGGCATTAATATTAACGATAAAAATACAAAATTCAACGAAGTTATACAGTCAATATGAAAGCAACCAAAAGCAGTACAATTAATGCATTGAAAATTGAACAGATGAACAGAAAAATGAGTATGAAAAAGGTGAAAAGAGAAGATAACAAAGAGGAAGAGAAGAGTAAAAAAATGAAGATATACTCGAAAAGAAGGATACGAAGTCAAAAAATGAGATGGAAAGAGAAAAGAAAAAGGAAAAGTGGACAAAGAGGAGAAAGTAAAAAAAGAAAAAGAGAAAGAAATGAGTGATAAAAAGCAAGCAGTTGACAGAAAGCCGGGAGACTTCAGTCAAGAGAGATGGAATAAGCATCCAGAGGAAGGAAAAAGGAATAGGGAGGCGGGGAGCTGCAGAAAGAGAGAAAGACGGCAGAACCGACACAACACAGATAACTGAGACCGGTAAGATTAATAGATAAAAATAGATAGAAGGAAGGGAAGAAAATATATAAGAACCAATCCAGGGAGACCTTCCATGAAATAAAAATAACATAGAAGACAACACAACCAAGTAACCAATTAACTAGATAACACTTACCAAACATTTGGGGTAATCGTAAACCCTGGGGTCAGAACAAAAGGGCAGGGGATAGGAGAACATCCAGGGAATGGATCGGTACAATAATATAAAAGGCTAAAAAGAGAAAAAGAAGAAACGGAAGATTACAAAATGAAGTAACCACTAAAAAGGTTAACAAGTCATAGTTACTAAACAAAAACAACATCTACAGAACATAAACAACAACATCATAAAAGGTGAAAGTTGTCAGAACATTGGAATAAGTGCAAAAATTTCAAAAAACAAAACACAGACAAATTAGACAATACAACTCAGGGCCCTCCAAAGTCCATCTCGTCTCCTTTGTGTCGAGAAATAAATTGTCTTAAGTCCTCAGGACGATCAAAGGAATAGGACCTCTCTTTGTAGGTAACTTTAAAGAAGCAGGGATGCACTAGACCGTATCTGGCATTCATGGATCAAAGAGCCTGGCGAAGAGAGAGAAATTCTTTGCGTCGAGCTGCAGTAGCGCGGGCCACATCCTGAGAGAAGAACACTTTTTGGCCAGACCACAACATTTGCTTCCTTGACTTTGCCGATGAGAGGACCATTAAAAGTTCAGTATATCCCAAAAACAGAACAATTATCCCTCTGGGACGTTGTGCTGACGGTGATGAAGAGGAACCAGACGTTTTAGGGCCGATGCGATGAACACGCTGTAAATTAAGAGATGTACCCTCTTTGAGACCGACAATCTTGGGAATGTGTACTTTTAAGAAAGCGAGCATATCAGACCCCTCCTCTCCTTCAGGAATACCATAAATACGGAGATTATTGCATCTATTGCGGTTTTCTAAGTCTTCTGTTTGAGTCTTGAGGAGAGCAATCTCTTTAGACATAGCCGCAACTTGAGGTGTCAGATCCTGGGTATCACTGATCCTTTGTTCCACAACAGACATTCTTGATTCCAGATTAGACCATTTCTCATCTAGCTTCTGAAGAGTTGCATTGGTATCAATAACAAAGGGCTTAAGCAATTTTATCTCCTCCATGAGGTCTTCCATTGTTATGGGTAATGGCGACTTGGTGGGCGAATTAGGTTCCTTCTTGTGACGCTTCGGAGGAGAGACAGGATTAGGTTCCTTACGAGAGGAAGACATACCTGCCGGGATGGTTCGTTGACCAAGAGAAGGGGAAGGCTCCATAAAGACGAAAATATTAAAGGAAGCTGGTTCCAATTTCACAAATGCCACTAACTGTAAGTGATAAGCCAAAGTGCTTCACAAGAAGGTGGCACAACGTGAAAAGGTCAATGTGGTAAGTAGGTAAAGAAGTCTCTACAATACATAGGCAAAACCAGGTTTGAACAAGCATTGGCATAGCCAATAGGTCTCGCCTTTGGGACCTTATAAGTATTTAGTTATGCAGCACAATATCCTTGGTGCAACAACATCAACTGTTGCATGGGTAAACACTTATAAGGTCCCAAAGGCGAGACCTATTGGCTATGCCAATGCTTGTTATCTTTGAGGTAGTTTCAATGGGAAACCAGGCTGCAATACACAGATATACCCCTATAAACTATCCTACAGCTGCAGATACCCAGTTGGAAAAAGATGGAGAAGAATGTACTACAATCTCTAGACTGATTGCTGCCCTGTTTCCACAATGTTTAATGCATCACTGGCCACGCATGTGTTAGTCCTGGTAGCACCGAAAGGACAATCCATGCTTCTCCACAAAGTACGTTGCAAAAATGTGTGCTCACATGGGCGATGTGAGGTAATCTCACTAGACTTTCTCCTATGGGCCAACACAAATGGAACATTTATAAGCAGTGGAGTGGATGGGAGTGCAGAAGCAAATTCTGGAAACCCACAACCTCCTCTCCTAAACCAACTGTCATGTAATCAGCCTCAGAGACATGGCTGTGAAGCGGCTCTGCCATTATCCTCAATTTACTTTCTGCCTCTAGGTCATAAGATAATTTTTAAAACGTGGAAGCCAAGAAAAGGGTGATGGGTAACCTTAGTACACACTGCCAACATTAACTGCACAGAGCTACCCAAAACAGTATAGTTCTCATATGGGTGCACAGCTGGCCTCTGTACTATCAACCCTAACAGTTCATTCCTAGTAGTAGTGGTATACAACCCCATTGATACAACTTGGCATTCATTGATACATTCCTTGAAATTACCACCCACTTGCAGGACTTACACAAGAAAATCTTTATCTTGGGCAACTTCTGACTGTTATTGACAGGCCACATTTAAAACAGCTGACGGACTTTGTTGAAAATTTTCAGAACCATAAACCAGACGGTCCACTGCAAATAGCCGTACGTATTATTCTCTCACTCCACCGAGATCACCAACACTGTGGTCAAACCACAAACCTGCTCACAACTATAATTCCATCTACCTCTCAAACTTGAAATATAGCACTATCATCAGAAAAGAATCAACTTACCACCCATCCCGGTCAAACAGTAGAGAAATGGCAGAATAGAGAAGCGTGAAGAAGTCTAAACTCCTGCCAACCCTAATGACCCAGCAGATCAGAGCCCTAGGTGCATTAGCTCCAGCAAAAATAAGAACAGTAAAGACGGGTATTAAATCATGATGGTATGGTAAAAGCCGAGTTAACTGTATATTTCTAAAACTTCAGTTATGGCCTCTGAGATCAGGGCTAGCGCAGGTAGTTGCAAGTGAATTAAAGGTAAATGATGCCTGTGCCCCTTTGCTACGTATCCCTTCCGAAGCCAGTAGGCATCGTGAAATACTTAATTCCCCATAAATTACGTTTAACATTAAACTACAAAAGAAGCAAAGGAGTCATCAGATTTGAAATTCTAAATTTACATATAAACAGATAAACAGGTGCTGTTTTGAGTTACAAATGTATGCAAATACAAGAGGATCATTAAGTACACGTGCAGATGTAGAGTTGCATTAACTGTTGCAAAAGCAGCGGTATCAAATCTCCTCTTTCTTACCCCCTCAAGTAAATAGTTCTCATCTGATTCTTAGAAGTGGAGGGGACGGAACCCAGCCCTGGATGAAAACGTATATAATGTTTTAAGGGCTAAATTATATAGATGACACACACACCTAGCGCCAAAAAGCAGCGGAACGATTTAACAGAGAACATTTTGGTACAACAGAAGCCTCTCCAAAACACATAGCAGGATAATAACGGGATCTGGTTGACATAGTGTATCGAACTAATTTAGGTTTCGCCCTTCTTTGTCAATTAAAGACACTCATGCATTGGATGAGAGTACGGCATGAGTCTCACATGCCCATTAAAGAGATATTCCATTGATCTGTATAATCTGTAAAATGAAGGAGTGACTGAAGGGCACTGCGTTACAGCTAGGGCTGCCGACTACTTTGGAATTGGGGAACCAGGTTCAAGTCCCGGCGCCAGTTCAACATCCTTTTATCCTGGTTACATCACTTAATCTCCCCGTGCCTAATGCATGAATCTGAGCTTGTGTAACGCAACCAATGCTCACAGAAAGCGCACTAATGCACTTGGACAGAGTTTGCACAATATAATAAGAAACCCCCGCCAAAAAGAAAACAAGAGTGAGGGAGCGTGGCGCGGCCGCGAAAGAAGAATAAGCTAATAACGTGCGCGCACGCGTTAATGGAAATGGATCCCGCGAGTGGTGCGCGCGCGCGCTTGGGAGAGCAGTCTGCTCATTTTCAAGCACTGCACTCGTGCTTGTGGCGCGCCGCTGCTCGCTCCCGCAAGGTGGATGCCACCACAAGCACGAGTGCAGTGCTTGAAAATGAGCAGAGCGACGGCTAAAGGCCCTCCTATGCAGCGCATTGGATGAGAGTACGGCATGAGTCGCACATGCCCATTAAAGAGATATTCCATTGATCTGTATAATCTGTAAAATGAAGGAGTGACTGAAGGGCACTGCGTTACAGCTAGGGCTGCCGACTACTTTGGAATTGGGGAACCAGGTTCAAGTCCCGGCGCCAGTTCAACATCCTTTTATCCTGGTTACATCACTTAATCTCCCCGTGCATAATGCATGAATCTGAGCTTGTGTAACGCAACCAATGCTCACAGAAAGCACACTAATGCACTTGGACAGAGTTTGCACAATATAATAAGAAACCGCCGCCAAAAAGAAAACAAGAGTGAGGGAGCGTGGCTCGGCCCCGAAAGAAGAATAAGCTAATAACGTGCGCGCACGCGTTAATGGAAATGGATCCCGCGAGTGGTGCGCGCGCGCGCTTGGGAGAGCAGTCTGCTCATTTTCAAGCACTGCACTTGTGCTTGTGGCGCGCCGCTGCTCGTTCCCGCAAGGTGGATGCCGCCACAAGCACGAGTGCAGTGCTTGAAAAGGAGCAGAGCGACGGCTAAAGGCCCTCCTAAGCAGCGCATGCGCGCTGCGTAGGCGAGACCTAAAAATAGCAGTCCTAGATAGAGAAATTGCAGCAGTAAGTAAATACTCGAAAGAACCACAAGATGGCAGTATCACATCAGTCAGAAAAATTCAGTAAACATGTTAGAGCAGAATTCTAAAAGCTGACATAAAAAATTGATGCTAAACAGAAGGAATCGTTCCGTGTATCAAATATTCTTTCCTTAATATCACAAGGTGAAGAGAACACTGCTACATAAGGTGGAATGCAGAAGAGTTGTCAAATTCCATTCCCTGAATGAGCTGAAAAGGGAAGTGGAAAATAGGTGAAATATATGTACGTTTAGGGCTAAGACAAGAAAAAGGTGCCCTTTCCAAAAAAGCTGAAGCGTTTCAGAAGCATTGCAGAAAAACGTGGCATTTCTCCACAGCAGCGAATTCAGCGTGAGGTGAGCATTATTGAAAGCGCAAGATGGCGGTCGCGGGCTCCTCATGAAACGCGCCGCATATCTGAAGAAAAGTTCGGTGTGAAAGCGGGCTTACCGCGACATGAGAATGATAGCGGTAGACTCAGTGAAGGTTCCGACGTTCACATTGATGGTCCAAGCCTTCGGTGAAGCTCCTTATCGGTCGCTTTGTTCACATTCCTTTGAAGTCGGACCGGAGCCTCGTCAGCCTGCCGCCATCCCCGTCAGCGCTCAAGCCACGCCCCCCCAGGCGGCCATCTTACCACAAGAGAGGTAACTGAGGGGCAGCACTAGACACTGAAGAGGGACTGATCAGTGAGCACCGGCAGGCGGCCATCTTACCACTACAGAGGCGAGGGAGCAGCCAACACTGAAGAGAGAGTGATCAGTGCGCACCGGAAGGCGGCCATCTTACCACAAAAGAGGTAACGGAGGGGCAGCACTAGACACTGAAGAGGGACTGATCAGTGAGCACCGGCAGGCTGCCATCTTACCACAAGAGAGGTAACTGAGGGGCAGCACTAGACACTGAAGAGGGACTGATCAGTGAGCACTGGCAGGCGGCCATCTTACCACTGCAGAGAGGTGAGGAAGCAGCCGACACTGAAGAGGGACTGATCAGTGAGCACCAGCAGGCGGCCATCTTACCACTGCAGAGAGGCGAGGGAGCAGCCGACACTAAAGAGGGACTGCTCTGTGAGCAGCGGCAAGCGGCCATCTTACCACTACAGAGGCGAAGGAGCACCCAACACTGAGGAGGGACTGATCGATGAGCACCGGCAGGCGGCCATCTTACCACTACAGAGGCGAGGGAGCAGCCGACACTGAAGAGGGACTGATCAGTGAGCACAGGCAGGCGGCCATCTTACCACTACAGAGAGGTAACAGAGAACTGAGGGAGCAGCCGACACTGAAGAGGGACTGCTCTGTGAGCAGCGGCAGGCGGCCATCTTACCACTACAGAGGCGAAGGAGCACCCAACACTGAAGAGGGACTGATCAGTGAGCACCGGCAGGCGGCCATCTTACCACTACAGAGGTGAGGGAGCAGCCGACACTGAGGAGGGACTGATCAGTGAGCACCGGCAGGCGGCCATCTTACCACTACAGAGGCGAGGGAGCAGCCAACACTGAAGAATTAGAAGCTAGCATTTACAATGGACAATGACACTGTGCCACCGACCCACCCCACCCCCTCATCAACTTCTACAGAACTGGGACTGAAACTGCCCTTTTTAAAGCGTAAATCTCATATCCAATGAGTGAGACTATAAATGATTACAGGTTGCGTTTCTTAACTTGTAGAATTTGCAAGAAATTATAGGTAAGGAGTGTGAAAGATAGGTTTCTGTTTCTAAAGAGAAGAGAGGCGGCACTATGCATACTAGTTTTCGTCATATGAAGACCCTTAAAACAAAATGCCACATGAACATGGAGGAAGTGAGGGCAGCCAATGGTATGATATTAGACAATATGTTTTCACAGAAAAGCACAAAGAAAGTATTCAACAGAACAGAAAAAGTAGTGAAGAAATTACAATAAATTATTTTTAAAAGTCCCCTGCTAGACAAATATGCACCAGTAGAGCTAATACACGTGTAAAGTTTGAAACCATGTAGAATCCCCTGGATCAAAATCAAGCATGAGAGAATGAGTGTTCCTGGCTGGTCCTAGCGGCAGTCCAGTGTGTCCATCAGTGCTGGACAGCAGGCTGGTGGACTGCGTGACGCCACAATGCCTGTGAGGCTCCGCTTTTTACTTTCTGTGCAAATAGAATGTTTGACGTCATAATCCGCGTGCAGTAGTGTAACAGCTGATCCTGATTGTGTGACGCCATTAAGCTTGTGAGTTTCCAAATGACACTCAAGCTGTGCTTGATTACGCAGTATCATAATGCACGTGGTGCTGGGAAGTGCTGCTGCGGTCTCTTTCCCAGTATAGTAGCCCTGCTGAGAACTGTGTTCACTGCCCCGCTACAAGTTTAGCAGCCCTGCTGTGGAAGGAGCCCCGCTGAAACGCGTGAATGTTGAGCAATTACCAGTGTAGAAACTCAGATATATTTACATATTTTCTCTTTACAGGTGTGGGCATTGGCTCAATATATGTATATCAGCGTTGCTGTGAAGTATGCATACTAGCCTATGAGAAGCATAGCAGTTATACTATGTATTGTGCCATTAGAGTCCTTCTGAGAAGTGTTTGTACAGTACCACCAATAGCATGGTAGCCCTGCTGAAGTGTGCCTACTGTGCCTTTCGAAGGATTACAGCCATACGCAGAAGCACAGGTATTGTTCCATTAGGGGTACGCCAGCCATACATGGGCCCTCATTACACGTGGCCCTGAAAGTAGTTGGTGCTTCACCACCCTTGAAGTTACAGATCCAGGGCTATCAATAACTCTAGGGGTGGGAGAAATGTAGGTCATTACAAGTGGGACCCTGAGGGTCCCCTTAGACATGAGGAACTACTGAGTAATGCGTGTAATGTACCATTACAAGTACAGCAACTCTGCTGAGTGTGTGTAATAGCCCCACAACAAGTATTGCAGCCCTGCTCAAGTGCGTGGCATTTGGCCGCATAAAAAGTATAGAAGCCCCACTGAAAAGTCTCAGTATTAGGCAATCACAAATATAGCAGCTCTGGGAAGATTTGTGAAAGGTGTACTTTTACAGTCGTATAGTAGCCTTACTGACTGGCCATTGGTCCATTATATGTATAACTGCTTTACTGAGAAGCTTGCATGTTGTCTTATTACAAATATCGCAGTCTCACTGAAAAACACGCATTGTGTGCTCTTGTGGAGGGTATCATTTGTGCCATGAAAAGTTTTAAAGCACTGCTGAGAAATGTGCATTCTGTCCAATTGTTAGACCAGCCCCTCTCAGAAGTGTGTAGGTTATGTCATTAGTAGTAAAGCAGCCCTCCTGGGAAGTATGAACATGGTCCAGTTCCAAGAACAGCAGTTCTTTTGAGAAGTGAAGGCATTACTGAGAAGTGTGCTGATTGCCCTACTACAAGTAAAGCAGCCCTCCTGGGAAGTATGAACATGGTCCAGTTCCAAGAACAGCAGTTCTTTTGAGAAGTGAAGGCATTACTGAGAAGTGTGCTGATTGCCCTACTACAAGTAAAGCAGCCCTCCTGGGAAGTATGAACATGGTCCAGTTCCAAGAACAGCAGTTCTTTTGAGAAGTGAAGGCATTACTGAGAAGTGTGCTGATTGCCCTATTACAAGTAAAGCAGCCCTCCTGGGAAGTATGAACATGGTCCAGTTCCAAGAACAGCAGTTCTTTTGAGAAGTGAAGGCATTACTGAGAAGTGTGCTGATTGCCCTACTACAAGTAAAGCAGCCCTCCTGGGAAGTATGAACATGGTCCAGTTCCAAGAACAGCAGTTCTTTTGAGAAGTGAAGGCATTACTGAGAAGTGTGCTGATTGCCCTACTACAAGTAAAGCAGCCCTCCTGGGAAGTATGAACATGGTCCAGTTCCAAGAACAGCAGTTCTTTTGAGAAGTGAAGGCATTACTGAGAAGTGTGCTGATTGCCCTATTACAAGTAAAGCAGCCCTCCTGGGAAGTATGAACATGGTACAGTTCCAAGAACAGCAGTTCTTTTGAGAAGTGAAGGCATTACTGAGAAGTGTGCTGATTGCCCTACTACAAGTAAAGCAGCCCTCCTGGGAAGTATGAACATGGTCCAGTTCCAAGAACAGCAGTTCTTTTGAGAAGTGAAGGCATTACTGAGAAGTGTGCTGATTGCCCTACTACAAGTAAAGCAGCCCTCCTGGGAAGTATGAACATGGTCCAGTTCCAAGAACAGCAGTTCTTTTGAGAAGTGAAGGCATTACTGAGAAGTGTGCTGATTGCCCTATTACAAGTAAAGCAGCCCTCCTGGGAAGTATGAACATGGTACAGTTCCAAGAACAGCAGTTCTTTTGAGAAGTGAAGGCATTACTGAGAAGTGTGCTGATTGCCCTACTACAAGTAAAGCAGCCCTCCTGGGAAGTATGAACATGGTACAGTTCCAAGAACAGCAGTTCTTTTGAGAAGTGAAGGCATTACTGAGAAGTGTGCTGATTGCCCTACTACAAGTAAAGCAGCCCTCCTGGGAAGTATGAACATGGTACAGTTCCAAGAACAGCAGTTCTTTTGAGAAGTGAAGGCATTACTGAGAAGTGTGCTGATTGCCCTACTACAAGTAAAGCAGCCCTCCTGGGAAGTATGAACATGGTACAGTTCCAAGAACAGCAGTTCTTTTGAGAAGTGAAGGCATTACTGAGAAGTGTGCTGATTGCCCTACTACAAGTAAAGCAGCCCTCCTGGGAAGTATGAACATGGTCAGTTCCAAGAACAGCAGTTCTTTTGAGAAGTGAAGGCATTACTGAGAAGTGTGCTGATTGCCCTACTACAAGTAAAGCAGCCCTCCTGGGAAGTATGAACATGGTACAGTTCCAAGAACAGCAGTTCTTTTGAGAAGTGAAGGCATTACTGAGAAGTGTGCTGATTGCCCTACTACAAGTAAAGCAGCCCTCCTGGGAAGTATGAACATGGTACAGTTCCAAGAACAGCAGTTCTTTTGAGAAGTGAAGGCATTACTGAGAAGTGTGCTGATTGCCCTACTACAAGTAAAGCAGCCCTCCTGGGAAGTATGAACATGGTCCAGTTCCAAGAACAGCAGTTCTTTTGAGAAGTGAAGGCATTACTGAGAAGTGTGCTGATTGCCCTACTACAAGTAAAGCAGCCCTCCTGGGAAGTATGAACATGGTCCAGTTCCAAGAACAGCAGTTCTTTTGAGAAGTGAAGGCATTACTGAGAAGTGTGCTGATTGCCCTACTACAAGTAAAGCAGCCCTCCTGGGAAGTATGAACATGGTCCAGTTCCAAGAACAGCAGTTCTTTTGAGAAGTGAAGGCATTACTGAGAAGTGTGCTGATTGCCCTACTACAAGTAAAGCAGCCCTCCTGGGAAGTATGAACATGGTACAGTTCCAAGAACAGCAGTTCTTTTGAGAAGTGAAGGCATTACTGAGAAGTGTGCTGATTGCCCTACTACAAGTAAAGCAGCCCTCCTGGGAAGTATGAACATGGTCCAGTTCCAAGAACAGCAGTTCTTTTGAGAAGTGAAGGCATTACTGAGAAGTGTGCTGATTGCCCTACTACAAGTAAAGCAGCCCTCCTGGGAAGTATGAACATGGTACAGTTCCAAGAACAGCAGTTCTTTTGAGAAGTGAAGGCATTACTGAGAAGTGTGCTGATTGCCCTACTACAAGTAAAGCAGCCCTCCTGGGAAGTATGAACATGGTACAGTTCCAAGAACAGCAGTTCTTTTGAGAAGTGAAGGCATTACTGAGAAGTGTGCTGATTGCCCTATTACAAGTAAAGCAGCCCTCCTGGGAAGTATGAACATGGTACAGTTCCAAGAACAGCAGTTCTTTTGAGAAGTGAAGGCATTACTGAGAAGTGTGCTGATTGCCCTACTACAAGTAAAGCAGCCCTCCTGGGAAGTATGAACATGGTACAGTTCCAAGAACAGCAGTTCTTTTGAGAAGTGAAGGCATTACTGAGAAGTGTGCTGATTGCCCTACTACAAGTAAAGCAGACATTCTGGGAAATATGCATATTGTGACATTACACGTTTAACAGCTCTGCAGAGAAGTGTGCATACTCTCCCATTACAAGTACAGAGGCCCCATTCAGGAGTGTGCAGATTGGTTATTACAAGTATGGCAGCTCTGCTGGGAAGTGCTGCATTGTCCCATTACACAATTAGCATGAATAGTTAAAAGGGTAACATTCATTAACAATCAAGGCAGCACTGCTGACAAGTGTGGTATTTTCCAGCTACAAGTATAGCAGCTCTTTTGAGAAGTATGCACCGTTCTGAGGAAGTATACCAGACCTGCTGAGAACAGTGTCCTTTTGCAAGTAGAACAACTGTACTGAGTAGTGTGTGTACTGTGACATGACAACTATAGCAGCTCTGCTGAGAAGTATGTCTCTTGCTCCTTTGAAAGTGTATCAACTCTGCTGAGAAGAGCGTGTATTGTCCCACTATAATGATAGCAGCCCCGCTGACAAGTGTGGCCATTGGAACCATAAAAAGTAAAGTAGTGCTGCTGAAATGTTTGAGTATTAGGCTATCACGAATGTATCAGCAATGGTGGGAATTGTGCAAGGTGCACTTTTTACAGTTATATAGCAGTCCTACTGACAAGTGCAGGCATTGGTCCATTGTATGTATAGCTGCTTTGCTGAGAAGTTCAAACATTGTCCTATTACAAGTATAGCAGTCCAAATGGAAAATATGCATAGTGTGCCCTTCTGAGAAGTGTGCATATTGTGCCATAACATGTTTTGCAGCCCTACAGCTCTTGACACGTGTGCATACTGTCCAAGTATGGCAGCCCCATTCAGAAGTGTGTATATTGTATTATTACAAATATTCACACCCCCCTTGAGGAGTGTCAACATTGTCCCATTACAAGAATTGCAGTTGTAAGTTGCCCTACTACAAGTGCAGCAGCTATGCTGAGAAGTGAGCGTTTTGTGACATTACAAGTTTTGCAGCCGTGCTGAGATGTGCGCATCCTGTTCAATTACAAGTACAGCACTTCATTCAAGAAGTGCGTATATTATGTCATTACAAGTATCGCAGCCCTGAAGAGAAGTGTGAGCCTGATTGACTGAGTGAAGTGGTGATAATCTTCTGAAGTAGCTTTGATAAATCTCTTGTCCACAAAAAGCTGGCATACTTCGAAGTTCTCAGACTTCCATCTAGATCTCAAGGGGTATCCTGTTTTACAGAACAAAATCCATCTTTTTCAGCCTCAGGAAGGACGGCACCAAGGAACGTGGTGATGAGAGGACGCTCTGGGCGCTGCTTTCTGCAGGGCCTATTTTAACGTGCTTCAAAGATGTACCTACGGCGACACTATCTCTATCTCACAGCACAGATTTACCCCCCAGCCGCCTTCTCAGATTTTTCTGCTTAACGGCCAATCAGCAGCACTCTATGCCGCATCAGGCGCTGTCTCGAAGTTTTATCACCACCTCTCTGTCTCTCTCCCGCAGTTCTACGGGGTCTTCTGCCTGGAGAAATAAAGTCGATGGTGTCTTGTGTGCTCCCTGCCGGGACCCCAGCACAAAGCCCGGCAGCGCCACCTTCCTTCCACCATCCCCAGCCCCTCTGGCTGGCCCGCGTCTGGGACTGGCTGAGAGTGTAAAGTGCCGGTGACTTCCTCCCTCCCAGATGCAGGAGAACAGTGAATAATTGTTGGGCCTCAGACCTGGAACGGGCTCCTCCCAACACCCCCCACGTCGTAGGGAGTGAGGCGGAGAAGGACCAGACCCACGGCAGGAAAAACAAGCATTGGCATAGCCAATAGGTCTCGCCTTTGGGACCTTATGTGTTTAGCCAGAACTTTTGGCTATGTTGTAGAGCATTGTGGCTGCTGTGCATCATGTTGAAAAGTTATAATAAAAAGTGTTAAGCATTTTTGTTACCTTTATACAAACGAAGACGACATTATATACAACTGAAAAACCTGATTAAAAAAAGATTTTAACATAAAAAATGTCTTCTAGTTCTTTTGTACTTGCACTGCTGGCAACTTCTTCCTGCCTGTTCTCATGCTTGTTTGTTATAATTTTGTTTGTTATGGGGGAGCGGGACATAAATAACGGGGGAGTGGAGGTTGGAAAACAGTAGTTTAATTAGAACACGAGCAGCGGACGGACACTAGGGGAGAATCAACAGATGCCAGATTCCGAGGGCAGACTGAAGTGATGATTAGGTGATGTTTAGGTGATGCTTAGGTGGTGCGCTGATGCAAAATGGTGGTGGTGAATGATGTTTGGTGCTCAGGTGGTACCACTATATGGTGTGGATTGGAGGTACGTTGTGGATTTGAAATATGTTGTTTGGTGTGTAATTATGTGGTGTGTATTGGAAATGTGTGGAGTTGAATTGTGTGGCCTGGAACTGTGGTGTTGAGTGAAATTATGCTTAGTGAAATTGTGTCATGGTGTGGAGTGCATTTATGTTGATTGGTGGTATGTGGCATAGAGTGCATTTATGTGGAGTGTATTTATGTTGCATTGAGTAGAGTGCAATTATGTGGCATGTAATTATGTGGCACTGAGTGGTATTATGTGGAGTGTATTTATGTTGCATTGAGTAGAGTGTAATTATGTGGCGTGTAATTATGTGGTACTGAGTGGTATGTGGAGTGTATTTATGTTGCATTCAGTAGAGTGTAATTATGTGGCGTGTAACTATGTCGCACTGAGTGGTATTTTGTGGAGTGTATTTATGTTGCATTGAGTAGAGTGTAATTATGTGGCATATAATTATGTGGCACAGTGGTATTATGTGGAGTGTATTTATGTTGCATTGGATAGAGTGTAATTATGTGACGTGTAATTATGTGTGTACTGAGTGGTATTATGTTGAGTGTATTTATGTTGCATTGAGTAGAGTGTAAATATGTGGCGTGTAATTATGTGGCCCTGAGTGGTATTATATGGAGTGTATTTATGTTGCAATGAGTAGAGTGTAATTATGTGGCGTGTAATTATGTGGCACTGAGTGGTATTATGTGGAGTGTATTAATTTTGCATTGAGTAGAGTAATTATGTGGCTTGTAATTATGTGGTACGGAGTGGTATGTGGGGTGTATTTATGTTGCATTGAGTAGAGTGTAATTATGTGGCGTGTAACTATGTCACACTGAGTGGTATTATGTGGAGTGTATTTATGTTGCATTGAGTAGAGTGTAATTATGTGGTGTGTAATTATGTGGCACAGTATTATGTGGAGTGTATTTATGTTGCATTGACTAGAGTGTAATTATGTGACGTGTAATTATGTGGTACTGAGTGGTATTATGTGGAGTGTATTTATGTTGCATTGAGTAGAGTGTAATTATGTGGTGTGTAATTATGTGGCACTGAGTGGTGTTATGTGGAGTGTATTTATGTTGCATTGAATAGAGTGTAATTGTGACATGTGATTATGTGGTACTGAGTGGTATTATGTGGAGTGTATTTATGTTGCATTGACTAGAGTGTAATTACGTGGTGTGTAATTATGTGGTACTGAGTGGTATTATGTGGAGTGTATTTATATTGCATTGAGTAGAGTGTAATTATGTGGCGTGTTATTACGTGGCACTGAGTGGTATGTGGAGTGTATTTATGTTGCATTGAGTAGAGTGTAAATATGTGTCGTGTAATTATGTGGCACTGAGTAGTATTATGTGGAGTATATGTTGCATTGAGTAGAGTGTAATTATGTGGCGTGTAAATATGTGGCACTGAGTGGTATTATGTGGCGTGTATGTTGCATTCAGTAGAGTGTAATTATGTGGCGTGTAATTATGTGGCACTGAGTGGTATTATTTGGAGTGTATGTTGCATTGAGTGCAGTGTAATTATGTAGCATATAATTATGTGGCACTGAGTGGTATTATGTGGAGTGTATTTATGTTGCATTGAGTAGAGTGTAATTATGTGGCGTGTAATTATGTGGCACTGAGTGGTATGTGGAATGTATTTATGTTGCATTTAGTAGAGTGTAATTATGTGCGTGTAATTATGTGGCACTGATTGGTATTATGTGGAGTGCATGTTGCATTGAGTGCAGTGTAATTATGTGGCATATCATTATGTGGCACTGAGTGGTATTATGTGGAGTGTATTTATGTTGCATTGAGTAGAGTGTAATTATGTGGCTTGTAATTATGTGGTACTGAGTGGTATGTGGGGTGTATTTATGTTGCACTGAGTAGAGTGTAATTATGTGGCGTGCAACTATGTCACACTGAGTGGTATTATGGGGAGTGTATTTATGTTGCATTGAGTAGAGTGTAATTATGTGGCGTGTAATTATGTGGCACAGTGTTATTATGTGGAGTGTATTTATGTTGCATTGAATAGAGTGTAATTATGTGACGTGTAATTATGTGGTACTGAGTGGTATTATGTGGAGTGTATTTATGTTGCATTGAGTAGAGTGTAATTATGTGGTGTGTAATTATGTGGCACTGAGTGGTATTATGTGGAGTGTATTTATGTTGCATTGAATAGAGTGTAATTGTGACGTGTGATTATGTGGTACTGAGTGGTATTATGTGGAGTGTATTTATGTTGCATTGAGTAGAGTGTAATTACGTGGTGTGTAATTATGTGGTACTGAGTGGTATTGTGTGGAGTGTATTTATATTGCATTGAGTAGAGTGTAATTATGTGGCGTGTTATTACGTGGCACTGAGTGGTATTAGGTGGAGTGTATTTATGTTGCATTGAGTAGAGTGTAATTACGTGGCGTGTAATTATGTGGCACTGAGTGGTATTATGTGGAGTGTATGTTGCATTCAGTAGAGTGTAATTATGTGGCGTGTAATTATGTGGCACTGAGTGGTATTATTTGGAGTGTGTTGCATTGAGTGCAGTGTAATTATGTGGCGTGTAATTATGTGGCACTGATTGGTATTATGTGGAGTGCATGTTGCATTGAGTGCAGTGTAGTTATGTGGCATATAAATATGTGGCACTGAGTGGTATTATGTGGAGTGTATTTATGTTGCATTGAGTAGAGTGTAATTATGTGGCGTGTAATTATGTGGCACTGAGTGGTATTATGTGGAGTGTTTTTATGTTGCATTGAGTCGAGTAATTATGTGGCACTGAATGGTATGTGGAGTGTTTTGTGTTGCATTGAGTAGAGTGTAATGATGTGGCGAGTAATTATGTGGCACTGAGTGGTATTATGTGGAGTGTTTTTATGTTGCATTGAGTAGAGTGTAAATGTGGCGTGTAATTGTGTGGCACTGAGTGGTATTATTTGGAGTGTGTTGCATTGAGTGCAGTGTAATTATGTGGCGTGTAATTATGTGGCACTGATTGGTATTATGTGGAGTGCATGTTGCATTGAGTGCAGGGTAGTTATGTGGCATATAAATATGTGGCACTGAGTGGTATTATGTGGAGTGTATTTATGTTGCATTGAGTAGAGTGTAATTATGTGGCGTGTAATTATGTGGCACTGAGTGGTATTATGTGGAGTGTTTTTATGTTCCATTGAGTCGAGTAATTATGTGGCACTGAGTGGCATCATGTGGAGTGTTTTGTGTTGCATTGAGTAGAGTGTAATGATGTGGCGCGTAATTATGTGGCACTGAGTGGTATTATGTGGAGTGTTTTTATGTTGCATTGAGAAGAGTGTAAATGTGGCGTGTAATTGTGTGGCACTGAGTGGTATTATGTGAAAACGCCATAAGAGGCTGGGGAATAAGAGCTATGCACGGTGCCTCCTTGCCACGAATGCTGCCTGCGTTGAACCTTAAAGGCAGTTATGGTGGCCACATTTCCTTTTTGAGCACCGCACTTAGATATATTTCTATTACTTTATACTGTACACATAGGCGTGCACCAGAATTTAACCCAGCCACCTTGCAGTTTGTATTATTACTGCATACTTTAGTCTACCCAATGCAATGCTCCAGTCACCATCTTCATATATATCCCCCACAACGTTCAGAAGCCACTGCAATTTGTTATGTGGTGCTTTACAAAAATCCCAAATAAAATAAAACATTAATAATTCTTCGAAATAAGAACCAGCACTAAATTAAAGCATGGCTACTGTAGCGTTAATCACAATCAGAGGTCACAATCAATTAAGCATTGTACATTGTCTCCTGTAACATTAATTAAAATCAGAGGTCACAAAGTTTATGCACTGGCGCCTCTCCCTAGGCATTGCCATACAAAAGAGAGAATGTCGAGTTTAACCCCTTCGATGCTCATGACGGAGCGGTTCCGTCATGAGCATCGTTTGGGCTGTGCTTATGACGGAACCGCTCCGTCATGAGCACAGCCCCTGGGGGAAGCGCTGTCGCTCCCCCCCTGGGGCATCGATGTTGCCCCCACAGAGGGGGATGGCAGCGGAAGAGTTTCCGCTGCCACCCCCGACTCCCCCCACATCGCGTGCCGACGTCATCAGGAAGCGCTGGACGTGCTGGAAATCATTTCTTTCCAGCGCGTCCAGAGGAGGAGGTAGGTTTGTTGTCTCCGGTGGGGCGGGGGGGCCAAATCAGGATGCCTTGAGGCATCGGGGGAGAGGAAAGAGTATTTCGTCTCCCCTGATGTCTCAATGCAGGGCATTCCTGCTTCACGATTGCGCACAGCGTCGCGATCGTGGAGCAGGAATGCCCCACTAGACACCAGGGATGTTTTTTTTGTTGCAAAAGGAAGCGACCCCTTGGGCAGGGGTCGCTTCCTATGGGGCCATAATGAAATTAAGACTTTTCTGCCCCCCCTGGGGACAGATCGGATGTTTTTCTGGCCGTTTCTGGACCCAGGGGGGGGCAGAAAAGCCCACTAGACCCAGGGATTACCTATTTAATTTAAATGGAAGCGACCCCTTGGGCAAGGGTCGCTTCCAGGGGGGCAATTTTCTTAGTTTGGATATTCTGCCCCCCCCGGGGGCAGATCGCCCCGTTTTTTGGGCCTTTCTGCCCCCAGGGGGGGGCAGAAACCCCCACTAGACACCAGGGCATTTATTTAAATTGTGATGGAAGTGACCCCTTGGGCAATGTTTGCTTCCAGGGGGACAATTTTCTTAGTTTGGATATTCTGCCCCCCCCCGGGAGCAGATCGGCCCGTTTTTGGCCTTTCTGCTCCCAGGGGGAGGCAGAAACCCCACTAGACACCAGGGAATTATTTTAAATAAAAATGGAAGCGACCCCTTGGGCAAGGGTCGCTTCCAGGAGGCAATTTTTTTAATGTGTATTCTGCCCCCCTGGGGGCAGATCGGCATTTGTATTGTGCCTTTCTGCCCCCAGGGGGGGCAGAAAACCCCACTAGACTCCAGGGACTCATTTTAAAAATGAAATGGGAGTGACCCCTTGGGCAAGGGTCGCTGCTAGGGGGCATATTGTTTTTGTATGCGTATTCTGCCCCCCCAGGGGCATTTTTGCCTTTCTGCCCGGGGCAGAAAACCCCACTAGACACCAGGAACTTCTTTTAAATTAAAATGGAAGCAACCCCTTGGCCAAGGGTCGCTTCCAGGGGGCAGATTTTTATATGTGTATTCTGCCCCCCCCGGGGGCAGATCAGCCTATTTTTTGCCCTTTCTGCCCCTGGGGGAGGGCAGAAAACCCCACTAGGCACCAGGGATTTTGTTTTGTGAGTAATGGAAGCGACATGGTTGCTTCCTGGGGACAGATCTGCTTCTTTTTTGGCCTTTCTGCCCTAGGCGGGAGGGGGAGGCAGAAAACCCTACTAGGCACTAGGGATTTATTACTTTTGCAAGGGGGAAAATTTCTGTCTGCTGTTTTCTGCCCCACCTGGGGGCAGATTGGCCTGGCAGACAACCTCACCCGATCCCTTGGGCAAGATCACCCCCTATTTTTCTCAGCCCTATTTGAAGGCCCATCTGGCCGATTGACCATTTGGGTAGTAACATAGCGTGTTATAATGTTAATTGTTTTATTTTTTGTGAATTGCAATTGTAATGCTTTATTTCTCCTTTTTGTTCTAGTTGAAGGCTTTTGCTCTTTAGACTGTTCCAGGTTGCGGTTTCGTTACTGGTGGTTCTACTGTTTGTGTAGTTGCATGTGTTTGGTAAGAGACTTTTTTGTACAATGTAAATGAGTTTCATTTCTCTGCATGAATTTGTTTTTTGCAAATGGTGTAATAATAGCAGTATGTTTGGCTTCTGTTTTTGAGTGTCAAAAACTTTTTGCATTTGTGCTCGATGTGTATTTTGTTGTCTTGTAAGTAATTGGTTTTGGTTTTTTTCTTTCTAGTGGGATATCGTTGGTTTTTGCTGTGTCTCTGCAGAGTAGGTGCTGGTGAGTGTAGCTGTCTCTTGTAAGTGAATTGTATAGTTTTTGAGTATATAGATCTTTGTGATAAAGGCACACATTTTTTTACTTACTTGTTTTGCACAGTGTTGGTTGTTGTTGACTTGTTTGTGCAGTCTCCTTTCTTAGTAAGGATAATGGCTAGCCGCAGGATTAGTGCTCAGCAGGTTGTTGGTATGCTTTTTGTGTCTTCCTCTGACCATGGCTCAGAGACTGACTCTGCATCTGAGGCAGAGGTGGGAGGGGACGATTCAGGCAGTAAGTTTTCTCTCCACATGGAATCATCGGATGATGAAGATACTCTTAGTGCGGATGAAGTGCCTGTGTTAGAGGAGGAGATTGATGTGCCGATAGTGATGCAAGAGGCATCTGGGCTGCAGCCTGGGGCTGCAAGGCTTCCCGTTGGTGTAGTGCGGCAAGAGGCATCTGGGGCAGCAAGGCTTCCCGTTGGTATAGTGCGGCAAGAGGCATCTGGGCTGCAGCCTGGGGCTGCAAGGCCTCCCATTGAAAGTGCTGACCTCTGGGTTGCCCCAGGCATGATGCAGCCGGCATTGCCAGACTTTACTGGTGTTCCAGGGTGTAGAGTGAATACTGAAAACCTTTTGCCGATAAATTTTTTTCAGTTGTTTATGGACGATGTGTTTTTGGCACAGTTTGTTGAGCAGACTAATTTGTATGCCGAACAGTTTTTGAGGGACAACAGTGCCAGCCTTAGGCCCCACTCTAGAGCTACCCGGTGGACTCCCACAAATCTGGAAGAGATGAAGAAGTTCTTGGGTTTAACTTTTTTGATGGGCTTGCTAAGGAAGCCATCAATGTCTTCATATTGGTCTACTAGTCTCTTGATGGCAACTGCTATTTTTCCGGCAGTCATGAGTCATGATAGGTATTTGCTTCTGCTTCGGATGATGCATTTTGTCGATAATGGTTTAGCGTTGCCACGAGATCACCCTGAATGTGACCGTCTTTTTAAGATTCGGCCTGTCATTGATCACTTTGTTGATCGATTTTCTGAGATCTATGCTCCAGGGAAAGAAATTGCAGTGGATGAGTCTTTGGTCTTGTTCAAGGGCCGCTTGGTTTTTAGACAATACATTCCTAGTAAGAGGGCACGCTATGGAATTAAGCTGTATATGCTGTGTGACAGTAGGACTGGATATGTCTCTAATTTCAGGGTGTACACCGGTAAGGAATCCAGGATTAACCCCCCTGGTTGTCCGTCCACTTTTGGAGTGACTGAGAAAATTGTGTGGGAACTTGGTAGAGGATTTTTTAACAAAGGCCACCATTTATATGTAGATAACTTCTACACTGGTGTGCGGTTGTTCAGGGAATTGGCCAAAGTGGACACTGTTGCTTGTGGCACAATCCGCTCTAGCCGTAAAGGTTTCTCAAAAGAACTTGTTTGTCAAAAGCTTGTGCGGGGACAGTGCAGTGCGTTGCGTTGCGAGGAGCTTCTAGCTGTGAAGTTTTCAGACAGGAGAGATGTCTACATGCTGACTACCATCCATGATGAAAGCACTTCACCTGTGACTGTTTGGGGTCAGGTTGCTGAAGCGAGCAAACCTGTGTGCATTTTAGACTATAATAAGCACATGGGTGGTGTTGACAGAGTAGATCAGAGGTTGGAACCTTACGCTGCTCTTCGTAAGGCTTACATTTGGTACAAGAAGTTGGCCATCCATCTTTTCCACTTGGCAAACTTTAATGCTTTTGTTGTGTTCCAGGATTCTTGTCCTGAGTCAAAGATGACTTTTGCTAAGTTTCAAGAGTTTGTAATAGGCAGCCTTGTTTTAGTGGAACAGGCAAGTGTTCCTAGAGTTGGAGTGGTGGAGGATGTTGCCAGATTGAAAGATCGCCACTTTCCTGATCACATTCCTCCTACACCCTCAAAAGACTTTCCTAGTAGGAGATGTAGAGTCTGTTGGCGAAGAGGTATGCGGAAGGAGACTTGTATGTACTGCCCCGAGTGTCCTTTTAACCCTGGGCTGTGTGTGCCTGCTTGTTTTAGAATGTACCACACGCAAAATAATTTGTGGGAGCATCCATGAGTGGTAAAATGAACTGCCTGGCCTCTATTGTTTAATATTTTTGGTTCAGTTTCAAGGTTGGCATTTGTGTAGTGTATTGAGTTTCAGATTTTGTGTTAGTAGATTTGTATCTATTTGCAATTTGTTTGTGTTTTCTTATTTATATAAAAAAATTCCTAAATGTGATGGTGGTGTGCGTGGAGTGGCGCTTGTCTGGCGGTGTGCGTGGTCTGGCGTTTGGCTGGCAGTGTGTTTGGATTGGCGCTTGGCTGGCGTGCGTGGACTGGCGCTTGGCTGGCGGTGTGTTTGTACTGGCGCTTGGCTGGCGGTGTGTTTGGACTGGCGCTTGGCTGGCGGTGTGTGTGGACTGGCGCTTGGCTGGCGGTGTGCGTGGACTGGCGCTTGGCTGGCGGTGTGTGTGGACTGGCGCTTGGCTGGCGGTGTGCGTGGACTGGCGGTGTACGTGGACTGGCGCTTGGCTGGCGGTGTGTGAGTAGTGACTAGCTGCTGGTCACTACACACACTACTAGCCAAACGCCACTCCACGCAATCCGTGAGCTGGTGTGGTTGCTGTGTCAGGAATGTGGGCGTGTGAAAGTGATGGGCCCTTGAATGGTGCTGTCTGCTGGCGTGAGTGTTGTAATGTGCTGGGCCCGTGGCTGGCGGTGTGAATGGTTTTGTATGTGTCACACGTATGAAAGGTGTATGAATGGCCTGTAAAGAGGTTGGTCCCTTGTCGTGGCTTTACAGCTCACGAGCTGTGAGTCAATGGTCAGTTTCTTGTCCTTTCAATTATTAACAGTGCATTTCATTTTTGTGAAATCTCTGGTTAATACAACTGTATATACTGAACCATCACTCACCCTCATGCCAAATCCAACCAGTATGTCTGTGTGCTTGAGGATTAGATGGCTGTGCAGTAATATTTTTTTTTTGTCTTTCTCAAGCAGGGTGTACCTTGTCCCTTTTTGTGAATGTTGTAATGTGTTTGTTTCGTGCCTGGTGGTGTGAATGGTCTTGTGTGTATCACGTATGAAAGGTGTGTGAATGGCCTGTAAAGCGGTTGGGGCCTTGACGTGGCTTTACAGCTCACGAGCTGCGAGTCAATGGTTCAGTTTTATGTCCTTTCAATTATTGACAGTGCATTTCATTTTTGTGAAATCTCTTGTTAATAAAATTGCATATACTGAACCATCACTTGCCCTCGTGCCAAATCCAACCAGTATGTGTGTGTGTGCTTGAGGAATAGATGGTTGTGCAGTATTTGTCTTTTCTGTCTTTCTCAAGCAGGGTGTACCTTGTCCCTTTTTGTGAATGTTGTAATGTGTTTGTTTCGTGCCTGGTGGTGTGAATGGTCTTGTGTGTATCACATATGAAAGGTGTGTGAATGGCCTGTAAAGCGGTTGGTGCCTTGACGTGGCTTTACAGCTCACGAGCTGCGAGTCAATGGTTCAGTTTTATGTCCTTTCAATTATTAACAGTGCATTTCATTTTTGTGAAATCTCTTGTTAATAAAATTGTATATACTGAACCATCACTCGCCCTCGTGCCAAATCCAACCAGTATGTGTGTATGCTTGAGGAATAGATGGTTGTGCAGTAATCTTTGTCTGTTTTGTCTCTCTGCCAAGCTGTACATTTCATCTAAGAATAACCTAACAACTGTAGTTTTTGTTGTAAACTAAACACCCAGGGGAGTACATGGTGATGTCTCTCTTGTGGATCCCAACAAGTTATCTTACCCACAATGTCCTGCAAACCTCAAAATGTGACTGTGACATTTTCCTTGCATTATTGTGCCCAAATGTTCACACTGCAGAAAGAAACAACAAATTTCCAACCCCCCAGCATTTCTCCAAGTATCCCAATATAAATGGTACCTCACTCGCGTGGGTGGGTCAAGGACCCGCGACAGGCAAGGACCCAAAACCTATTGATGCGACATCAAAATTACCTATCACAAACCAACCTGGTTTTGCATGGGGGTTCCCATGAGTTTTTGGCCCGGGGCTCGGCATCCATCTAGGGAAACCTACCTAACCCACACATTTCTGGAAACTAGACACCCGGAGGAGTCCAGCGAGGTATGGCTTGCGTGGGTCCCCCATCATTCTCCTACCCAGAATCCCCTGCAAACCTCAAATTCCGCCCAAAAATTCACTTTTTTCGCAAATTTCTGTGTGGGAAAGTTCTGGAATCTGCGTGGATCCACAAATTTCCTCCCACCCAGCGTTCCCCCAGGTCTCCCGATAAAAATGATACCTCACTTGTGTGGGTAGGCATAGTGGCTGCAACAGGAAATGGCCCAAATCGTACTGTGGAGACTTCAAAATTACCTATAGCAAAACTACCTGGTTTTGGGGGGCACCTGAGATTTTGGCCCCGGGCTCGGCGGCCATCTTGGGAAAGTACCAAACCCAAACATTTCTGAAAACTAGACACCCGGGGAGTCCAATGAGGTATGGCTTGCGTGGATCCCCCAACGTTTTCCTACCCAGAATGCCATGCAAACCTCAAATTTAGCTGAAAAAACCACATTTTCCACATATTTTTGTGTGGAATCACCGTGCCGGCACAAATGTCCTACCCCACAGCATTCCCCTTGTACTCCCGAGTAAAATGATACCTCACTTGTGTGGGTGTCCAAAGCAGAATTGGCTAAAAACGTATTTTTAAAAAAATGTAGCGCTTAGAATTCTCGGTGCTATACTCTAAATCCCTATGTTTTGGGCTCTTCCTAGCCACAGGCCTTTGACCCACCCACACAAGTGAGGTACCATTTTTATCGGGAGACCTGGGGGAACGCTGGGTGGGAGGTAATTTGTGGATCCACGCAGATTCCAGAACTTTCCCACACAGAAACTTGAGAAAAAAGTGAATTTTTCGGCGAAATTTGAGGTTTGCAGGGGATTCTGGGTAGGAGAATGATGGGGGACCCATGCAAGCCATACCTCGCTGGACTCCCCCGGGTGTCTAGTTTCCAGAAATGTGTGGGTTTGATAGGTTTCCCTAGATGGCTGCCGAGCCCGGGCCAAAAGTCATGGGACCCCCATGCAAAACCAGGTTGGTTTGTGATAGGTAATTTTGATGTCGCCTCAATAGCTTTTGGGCCCTTGCCTGTCGCGGGTCCTTGACCCACCCACGCAAGTGAGGTACCATTTATATTGGGAGACCTGGGGGAACGCTGGGTGGGAGGAAATTTGTGGATCCCGAACTTTCCACCACAGAAATGTGGGGAAAATGTGTTTTTTTGACATTTTTTTAAGTTTGCAAGGGATTCTGGGTAACAGAACCTGGTGGGAGGCAGTCAAGTCACCCCATCCTGGATTCCCTGGGTGTCTAGTTTTCAAAAATGTATAGGTTTGCTAGTTTTCCCTAGGTGCCGGCAGAGCTATGGTTCAAAAACTACATCTAGGCACTTTGCCAAAAAGGGTCATTTTTCACTGCGAAATTGAGGTGTGTCCACGTTGCGTTCTGTGCCGTTTCCTGCCGCGGGCACTAGGCTGACCCACACAAGTGAGGTACCATTTTTCTCAGAAGACTTTGGGGAAC
Source organism: Calotriton arnoldi (assembly GCA_963921515.1). Taxonomy (NCBI): domain Eukaryota; kingdom Metazoa; phylum Chordata; class Amphibia; order Caudata; family Salamandridae; genus Calotriton; species Calotriton arnoldi. The sequence continues at coordinate 231,592 of CAWUFW010013766.1, forward strand.
GCGGGGTGGGTGGAAATTTGTGGATCCACGCAGATTCCAGAACTTTCCACCACAGAAATGTGGGGAAAATGTGTTTTTTAAAACATTTTTAGGTTTGCAAGGGATTCTGGGTAACAGAACCTGGTGGGAGGCAGTCAAGTCACCCCATCCTGGACTCCCTGGGTGTCTAGCTTTCAAAAATGTATAGGTTTGCTAGGTTTCCCTAGGTGCCGGCAGAGGTAGGGTTCAAAAACTACAGCTAGGCACTTTGCCAAAAAGGGTCATTTTTCACTGCGAGAATTGAGGTGTGTCCACGTTGCGTTTTGCGCCGTTTCCTGTCGCGGGCACTAGGCCTACCCACACAAGTGAGGTACCATTTTTCTCGGAAGACTTTGGGGAACGCGGGGTGGGTGGAAATTTGTGGATCCACGCAGATTCCAGAACTTTCCACCACAGAAATGTGGGGAAAATGTGTTTTTTTAAAACATTGTTTTAGGTTTGCAAGGGATTCTGGGTAACAGAACCTGGTGGGAGGCAGTCAAGTCACCCCATCCTGGATTCCCCTGGGTGTCTAGTTTTCAAAAATGTATAGGTTTGCTAGGTTTCCCTAGGTGCCGGCAGAGCTAGGGTTCAAAAACTACAACTAGGCACTTTGCCAAAAAAGGGTCATTTTTCACTGCGAAATTGAGGTGTGTCCACGTTGCGTTTTGCGCCGTTTCCTGTCGCGGGCACTAGGCCTACCCACACAAGTGAGGTACCATTTTTCTCGGAAGACTTTGGGGAACGCGGGGTGGGTGGAAATTTGTGGATCCACGCAGATTCCAGAACTTTCCACCACAGAAATGTGGGGAAAATGTGTTTTTTTGACAATTGTTTAGGTTTGCAAGGGATTCTGGGTAACAGAACCTGGTGGGAGGCTGTCAAGTCACCCCATCCTGGATTCCCCTGGGTGTCTAGTTTTCAAAAATGTATAGGTTTGCTAGGTTTCCCTAGGTGCCGGCAGAGCTAGGGTTCAAAAACTACAGCTAGGCACTTTGCCAAAAAGGGTCATTTTTCACTGCGAAATTGAGGTGTGTCCACGTTGCGTTTTGTGCCGTTTCCTGCCGCGGGAACTAGGCCGACCCACACAAGTGAGGTACCATTTTTCTCAGAAGACTTTGGGGAACGCGGGGTGGGTGGAAATTTGTGGATCCACGTAGATTCCAGAACTTTCCACCACAGAAATGTGGGGAAAATGTGTTTTTTTAAACATTTTTTTAGGTTTGCAAGGGATTCTGGGTAACAGAAACTGGTGGGAGGCAGTCAAGTCACCCCATCCTGGATTCCCCTGGGTGTCTAGTTTTCAAAAATGTATATGTTTGCTAGGTTTCCCTAGGTGCCGGCAGAGCTATAGTTCAAAAACTACAGCTAGGCACTTTGCCAAAAAAGGGTCATTTTTCACTGCGAAATTGAGGTGTGTCCACGTTGCCTTTTGCGCCGTTTCCTGTCGCGGGCACTAGGCCGACCCACGCAAGTGAGGTACCATTTTTATCGGGAGACTTAGGGTAACACAGAATTGTAGAGCAACTGTTATTACCTATTGACTTTCGATGCATTTCTGCCTTCCAAATGAAAGACATTGTGTAAAAAAGAAGTCATTTTGAAAAATGACCTATAATTCTCATGCTAGTATGGGTACTCCCAATTTCGGAAATGTGCAAATATCTACTGTTTCTAAAATCTACATTTTGTTCCCATTTCAGAAATACATAGGTGTCTTTCATAACAATTTTTCCATGTATACATTTTTCCACAATAATTGCTATATACCCGGTACATAATAAAAAACCATTGCAAGTCACTGCTCAGTTTTTGACTCTGGGTTCGTCGGGTTCTTGGTGAACCTACAAGTCCTATATATCCCCACAACCAGAAAGGTCCAGCGGATGTAACGGTATATTGCCTTCAAATAGCTGTCATAATTAGAAGAAGTTACAGGTGAAAACGTTGACACAAAAGGCTGTTTTTCAACTAATTTTCAATTTTTCCTATATCTAACTGTTAGTTTCTATAAAGAAACCTTGAAGAATCTACACAAATGACCCCTTGCTGAATTCAGAATTTTGTCTACTTTTCAGAAATGTATGGCTTTCCAGGATCCATTATAGCTTTCATACCCATTTCTACCATTAACTGGAAGGAGGTTGAAAGCACAAAAAATAGCAAAAATAGGCTATGTCCCAGAAAAATGCCAAAACTGTGTAAAAAATGTTGGTTTTCTGACAAAAGTCTGTCATTCCCTAAAAGCTGGGAAAATGGTGATTTCAGCCCCACAAACCCTTTTTTGATACCATTTGCAGGGAAAAACCCAGACGCTTTCATTTGCAGCCCTTTTTTCCCATTTTTCCCAAAAAAAACAAAATGTAGCTGTATTTTGGCTAATTTCTGGGACCCCTCCAGGGGAATCCACAAACCCTGGGTACCTTTAGAATCCCCATGATGTTGGAAGAAAAGGACGCAAATTTGGCGTGGATACCTTATGTGGTCAAAAAGTTACAGGGGCCTAAGCGTGCACTACCCCAAATAGCCAAAAAAAGGCTTAGCTCAGGGGGGGAAAAGGCCTAGCAGCGAAGGGGTTAATATCCAACTTCTTCATGGACCCAGAGATCAAAGAGAGGTGGATTCGAGGGCGATACACCCCATGTTAATTTGGAAACGACCATGGGATTGATCAAAAGACCTGTGAGTATGTGGACGCTGATGCAGTCATCATTTTGTTGGAATTGTGATAGCGATTATCGCGAGGCAGAGCCATTCTTGCTCTCTGATATATTTCAGAAGTTTTGAAAAGGAAAGAGACTGTAAGCTTACTGTCACATGTCAGAGTTGAAAACGAAGACACCTTGGTACCTCACAATTTTAAACTTAAATGTTGGTCTATTAAGAAAGGCGGCCGTTCCACTAATGCAAAAACATAATTACAAAAATTGGCGTTGGGATTTTAATATCAGTCCCCAAACCCTTAATAGTGTGTACATACTGCTGGAGAACAATAGTTACATCAAAAGTTTAGAAGCAATATAAGGCTAAATGACTACATTAAGGCGCCTACCCTAACATTAAACATTTTAGTGTTTATTTTTTTTAAAGGGGCCTTTTGAACTGGCAGGAGCTCTAAACATCAAAGACGGAGAAAAACAAAGTTTAAACAAGCACGGCTGCGAAAGCGACCGTGCTTTGTTTTTTTAGTAACATGAGCCAAGATAACGATAAGGGAGGAATGCAGCTGGCACAATGCGCGCCGCTGCTCGCTCCCGAGACCCCTAGGCCATGGGAGTGAAAGTTTAGAGGAAAGGCGGGACATGCACTCATCTTTGGCCATTTGCGTGCTTTCATTATTGAAAGCCACACGCAAAGGCCAATGGAATGTGTGGGAGGAGGCCGACCCACACGGAGAAGTCTCTTGGAAGTCTGGAGTGATTCCAAGAGGCTTCTCCTAGGGCAGCGCATGCGCGCTGCGCTATGCTCGACCTAATAAGACAAGCATTGTTAACATCATGCTCTTCAAAACATGAAGCGCAGCCTCTGAGAAACGGGTGCCCTGCTGACATGTAAAGTGAGGGAAAGCAAAAAAAAGGCTCAGAAGTACAAGGTTAGTACGGGAGTCAACAGTAGGCAATATCGGAGACCAAGGGGAAGGGACAGGGCCTTGTGCGCAAAGCTGACGATTTTGGAGCGGGGGGAATATGGGTCGGTTTTAGGCATGATCAACCTTCTGTGATCTTGGGCAGATTGTTTAAGCTCCTCGAAGTAGCACACAAAAAGAACTTTGTCCGGGTGTGACGCATTGGGTGCTCATGGAAAATCGCATCCATACTGGATTCGGGTTTAGAGGGAGACAAAAGCGTGGAGGGGGGGGGCAAGGGGCCCTCATTTCAGCAGCTTAAGGAAGAGGCAGCAAAGGGTCTCGTTACAAGGTTGGGGGGGAGGTAGACTAGCCCGCCCAGGAGGAGGATTTTGAGATAAGCAGAACGGGGGTGGGCTTGCTATGATCCATTGGGTGTTCTCTCACATCTGGTGGGGTAGGTGGGAGTTGCGACGCCAGGCGCTACAGGGTGGGGCACCCAGAAATAAGGGGTTGGCGCCATTCCTACAATAACAGAAGGAATTAACACACAGGAGCGGCACACGGGGGATAGAGGCACCAGTCCGGCGGTGTGGAAGGAACAGTGGGTGGCGCGCTTGTGGGCACACATGGGTGGCGGAGCTTGCAATGATTTGAGTGTCTGGAAGTGCGGCAGCGAAACGTTTACAGGAGGCTAATTGCGCCCCCCTGTTTACGGCAGGGAGCAAGGAATATGGTATGGGTGGTGCCTGGGACCAGGCAGTGCTACACCGGGAGGGGGGGGGGGGGGTAATGTTGGGCCACAGGAGAGCCTAATTTGGGCTATTGGCTGCACCGTTCGTTGGGGGTACTCTTGCGAGGAGACCGGCAGTTAGGTCAGGGTCCGCAATAACGTAGTCAGTTCTCCTCCCTCAAAGCAGTCACAGGTTGCACACACCCAAAACTATGCAGCACAGTTAGAGCTGTACTAGGTTTCTTACAGTTTAAGCAGCAAGGTACGTGGGGCAGAGCAGACGGTCACCTTCGGGAGAGGAGGAGGCCCCTCGAGGCGGGGGGCAGTAAGGACTCACGGGGAGGATGATGCAGTTCCTTGAGGCTAGAAAGCAGAAATAACACAGGAGGGGACAGAGTGATCTACAATTACGCTGGCGAAGCACTTACCCACGTGCTAGCATTACATGGAATGGCGTTAATGTGCGGGGGCTCAGATAAAGCGCTTTCGGCCTACCAATGAAGCGTTTTCCAAACAATAAATGGCCGACTGTAATGCAATTGGTGCTAAAAAAAAAAAAGAAAAGGTACGGGCGGGCCTCTCCATTGGGGGTGCTTTGCTCCAGGCATAGGGGCGTGCGTGCAGCCGCTGGGGGCTTTGGGGTTTCAAGGGAAGATGCTCAGGCACAAGATAGGGTGGGTGAAAGGGGGAACGGAAAAGGCGCAAGCTGCTGAAAGATGGGGGAAGGCAAGTCACAGAAGTACAGGTGAAATATAAAGGGAAAAGGGAATGAAGATACAGGGAGAGGATGTGGCCTAATGGCTAGGGCGGTCGATCGCGGTCAACAACCTGTGATTCTAGGCAAATCACTTAATGTCTCCATACCTTAAAAAAACAAGCATTGGCATAGCCAATAGGTCTCGCCTTTGGAACCTTATAAGTTTTTAGCCATGCAACAGTTGATGTTATTGCACTCTGGCAATAGGCCAGTGGCCTGTGCCATTTTGATAGGCCTATTAGATTCTATTCCTGTCGCCATTTCAAAGTCAGGCGTTAAAGGGCAGAGGAGAGAGACCCACTGATCTGTCTGCTTCTATCTGGCGCGATTATGGCCGCCATTCACTTCAATCTCACACTCGTGACCACAGGTGCCCGTGGCCTGACGTAGCAACAGGTGGTGTAAAAATAGATTTTCAGGGGGCGGGAGGGATATATCTTTTGTACTGCACATTTAAAGTAGGTATGCTCCGCCTTGTGCTGCTATTCGCCACATAAATCAAATAATTGGTTGTTAGATAGTGTAGTCCATTGTGTGTGCTGTCCAGCTGCCGGCTTCCCAGGTAACCCCTTCGGAGTAACAAAAGATTTACCACAGCGTCCTGTTTTGTAAAACGATCAGTGTTTGGCTTATGTGAGCACGCGTCATTCGGAGCGAACTGTCTGCACTTGTTAAGAACAAAGAGGGCATTTAATTTCAGACAGGTTGGATGTCAGAGACACTATGCAAGAGCTGCCTGCACACCACAAAGTGCCACGGACAATAAATTACCATAACTTTGGACTAACCGATCACCTTGGGTTTCCGAACCCCGTGCGGCCCGGCCTAAAGCGCTTCACCGCCTCGCCAGAGGTAGGTAGCACTATATAAAAGTAATTACAATCCATACAATAAAATAGGAGCTGTCTATGCAGAAATAGGATGTTTTCGCCGTAAAAGAGGAGTCTAATTCTGAATGGGTGCTTGCACGGAGAGTAAGAGATGTTAAAGAGAGATGTCTGCGCAGAAATAAAGCTACGTCACTGAAAGGGTGGTGGGGGTGCACCGACGGGAAGAGCGCGAGCATAGAACCCGAGCTATCTGAGCAGCAAGAGAGGTCACCTTTAAACGGGGTTCATGCACGAGCAAACTAAGTCTGAACTAGACAACCCGAGGAAGAAAAGAGAAAGATGCGATTAAAATGCAACATAGGTGGCCACGGAGGTGCAGGTGCCACTATTAAAGAAGTGCCCGCACAAGAGGGGGTGACACGTAGGCACATCACTGTACAACAGCCCAGGTGCCCTGCCGAGAAGGAGGCCAGAGCAGCATTAAACTGAAGGGGGGCGTCTGCCTAGAGAAAGGGTACAGCACGGAACAAGAGGTGTGTATCGAAAGAGAGCCGGGAGCAGCATTGTGGAAGTAGCACACCTGGGAAAAGAAGCAGTACATGACATAACAAGAGGTGTCCCAGGGAGAGAGAAAGGGTAGAGTGGTGTAAATAGAGATGGCACGAGGAAAAGGAAAGAGCAGAGCGATTTAAAAAGAGGTGGGTAGAGGAGCGATAAAAGGCGGAACGTTTTAAAAGAGGGTGTCCTGAGGAGAGAAAAAAAGGTAAAGCGATTTAAAAAGAGGTGCCCCGAACAGAAGCAAAAGGTGGCGATTTAAAAAGAAGTGTCCCGTGAAGAAAGAAAGGAGAGAGCCGTTGAAAATTGGTGCCCAGTGGTGAGAGAAAGGGTAGAGCAGTCTTCCAAGAGGTACTGGGCTTGAACCGAGAAGTTGGAAGTGCCATCAGAAAAGCAGTTCCGGAGACAGGTGTCCCGGATGTAAAGTAAGGGTTGCAGAAGAGGTCAATGCCAGCGACACCCCCTGCCAGAGCCCCTTGCAACGAGGGCAAAGGTAACTAGCGCCCCACCCAGCCAATGGCACACACTGTGGAGCCCAGGAGAAGGGGGCATCAGTGCACGGGGGCTCCACCGCCTGCAGACAGGGAGGGGACGCTGAAGGAGGGAGGAGGAGGCAGCGGATCTGTGTTGGAAGCTGCCTGTCCGCAGGGAGGGCCCCGGCCCCGAGGGAGGGCGAGGAGCAGCTGCGGCTGGAAGATCACAGAGCTGAGCTCTGCTGCCACTGGAGGGAGGCTGAGCCGGCACCACATCCCTGACTGAGGGAGATGGCAGACGAGACCCGTCCGGACAGCACCTTCACCGCCCCCAGGAAGAGCCCCCGCGCAGCACGACCGGCTGCGGGACGTCCACTTGGACGGCAAGTTCGAGTAAGTCTCCAATGATATTAACGGCCCTAGAACAGCCCGTCCCTGACGGCCCCACCCGCCCCCTACCATTAATGAGCCCTGAAACTTTTCACATTAACGGGTTTCAGTCTTGGACTAAGCAACAGTTTATATAAGCAGCAGAAAGCGCCAACAGTTTTTAACAAGAGAGGAGCGGGGACGAGAGGAGCGGGGGCGAGGGCGAGCGAGCGCGGCAGCCTGCTCAGCTGACCAGACGCTCGTGCGTCATGGCCTTTTGCCGGCATGTGTTTACAATTATCGCGCCCGCGTCTGGGCACGATAATTGGAAACACATGTCTGCCGCGCGTACCCATCTCAAAAAGGCCAGCCACGACGCACGAGCGTTTTTAGGACTGCTTTCAAAACTCACTTACTAAAAGTCTTCGCCTCTAAGCAGCGCTTGCGCGCTACTCGAGGCTCGACCTAAAAAGGAGAGTTGCCCCATGCAACGCAACTCGTGCTCATGTACAGCACAAAAAAAAAATCGCGCTATATAAAGCGTACAGTCTACAAGACCAGAAGAAAGCAAACAAGAAGGAAGGGAGTTTTCACAGTAACAATAGCCGTTCAGTACAATGGAGCTGGAAAGGCTACAATAGCATTAGTGCATGTATGTCAAGCATAAGGCAGGCGTGCAGTGATGGGGGAAGTCATGGTTCATACGCAGCCTCCCTCTTAGAGCACGGTATATTAACAAAGGTATTAAGCTACAGTGCGATGACCTTGGAGTGTTTCCCCCAAGGCCACGAACTAAGGGTGCAGTTATTAGGGTATAGCAGCACAGCCGCATAGATAGTTATAGTCCTCGGGTCCTGCGACAAGTCCCAGTTCATGGACTACAGTAGGACAGTGTCCTTACGAGGGAGGAGGTCCATTCTGGCCCCTCTGGCCTCAGGGAGGGTGTGCAAGGCTCATCTCCGGGGGTTTGGGGTGGGGGGTTGGGAGAATGGTGAGCTCCTAACCCCTGCTTCCCCCTTCCCCAGCACGCCTCCACCAATGCCAGATGGGTTGGGGGGAGGGTGGGATTTGATAAACAGTCAGTGTGGAAGATAGAGCGATTTGAAGGGGAACACACAGAGAAGCAGTGCCACCTGGCCTTCGGAGTAAGACCAGAGGGAAGGAGAGGTATATTTACAGTGGGAGTCATACTACCAACGATAGACACGCCTGGGGCACAACACTATGTGGGTGGCAGAAGGTGGACAACGGTGGAAGTCTGCATGTACGATTGACAAGGGCAGGTGCGACAAAGTATGGGAACAGGTGCGAATAAGAAGGCTAACATGTTGTTTCTATTTTAGATTATAAGAAAGGAAGCAGTCCATTCGGACGGAGAAGGGGCTGTGTAAACTGAGCTAAGGTGGTGTCAGTAGTGGCGGAGGTCACGGACTGGGCAAAGGGAGCAGAAACAAGCATAAGGGGTTGGGGACTGGAACGGAAGGTAAGTTTGAAAAGCAGGATGGGCGGCATGCTTCAAAGTGTAGGGAACACCGCCGAGACAGTGCTGGGGGTACCGTAGCAAGCGCATACACCACTGTGGCCCGGCACATTGGTGTAAGTTTGTGTTTAATAGCTACCACACACACATATTAAACGTACCCCATCCACATGATCCCCGCATTGCCACATACCACAGCCACCGTTGTTCAAGGCTAACGCCATTTTCAGTTTTAGGTGTCAGCCACAAACAGGGGCGGGCTCCAGAACACTTCCGGGCAGTGATGGGGGACGAGGGACTAGCGCACAGCGTTACGCTGGATCTCACAGCGAATGAGGAGGCTGGACCTAGCGGGGGTGCCCAAGGAGTTGAGTACCTCGGCGGCCAGGATGCACAGCAGCTTTGGGCCCACTTTGTGGCAACGGCAAAAGCGAACAGTTGGGAGGGGTGGGAGCTGGCAATGGCTCAAATGCAAGCACCCGCCCCCGAAGGTGGTGGACAATGCACGGACATGGAGGAGTTGCAAGGGGAAGTTTTTACAACTAATGGCCATACTTACGCATTTACACGGGGGGAGAAGCGATGTACTGAAAAGAAGGCAAAAGGGAGGGGCGGGTGTGTCACAGGAGCAAAAAAGGCAAAGATGCCACCGGAAAACATAAGAAGGGCAATGACAGAGGATGATTCGGTGGCAGCAGCAGCTGTTTTGCCGGCGTCTGTGCCAAGTAGGCGAATGGGAGAGGACAAAGACCAGTCAAACAAGGAGGGGTCATTAACACCTGAAATTGGTTCTTTGGGTGAGTTTTCTGAGGTGATGCTGAGACTTTTCAAGCATTGGCACGGGCAAATTGGAAAAAGCGATGATGAGGCAATAAGGGGCCAAAAAGGGATCACGGCAGGCGGAGCAGAGGATGGGTTCCCAATTGAAGTCTGGGTTGGGGGTGTTAAGGAGCATAGGGTACACTAAGGGATAGGGAAGAAGGTATCCGAGCGGGCTGTTAGAGGTGACACCAGTACACCTGGGAAGGCTTCCTTGACAAGTGCATCACAAGCTAGCAATACAAACACCACACCATTCAGTCAGTCAGGGGCAGTGGGGCCTAGCGGGACACGCTCGCAAGCATGGCATATCCCACTGGAAGTTAAAGAGAGAGTTTGGAAGAGGGAATTCATAGATATTTTCACTTTACTGGAACATGTACGCAGGGGGGCAGACACATTACGGGGATCCGGGCAGAGCAAAGAGAGCAAAGATAGGAAGAGGATCAGGCCAGAGGAGAATATTACCAACTGGTTGGATGCGTTTGCGTTGCTGGCAGCCATAATTTTAGAAAAATTTCCGGAGCAAGGTCCACCATTGAGTAGGTACAACTAAGCCATTCTTGACAGGTTCAGGCGCTATGGAGGCATGGGTTGGCTTCAATATGATTTAGACTTTCGCCAACGCAAGGAAGAGACACCATCGATGTCTTGGGATCAAAGAGAGGCGGATGAATGGATGGAGCTGATGGGGTCCAAGGCAGGTTACGGCTTAGGGTTAGCTGGGGCGGGAGTTGGTATACAGCAGTGGCACACACCTCTATGGGGGCAGGGTTGGCAGGCAAACAACACGCCGGCACACTCTCTGGCAAACAGTCAATCCGGATTGGGTCAACAGCTATTGTCAAGCTTCCCACAACAGCAGGTGGGTCAGGTGCAGACTCAACCGGGATCACTTATACAGCTAGTGAAATGGTGGGGGGTTCCCAGCATCAAGGAGCAGGAATTGGTCCAGGTCATCAGTCCTCTTTGGGGGGCGTGGGACAGCACCATAATTGGTCAGGTCCAATGCAACAGCAGTCATCTGGAGGGCAAACACAACAACAACAATGGGGGACGGCAGGACAGGAAATGATGCCCTTCAAAGAGGAATACTGGAAACTAATGCATTAGAAGTTCAACTACAAAGCATGGCAGAGAAGGCTCTGGCTGTTGGAACAAGGCAACGGTACCGGCGTTGTGTGGAGGCTTTTCTGAACTTTTCAGCTGACGTTTCCAATTTTCCAAACATTTTTCAGAAACTGGTGATGCGGGTCAAACAGTTTGTGGTGTGGGCCAGGCGAGCCAGTAAATCTAGGTCATGGGTTCTAGAGCACCTATCAGCAATAGGATATCATTCAAAGCTAAAGGGTTTTGACGATCCCACTAAAGGATTTGTGCTTAGGGAAGCCGTAAAAGGTTGAGCCAGAGGGGAAAACAAAAAGCAGGATACCAGGTCTCCGATTGATTTTAAAACAATAAAAATTCTGATTGACCACCTCCCGTTAGTGTGCCGCTCGGACTTTGAGAGTTCACTATTTCGTTTAACTTTCTCACTTGCCTTTTTTGGGGCTTTTCACATTAGCGAACTAGTAGCCAGAGCCAAAGGAGATAGAAGCAGCAGGGCCCTGTCGGTTAAGGACATATGCTTAGGCACACACAATGTATCCTTACGGGTGAGACGCTCTAAGACGGATCAAGTGGGAAGGGGACAGTGCATTACACTGAATAAGATGGAGGGGCACAGCCCGTATCGCCCAGTTAAGCTTCTGGCAGGGTACATGAAGGAACGGGAAGGGGCCAACGGCGACGCATACCTTCTCACCCATAAAGATGGGACCCCTGTAACACTTTATCAGTTGAAAAGGGTGTTAGCGGCAACTGTCCAAATGGCAGGGCTCCAAGGGCATCACTATACTACACATTCCTTTCGCATTGGTGCAGCAACCACAGCCTTCCAGGAAGGGATGTCGGCAAACGCAATAAAACGAATAGGAAGATGGGAATCAGAAAGGGTTTCGGATTTACATTCGCCCAAACACTCAACAGATAAATGATTAAGAGCTAGGTTTGGGGGGCGAGTTTTTTTTTTGGGGACGTTACCACACTTATGTACACCAAGTTTATACTTGTAATAAAGGGTTTATTAACGACTCATTACTCAACCTTTCTGTGCTTCTGTTCTACTCCACAGAGTGTTAAACCGTGTGGGTCGTCGGGCACTCTTACGTGTCCAGGGCTGCAAACAGAGCTCGCAACAATGGGTGGAATGCGGCATTCCTGTTTCAACGTACAAGGGTGCAATGGTTTGGAAAGCCAGGGTTACACTGGAGAGAATTGGACAGTGTCATTCAAGCGTGCCGCACCCAGTCAAAGGACCCGGATGTTTCAATAATTCATCTAGTGGGAAATGACTCTCCAGTGATGGGGAGGGGTAATCTAGTTTGCATGCTAAAGAAAGATCTCACCAATTTAGCCAGGAGCTTGGATACTACAGAAGTTGTATGGTCTGAGTTCATTCCCAGAAGGGTATGGGCTGGTGCTCGCTCCCAAACGGGCATAGAGTTGTCAAGGAGGAGGCTAAACAGCCTCATGGCCAAATTTCTGTGGGGGGGGGCAGGTTTAGGCAGCATTAGGCATAGCCTAATTAACTTGCGGCAGCCACAATATTACAGTGCAGATGGGGTGTACCTATCCGATACTGGGACAGATGTCCTGCTACGGAATATACGAGCGGCATTGAATGCAAGGGGTTGTTGGTAGTTTTTGAAGAATTGGGCTGCAAGTATGGCGGGGGGCCTCGCTGACGAACCGGAAGCAAACAATTAAGTAGAGAATTAAGGGCAGAGCCTGTGGCATGGAAGAAGTTGGGTACCGGTTACCGGGTCACCTTCGCAGCGATGGGTGGGGGATCGTTCACCCAGGGTCTGGCGGGCTGGAAGCACATATGCTTGTCCACGTAACAAAAGTTTGGACACACCGGAAGTGAAAAGACACCCGGTCGGGTTGGAAGCAACCACTTACCCGGAAGGAGATGTGTGGATACCGGAAGTGGAAGGTCACCCAGCCGGGTCGGAAGCAGATGCTTACCCGGGCAGTGTGTGGACACCGGAAGTGAAAAGGTCACCCGGTTGGGTTGGAAGCAGACGCTTACCCAGGGGGAGTGTGTGGCTACCGGAAGTAAAAAGGTTACCCGGTCGGGCTGGAAGCAGACGCTTGCCCGGAGTGAAAGTGAAGGGTTGCGTCCCAAGGTGATAGGTCACCTGGGCAAATGGACCCGCACTGAATGTAAGGCACAGTGCTGAGGCTAGGGGTCAAGGACACAGGCTCGTCTAATAAGTTAAATGGTGTTTAAAGGATCGTTTGTAAGTTGAAAAATGCCTAATAAACTGTGGCCTCAATTCTTCCATAAACGTGAAATTGCTGTGGTCTGAATTTATTGGGATCCGGGTGGGGCTACTAGGTGGGGGGTGCCTCCGCTATGATCTGTGAGCACCGGCATGCAGCCATCTTACCACTACAGAGAGGTGAGGGAGCAGCCAACACTGAAGAGGGACTGCTCCGTTTGCACCGGCACGCGGCAATCTTACCACTAGAGAGGTAACAAAGGTGTGGCCTAGAGCGGTCGACCTCGAAGCTGAACATCCTGCGATTCTATGTTAGGACCGGAGGCGAGGGGATATGTAGCACTTACTTCACCTTTATTAACACAGGAGGTTCAAAGTTCAAAAGTAAAAGCACCACTACATGAACACTACAACTCCCATGAACCATAAGAGTAACCATGGCGACCATAAGCCAGTCATGTAACAGTCCGGCCCATATATTATCAGCCCTTCCTCTTTCTTCACTGCTTCGTGTCAGTTAAGTTACTTTTTTTCCTTATCCTGATTAAAAGTAGTACAGGTCAGATTTGGGCTTATTGACGCTGTGTTTTGTGTGGGTATACGAGCGCTTGTAACACTGCTTAAAAAAGCTCTCATTCTGCAGGTATTACTTCACACACGGTAGGCTACCGCCCGAGCACGTCTTTTTGATACTGCACGGGTACGTTATGTGGCACTCTTTCATGCTCTCGATTGACGGAACCGCGATTACTGACCCTCATTTGCCTCAGAGGAGGAATGGCCCCCCTCAGCAGTTCCTCCTTGCAGTGGTGACAAGCTCCTCACCCAGGCTGTGTCTCAGTTGTTGCCCCTCTGCAATAGAGTGTTGCTAAGCTGACTGCCCAGGTTTCCAAGGGCACAGGAATCCTGGGGGACCATGGGGCTGGGCTTAGTGGGGCAACCTTAGTCCCCATGTGCAAGGCCTGCAAGCGTGACGTGGGGAACCTGGAGGGTTCAACAGTTTGGCCGAGGTCTTCCAGAAGAGAGTGCGCACGCTGAAGGATGCACCCTACTGGGAGGAGGAGGTGCCCAGAATAAAATGCAACCACGTTGCAACTGACTTTGACCCCGAGGAGGGGTTCCCCAATCAGGGAGAGGGTGATCTGGAAGATGACGATGTTTAAACTGATGGGGCCCAAGACTCTGGTAGATTCTGGCGCCCAAGTTCAGCCGGCTTGGAGCCATATGAGGGGGCCGCTGCCCCTAGCGATATGTTTGAACCTGAGGGGATTTATCGACCTCGCTCTGTGAAGTGGTTCCCTGACAAGAAGGTGGCGGAGTACATGATGAGTGAAATTCGTAAACCCCTTGGCAAATTGGTGCGGGCCTGTTTCCGGGCGAAGTGTCCCAGGCCATCCTTGGCGGATAGGGTCACAGCTACACCTGATATCGACCCTAAGCTGTGCACTTTTTTTGCCAGATATATGAAGGACCCCAAGAAGGGGATTGACTGCTCCTCGATGGTGTGCCAGAATAAGCTTTTGACATGGTGGGGCCCCAACAAAGATTATTGAACTGGCAGCGCAAATGAAGCAGAAAGGGAGACTGTTCCCCACAGATGATGTAGCGGGATGGGCGCATAGGGCGGTCTGTCTCCTGGGTAACGCCAACTGGGCTCTTTCCACGGAGCGACGTCGCTGTCTTTTAATAAAAAAAGACCCCAAGCTGGGAGAGCTCTCATTGACGGAGGCGGGGCCTAGAGCACAGAGCAACCTGTTTGGGGAGCTTTTCGTCAAGGAGTTGGGGATGTTTGTCTCAACATTTTCTGCCCTTGACAAGTCCCAGTCATCAATGTAGAAGATCTTCCCGGGGAAGGTTTTTGAAGGGGCCGGAAGAGGCAAGGGTCACGCCCCTGGCCACTAGTCCTATCAAGGCCCTAACAGAGCCCAGGCCAGGAGAAGCAAAGGTTGGCATGATGGCTGTCAAGGAACATTCTACCCCACCCACAGCGATGGGCGAGGAAAGAACAACCAAGCCCTTGAAGGGGCCAGCAACAGCGGCAGTTACAACAGTAAGCCCCATCCTTTCTTTGCCTCTCCTGCTTGGGGTGGGGGTGGGGGAATTACTGTATTTGTTCATGCACAAGTGGGCAGAAATCACATCATACCAATGGGTGCTTATAGACTGTGCAGGGGTACCACATAAAGTTTTACGGACCTCCTGTCCATTCAGTAGAGCCACACCCACTGTATTTTTCTGCACAGGACTCGTTTCTGATAGATCAAGAGGTACAGGAACTACTGGCCAAGGACGCAATACGATTATCCGCTCTCCACCCCAGAGGCTTCCTAGGCAATCTATTTCTGGCGGGTAAAAAAGACAAGGGCTTCCGTCCTGTGATCAACCTCAGATCCTTCAATGAATTGCTGGTTTACCGCCATTTCAAGATGGAGCGGATCCATCTCCTCAGGGACCTTCTACTTCAAGACGATTGGTTAGCGTGTCTAGACCTCAAGGACGCCTACCTAACTGTTCCCATTTTTCCTCCACATCATAGGTTTCTCCAATTCAAATGGAAAGGGCAAATCTTCAAGTTTAGGACCCTCCCGTCCAGTCTGTCATTGGCACCATGGTGCTTTACGAAGCTCTTCAAACCTGTCGTGAAACATCTCCGGACTCTGGGCATCAGGTTGATAATCAACCTCGACGATATCCTTCTGATGAATCAATCACGCGATCTTCTGGTGTCTCACCTCGATACCACCATTACCTTGCTCCAGAACTTGGGTTTTGTAATCAACCAACAGAAGTCTGATTCGGATCCCCAGCAGAGCATGACATTCCTGGGCTTTCACATACACTTCAAAGTGGCAACTCTGAGCTTACTAGACCAGAAGATTGTCAAAATCAAGAAGGAGCCGAGCAAAGTTATCAGGAGGGACAGGATCTCCCTGTGGCAGTTGCCAGGACCGTTGGCTTGTTATCTTCTTCAATACAAGCCATTCTCCCGGGCCCTCTCCATTACAGGGCCCTTCAATGACTAAAGGCGGCCCATCTTCGGAGGGGCCTTACGTATTCTGAATTGGTGTCATTGACGGCAGAGGTCGAGATGGAGCTTCAGTGGTGGATAGACCACATGGAAGCATGGAATGGGCGGGTGGTTTTCGGTTCCCGCCTGGATCTAGTGATAGAATCGAATGCCAGTCTCCTTGGCTGGAGTAATTATCACAAAAAGAAGAGACCAGGGAATGAGCCTTCTCTGACTCCCCTTCCAAGGTTGAAAAACTCACTCAAGAGAGAAGGACTAACTATATAAAAACCAAAGTAAACTGGAAAAATATCCCTCAGTTCCCCGAGCATACAATAAGGAGAACCAAGAATAATTTATAGGAGGCAAGGGAGAAAGGAAAAGAGATAACTTTTTTTTTCCCTCTCATGGAGTGGAGGAATTAAGGCGACCTTGGAAAGATGACAGGCTTTCGCAAGGAGTTGAATTCCTCATCCAGCAGGCATGGGCTCCAGCAACTACCAAAAGGTATAGATCGGCATGGAGGAGATGGGTTCATTGGTGTGTGGAGAGACACCTGGATCCCTTGTGCACCAATGTTACTGACATCTTGAATTTCCTTGCGGAGCTCTTCCAGGAGAGACTGGCATATGCATTATTAACTCATTCAGATCAGCTAATTCAGCGGGCCATGTGCCGGTGAACAATATTCAAGTGGGTGAACATCCTTGGGTAAGAAAGCTTCTCAAGGGCATCAGGATATCTCGACCCCCCGAAACTCGGTATTCAGGCCTCTGGGACGTCAATTTGGTCTTACGCATGTTATCCTCCTGGCAAGACCACCAATACGTTCTAGTAAGGAGATCTCAGCAAAGCTGCAAGGCTATGTTACTCTGTCTTATATTGATAGAGCGTTATGCTCTCGTAAAAAATTGTAGGGGTGCGTCATAATCATCGTTAGTCTGTACCCGCATATATCCAGTTATATATCAATGAATGGTTAGTAAACTGTAGCCGTAACTTGCATTATTAGAGTGAATAGGAGGGTAATTGTGGCATTATAATTGCAAATGTAATGCTTAACTGAAACGTGCTCAAACGATGTATTAATGAAGTAGGCCATGTGTAATCGAGGTGTAGTAGTTTAAACGTGTACCATATTAAGTTGCACGTGTAGTTCACTTTTGCATATGAAATGTAATGAACTAATGCTTATAGGAGTGATCATAACTGTGTGTTTAAATCGTGTAAAGGCCTGACTGCATATACGCCAAGGAAAGGCCTGTTTGTTCTTATGTTAGCTTATTTTGTAGGCAGAGAAGGTTCTCTTGGAAAGGCTCTCTGGGCACCGACAGAAGAATTAATTAGCACAGTGGAAGGTTTCTGTTGAACGTATCTTCCGTTGCAGGTGCAAGGACACATGCCTCGTTAGTAAAGACTGGCTCTTTGTTTCAAAAGTTAGGGCGATGGGAGGCATGGAGATGGGAGTGCAATGGAATTTAGGGATGATACTTTCAGCGGAGAAGGTGCCTGGGACTCAAGGTCATCGTAACCGTCCTGGATGAAGTAAGAGCTTCGATGGAAAAGTACGAGAAGGAAGACCTGGCCGAAGAGGCGTGACAAGGGCTTGTTCAATTGTATTTGGCTTTTGTATTAGGGACAGGGCCCCGAGGGAGGAGAGAGAGAGGAGGTAGAGGAGACCAGAGAGAGAAGACAGAGAGGGAGTCTAGGAAGGAGCATCTTAGAACGAGCTCAAAATGCTATGTGAGTGCACTTCTTAGGAAGTCTTCACAGCTGACACCTTTTCTTTACTCTTGCCTGGGTAACTCGTTAAGTAGGTATGCCACCTGAGTGATAGAGTAGGGTCAGCTAATGGGTTTTATGCTTATCTAGGTAAATGAAGACTAACACAGAGGTTGGAGCAGTTATCGCTTGTCTAATACTTCTGGAGCTAACGATTCTTCTTATCCTGAGTCGGATGAGACTCCTGCGTAGGATGCTATTTGTATTAGTGTAGTGTAGCTCATATTTCCCTAATAGGCTCTGCGCATTGGAATAATATATCCTATAGGTTTGACATAGGACTAAGGTCAGTATGTCCCTATCGAGTATATTAAACTTAATTACTTGTGCCAGCTAGCTCAGAGGCCACTAGAAACTCCTTGACAACAAGCAGGGAGTAGTTTCTGGCAGCCGCAAAACATGACTGTGAGAAGTTGGCCTGGTATATGCTGTTCACTAATTAAAGTGGACACCTTGCGCCAGAACAATTCGACTCTTATGGTAGATAGGTTTAAGACAACCTTTATAGAAAGCTATCCTAGTGGTAGCTGTGGAGAGCAGCCTTCAGGCTAAGTCTTGAAGGAATGTAAAGCAGCTTGTTTTACCACACAATCTCTTGAATCACCAAATGAAAAGACACCACACAGGTATATATATCAAATATATATGTATTTATTAATAAACACTCTCTACTAATCTCTTTATGAGAATAGAAGTCAGGAACATATGTACAAGTCAAATGTTATCAAAATAAGTTTAGCACAATCGAATATCACAATCTTAGATTGCTAGACCTAGGTCTAGGTCATCTAGAATCGAGGGACCCCCAACAACCACCCCAGGTAGTTGTAGGAGACCCACAGGGGACGGACGCGGTGACCTGGCACCGGTGCGAGTCCTGTGCGTGTCTATGCGCTCAGACGCGATTGGGATTTCAATGTTAAAGGTCCCTTGCGTGTTCGAGACGAACACACCGATCGGTCCTTGTACGAGTCGAAGGACGCGGTTATAGATAGAGTTGCAAGGGAGATGGACGCGCTGTGTCTAACACAGACGCGAACCTTGTGAGAGTCAGTGCAATGGAGATCTCAGTGCTACAGGCCCTTTGTGTGTTCGAGGCGAACACCGATCGGACTCAGTACGAGTCGAAGGATACAGTTCTAGATAGTGTTGCAAAGGAGATGGACGCGGTGTGTCTAACACAGATGCGAACCCTGTACGAGTCAGCGCAATTGTCGCACTTAGAAAGTTAGAGTTTTAGGACACTTCGAGGGAAGCTACAAGCAAGTCACTTACAGGGTAAGTAGTTCTAGGGCCCAAACCCACAGGAGCACCGTAGTGCTGAAGTTAACTCACCCAGGGGAGCCGGGTGCATAGGTGTTCTTTGGTGTCGGGTCGCGGCGTCGTTTTCAATGGGAGCCAGTGAAGACTTGCTGCTTGCGGCGACAGGAGAAGTGTCCGGAGGAATCCAAGCCTGGATTCGGAAGATGGAAGACCTGAAAGCAGAGGGGACAGTGTTCAAAGTCACTTGGCCGTGACTCGGGGCACGGAAGATGGATGCCCACCGTCGTCGCAAGATTCAGGTCGTTCGCGGTTGCCTTGACTCTTCAGCCACGAGGTCCAGGAGGCGTCAACGATGACCAGGAGCTGGATTCGGCATGTCCCACGATGTCTGCAGCTTACTGCGGTGTCGGCGACTCGATCGGAGCCAACAAGCCTTGGTAACATCAAGTCTCGGGGAAAGTGTGAAGAGACAATGGCGCAGACCAGCGAGGTCTGTGGGACTCACCCAGCAAAGGTAACTCAGGGCAGGCCTGGAGCAACCAGGGGAGACCTTTGGTTTCTTTAGAAAGTCTTCTGGGGACCCACAAGCCGGCTGGCAAGGGATCGCAAAGACGCCTCGGGAGGATCCGCTCACAGGGGCCCACGGTCACTCGGGACGTGGTAGGCCTCTGATCTTAGGAGGGATTCCTGCTGGAGGCTGGGACCACACGTGGTCCAAAGCACAAGTTCGTGGAATGTTGTGAAGGGGTTGCACTTGACAATAGTGCACGGTACCCAGGGGTCGCGGTTCCTCGTTACTCTTGGGGTCCACTGGCCTCAGCTTCGCTGGGGACTCACGATGGCCTTTGAGAAGTCTGGAAATCCACTTCTTGGGCTGCAGGGACTTCGGACTCCGGCGGGAGCGGCATAGTTTGCGACCGTCGTTTGTAGTTTTTGGTGCCTGCCAAGCAGGGAGTCACTCCTTGACTCCAAGGAGATTCTTCAGTCTTCCAAAGGTAGTGGAACGTCGAAGGTCCGGGATTCTTCTTCAGAGCGTCGTCCAGGGAAATCTAGGGTGCCATGCACAGGTTCCCCCTCTTATACTAAAAGAAAGGGAGGGACTAGCTCTATGACCCTACCTATGGGAGGGTCAGGGGAGTGGGTGGCTACACTCACTTCCCTTTGTCCAGTTTCGCGCCAGAGCAGGGGCAGGTAGCCCCTGAGCCGGTTTGAACTGGCATATGCACAGAGGAGCCTTCTGCTCCCCCAGTGCAGGACTTCAAAGCACTCTAAGAGTGCACCCACCCAGCCCCAATACACTAAACCCTGTCTGGAAGGTGGTCACACCCCTTGGGACAGGATATCTATTGTTGGGCTTCCTCCACTGCGAGTGTTGGTCATCAGCAGGAGGGCAGCCCAGTGTCTGTGACGGGTGGCATCCATTTTGTGATGCCAGGGCTCTGCCGGATTCTACCGCGTTTCCACAGTAGGTACATGTCTATCCCTCTAGAAGGGTGGAATGCTACCCCCGCCGCCAGGACTGGCGGGGGGGTAGTATTCCAAGATGTTTGACACCAAACACGACATGTTTCGATGCAGCCATTCCAAAGTTAGCATTTTACCCCGAGGATATAATGCACTTAAAAGTATATGGTTTAACCGCATCCACAAACAGCACCAGAGAATGGACTCTGAGAGCTGCAGAGGGGCCCTGCTCAGGCAGAGGCACCCCCTCACATAGAAGCCAAGCACCCTGCACTCAGGATTGATAGGGCCTGCCTTAGGGGTGACTGATAGGTTTATATGTGTGTGCTGGAGAGATATAGGGAACCTATATCTCAGTGAGGAGTGCTAGCACCACCTCACCCAGGCTGCAGTAGCAGGCCTGTGGTGTCAGATTTAGTCTGCTTCCCAGGGGTGGCATAATACATGCTGCAGCCCCTGGTAGGCCTGTGAAGTACCTATGCCCTTGGTACCTAAGGTACCATATACTAGGGACTCATAAGGTACCACAGTATCCAATCACTAGTGCACCTAGAGTGCACTCCAAGTCGTTTAGAGAGAACAGAGAGGCTGGGGCCCTGATTAGCAGGGACCCAGCCAGACTATAACCAGAAACCAGTGTAAACATCCGGAAAAAAGTGGGGGCAACATAAGAGGCAGATCCTACTCTCCTACACAACCCCCCCCAAACGCAGGGACACTAAACTAACCTTGACCAGTTGAGTCTTCGTGTTCAAAGTGGAAATACCTTGAGAGTCCATCTGCATTGGCATGTTGGGTCCCAGGTCTATGTTCCACTGTATAGTCCATCCCCTGTAGGGAAATGGACCACCTCAAAAGGTTTGGGTTTTCTCCTTTCATTTGTTTAAGCCATAGGAGGGGCTTGTGGTCAGTCTGAACTATGAAGTGAGTGCCAAACAAGTATGGCCTCAGCTTCTTCAGGGCCCACACCACAGCAAAGGCCTCCCTCTCTATAGCTGACCAACGTTTCTCTCTAGGGGTCAGCCTTCTGCTAATAAAAGCTACTGGCTGGTCTTGACCTTCATCATTCAGTTGAGACAGTACAGCTCCCACACCCAGCTCAGAAGCATCTGTTTGGACAATGAACTTTTTGGTGTAGTCTGGACTCTGTAAGATGGGAGCAGTGCACATGGCCTGCTTTAGGTCTTCAAATGCCTTTTGACAGCTAGCTGTCCACTGAACCTTTTTTGGCATTTTCTTTGAGGTCAGATCATTCAAGGGGGTCACTATAGATCCATATCCCTTGACAAACCTCCTATAGTACCCAGTCAGGCCTAAGAAGGCTCTCACCTGTGTCTGGGTGGTAGGAGCAACCCATTCCATTATGGTTTGGATTTTGCTCTGTAACGGCTGAACCTGGCCTCCACCTACAAGGTGGCCCAGGTACACAACCTGACTCTGCCCTATCTGGCACTTAGTGGCCTTGATAGTGAGGCCTGCTTTCTGGTGGGCCTCCAAAACATTCCTGAGGTGGACCAGGTGATCCTGCCAGGAGGAACTAAAGACAGCAATATCATCTAGATAAGCTGAGCAATAAGTTTCCATCCCTGTCAGAACTTTATTCACCAATCTCTGAAAAGTGGCAGGTGCATTTTTCAATCCAAAGGGCATCACCACAAAGTGGTAGTGCCCACCAGGGGTCGAAAATGCTGTCTTGGCTTTTGCATCCTCAGCTAATCTGATCTGCCAGTAGCCAGCTGTTAGGTCAAATGTACTTAGATACTTGGCTGAGGCCAAAGTATCAATCAGCTCATCTGCCCTTGGTATGGGATAGGCATCAGTCCTAGTGACTGCATTGAGGCCTCTGTAGTCTACACAAAACCTCATTTCTTTCTTACCACCCTGGGTATGAGGCTTGGGTACCAGGACTACTGGGCTAGCCCAAGGGCTATCTGAAGGCTCAATTACACCTAGCTCCAACATTTTCTGGACTTCAGTCCTGATACAGTCCCTGACATGGTCAGGTTGCCTGTAGATTTTATTCTTGACAGGCAGACTGTCTCCAGTGTCCACCTCATGGGTGCACCAGGAAGTCTGACTAGGGGTCAGGCTAAACATATGTCGGTACTGTTGCAGAACTTGTCTGCACTCAGTTTGCTGATGGTCAGTGAGGCTGCTTGCCAAAGCAACACCATCTACTGACCCATCATCAGGGTTCTGAGAGAGCAGGTCAGGGAGAGGGTCACTCTCCTCCTCCTGGTCCTCATCAGTTGCCATGAGCAAGCCCATGTCAGCCCTGTCAACATATGGCTTTAATCTGTTGACGTGGAGCACCCTCAGGGGGCTCCTGGGAGTTCCAAGATTCACCAGGTAGGTGACTTCTCCCTTCTGTTCAACTATTGTATGGGGGCCACTCCACTTGTCCTGGAGGGCTGCTGGGGCCACAGGCTCCAACACCCACACTTTCTGTCCTGGCTGGTATACAGTCAGCACAGCCTTTGGTCATGCCAAGCTTTTTGTAATTCTTGGCTGGCCTCTAGGTTTTTGGTTGCCTTTTTCATGTACTCTGCCATCCGGGAGCGGAGACCAAGTACATAGTCCATCACATCTTGTTTGGGGGCTTGAGAGGTAACTCCCAGCCCTCTTTACCAAACACAGTGGACCTCTCACAGGATGCCCAAACAGAAGCTCAAATGGGCTGTAACCAACCCCCTTCTGTGGAACCTCTCTGTATGCAAACAACAGGCAAGGAAGAAGAAGGTCCCATTTCTGCCTAAGCTTCTCTGGGAGTCCTTTAATCATTCCTTTCAAGGTTTTGTTGAAGCGTTCAACCAACCCATTGCATGGTGGGTGATAGGGGGTGGTGAACTTATAAGTTACACCACACTCCTTCCACATTGCTTTCAAATATCCTGACATGAAGTTGGTACCTCTGTCAGAGATTACCTCCTTTGGGAAACCCACTCTGGAGAAAACTCCAATGAGGGCTCTTGCCACCACAGGGGCTGTGGTGGTCCTCAGGGAATTGCCTCTGGGTACCTGGTGGCATGATCCACTACCACCAGGATAAATCTGTGCCCAGATGCAGTTTGAGGGTTAAGGGGACCAACAATGTCAATCCCTACCCTTTCAAAGGGTACCCCCACCACAGGTAGTGGTATCAGGGGCCTTTGTTGTGCCACCTGCCTTGCCACTGGCTTGGCATGTGACACAGGAGCGACAAAACTCCTTTGTGTCTTCTGACATATGTGGCCAATGAAAATGGGGAACAAGCCTGTCCCAGGTCTTGTTTTGGCCCAAGTGACCTGCTAAAGGGATATCATGTGCTAGGGTCAAGAGGAACCCCTAAACGTCTGAGGTATTACCAACCTCCTGGTGGCTCCAGGGGTTGGATCTCTACCCTCAGAATATAGGAGTCCCTCATCCCAATAAACTTTATGGGACCCACTAGCACTCCCAGCAGCCTCAGCAGCAGCCTGCTGTCTGAGGGGTTCAAGAGAGGGGCAGCACTGTTGCTCCTTACTCAGATGCGTCCCTAGAAGGGCCCCCTGCCCCCAAGAACTCAACCTGATCAGGCTCAAGTCCCTCTGGGGCAGTTCCTTCTTCAGGATCTGCTCCTCCTCCCTCAAGAGGTGAATCTGTGATCTGAGACAGAGGGGAAGGCACTGCCTTACCCCTACTGCTCCTCTTCTTGGGAAGCATCTGGTCCACGGTTCCAGGATCCAGAGCTGGTTCAGTGTTATGCATTTTGGCCTGTGACCTGGTCACAGCAAATACCTCTGCAGGGATGCCCAACATCTCGGCATGAGTCCATAACTCTACTTCAGACCAGGCTGAAGTTTCTAGATCATTGGCCAATAGACACTCAACAGGGAGGTCTGCACTGACTGGCCTCAAGAAGGTTGTAGTTACCCCTCCCCAGGAGAAATTCACAACTGCCAGACTATGGTTGGTCCTGACATTGCTTGCATTGGTCACCTGGTACATTTCGCCCAGGATGATCTGTCCAGGGTCCACAAGATCCTCTGCCACCATGGTGACACTAGCACCTGTGTCCCTAAATGCCAAAGCCTGTTTGCCATTTATTACAGGCTGCTGTTTGTATTTGCCCAGATTACTGGGACTCACTAGGAAGGACATATTAAGGTCTCCCTCACAAATCAGCATTGCCTGAGTGGGCACTCTGACTAGGTCAGAGTCCACTTCAGAACCCAGGGTCAACCCTACTACACCCTTATTCTGTGTACCACCTCCACCAGTAGCTGAGCTAGGGGGAACAGTTGCCTTAGGGGCAGCAGTGGTGGTGGTTTGGTCTTTGGACTTGTTACAGTCAGAAGTCCAGTGCCCTTTCTGTTTACAGAATTTGCACCAGGGCTTCTTTTGGCCTTTTCCCTTGTTGGATTGTGACTCCCCACCAGATGCAGATTTTTGGGGCCCTTGTGAAGACTTTTGGTCTTTACCCTTCTCCCCACCCTTATCAGAGTTCTTTGAATCTTGCTTCTTAGGGTCACCACCTTGGTTCTGTACCTTCTGCCTCACCCTGGTTCTGACCCACTTGTCTGCCTTCTTTCCCAATTCTTGGGGAGAGGTCAGATCTGAGTCCACCAGGTATTGATGCAACAACTGGTTCTGGCAATTATTAAGGATCTGTTCTCTCATCATTAGATTATACAATCCCTTGAAATCAGTAACCCTACTGCCAACCAGCCAACCCTCCAGAGCCTTGGTTGCACAATCAACAAAGTCAGTCCAGTCCTGAGTCTGTGCCTTCTGGGTGTCTCTGAACTTCAACCTGTACTGCTCAGTGGTTAAGCCAAACCCATCTATCAGTGCACTCATCAGGACTTCATAGTCATCAGCATCCTCTTCTCTAACAGTGAGGAGCTTGTCTCTACCTTTATCTGAAAAGGAGAGCCACAAGATTGCTGCCCACTGCTTTTGGGGGACCTGCTGTACTCTACAGGCCCTCTCCATAGCGGTTATCCACTTGTGGATATCATCCCCACTCTGGTAGGGAGGAACAACCTTGCTCAGGTTCCTATGATCAGGAATATATTCTCTGCATCTAGGGACACTGTTGCTGCCACCAAGGGGTTCTAACCCCTCTCTTCTAGAAGCTCTCTGGATCTCCAGGGCTTCTCTATCCAGTGTCAACTGCTTGGTTCTGAGGGCAACTCTTGCTTCCTCATACTGCAGCAGTTTGCACATTCTTTCAGAGGAGGTCTCTCTTATGGGAAAGTATGAGTTCCTCTGGTGGACAAATTCTCTGCCAGAGTGATAAGAGTGCTCAGATTCCCTGGAAGGGGACCTATGCCTCTCATCCACTCTGTCAGTTCTCTTAGGGAGAATTCCTCTGTCCTTTTCAGGCCCTTTGAGGCCTGGCCCTTCAATCACAGAGTCCTGGTCATTCTGATTTTCGTCATCTGACCCAGATACTGTAATTGACCCACCCAATGATTCAGACCCATTAGCTCCTAGAGCCAATCTAAGATCATCTGCTGTCAGCAGATCTATCAGGTGTAGGGTTGAGGGACTCTGGCCTAGCCTCAGGTGTCTTTCAACACACATGGCTCTCAAGTCAGAGAAAGCCATGTCCTTATACTGAGGCTGAGTGGATCCACTGGTTCCACCCTTTAAGGACATTCTAGTGTTGTGCAGTGTTGTACTACCTACACTAGTTTGTGGCCTACTGATACTAGCTTGAGCTGTAGAAAGGGTGTGCTATCTCTTGGCACACAGCTCTAAGTTCAGTAGAACTTATTGATACTAAGCTTGACTTTATATGTACCTTAAGTACCTATAGTGGTTTTCAGTTAGTAATTCAAATAGAGATTTTCTGGTAAAACAATAGCAAGCTGGAATCCCACACGCTGCCCACCAATGTGAGAAGTTGGCCTGGTATATGCTGTTCACTAATTAAAGTGGACACCTTGCACCAGAACAATTCGAGCTCTTATGGTAGATAGGTTTAAGACAACCTTTATAGAAAGCTATCCTAGTGGTAGCTGTGGAGAGCAGCCTTCAGGCTAAGTCTTGAAGGAATGTAAAGCAGCTTGTTTTACCACACAATCTCTTGAATCACCAAATGAAAAGACACCACACAGGTATATATATCAAATATATATGTATTTATTAATAAACACTCTCTACTAATCTCTTTATGAGATTAGAAGTCAGGAACATATGTACAAGTCAAATGTTATCAAAATAAGTTTAGCACAATCGAATATCACAATCTTAGTTTGCCAGACCTAGGTCTAGGGCATCTAGAATCGAGGGACCCCCAAGAACCACCCCAGGTAGTTGTAGGAGACCCACAGGGGACGGACGCGGTGACCTGGCACCGGTGCGAGTCCTGTGCGAGTCTATGCGCTCAGACGCGATTGGGATTTCAATGTTAAAGGTCCCTTGCGTGTTCGAGGCGAACACACCGATCGGTCCTTGTACGAGTCGAAGGACGCGGTTATAGATAGAGTTGCAAGGGAGATGGACGCGCTGTGTCTAACACAGACGCGAACCTTGTGCGAGTCAGTGCAATGGAGATCTCAGTGCTACAGGCCCTTTGTGTGTTCGAGGCGAACACCGATCGGACTCAGTACGAGTCGAAGGATACAGTTCTAGATAGTGTTGCAGAGGAGATGGACGCGGTGTGTCTAACACAGACGCGAACCCTGTACGAGTCAGCGCAATTGTCGCACTTAGAAAGTTAGAGTTTTAGGACACTTCGAGGGAAGCTACAAGCAAGTCACTTACAGGGTAAGTAGTTCTAGGGCCCACACTCACAGGAGCACCGTAGTGCTGAAGTTACCTCACCCAGGGGAGCCGGGTGCATAGGTGTTCTTTGGTGTCGGGTCGCGGCGTCGTTTTCAATGGGAGCCAGTGAAGACTTGCTGCTTGCGGCGACAGGAGAAGTGTCCGGACGAATCCAAGCCTGGATTCGGAAGATGGAAGACCTAAAAGCAGAGGGGACAGTGTTCAAAGTCACTTGGCCGTGACTCGGGGCACGGAAGATGGATGCCCACCGTCGTCGCAAGATTCAGGTCGTTCGTGGTTGCCTTGACTCTTCAGCCACGAGGTCCAGGAGGCGTCGACGACGACCAGGAGCTGGATTCGGCGTGTCCCACGATGTCTGCAGCTTACTGCGGTGTCGGCGACTCGATCGGAGCCAACAAGCCTTGGTAACAGCAAGTCTCAGGGAAAGTGTGAAGAGACAATGGCGCAGACCAGCGAGGTCTGTGGGACTCACCCAGTGAGGGTAAGTCAGGGCAGGCCTGGAGCAACCAGGGGAGCCCTTTGGTTTCTTTAGAAAGTCTTCTGGGGACCCACAAGCCGGCTGGCAAGGGATCGCGAAGATGCCTCGGGAGGATCCGCTCACAGAGGCCCACGGTCACTCGGGACATGGTAGGCCTCTGATCTTAGAAGGGATTCCTGCTGGAGGCTGGGACCACACGTGGTCCAAAGCACAAGTTCATGGAACGTTGTGAAGGGGTTGCACTCGACAATAGTGCACGGTACCCAGGGGTCACGGTTCCTCGTTACTCTTGGGGTCCACTGGCCTTAGCTTCGCTGGGGACTCACGATGGCCTTTGAGAAGTCAGGAAATCCACTTCTTGGGCTGCAGGGACTTCGGACTCCGGCGGGAGCGGCGTAGTTTGCGACCGTCGTTTGTAGTTTTTGGTGCCTGCCAAGCAGGGGAGTCACTCCTTGACTCCAAGGGAGATTCTTCAGTCTTCCAAAGGTAGTGGAACGTCGAAGGTCCAGGATTCAGTCTTCAGAGCGTCGTCCAGGGAAATCTAGGGTGCCATGCACAGGTTCCCCCTCTTATACTAAAAGAAAGGGAGGGACTAGCTCTATGACCCTACCTATGGGAGGGTCAGGGGAGTGGGTGGCTACACCCACTTCCCTTTGTTCAGTTTCGCGCCAGAGCAGGGGCAGGTAGCCCCTGAGCCGGTTTGAACTGGCATATGCACAGAGGAGCCTTCTGCTCCCCAGTGCAGGACTTCAAAGCACTCTAAGAGTGCACCCACCCAGCCCCAATACACTAAACCCTGTCTGGAAGGTGGTCACACCCCCTTGGGACAGGATATCTATTGTTGGGCTTCCTCCACTGCGAGTGTTGGTCATCAGCAGGAGGGCATCCCAGTGTCTGTGACTGGTGGCATCCATTTTGTGATGCCAGGGCTCTGCCGGGTTCTACCGCGTTTCCACAGTAGGTACATGTCTATCCATCTAGAAGGGTGGAATGCTACCCCCGCCGCCAAGACTGGCGGGGGGGTAGTATTCCAAGATGTTTGACACCAAACACGACATGTTTCGATGCAGCCATTCCAAAGTTAGCATTTTACCGCGAGGATATAATGCACTTAAAAGTATATGGTTTAACCGCATCCACAAACAGCACCAGAGAATGGACTCTGAGAGCTGCAGAGGGGCCCTGCTCAGGCAGAGGCATCCCCTCACATAGAAGCCAAGCACCCTACCCTCAGGATTGATAGGGCCTGCCTTAGGGGTGACTGATAGGTTTATATGTGTGTGCAGGAGAGATATAGGGAACCTATATCTCAGTGAGGAGATGCTAGCACCACCTCACCCAGGCTGCAGTAGCAGGCCTGTGGTGTCAGATTTAGTCTGCTTCCCAGGGGTGGCATAATACATGCTGCAGCCCCTGGTAGGCCTGTGAAGTACCTATGCCCTTGGTACCTAAGGTACCATATACTAGGGACTCATAAGGTACCACAGTATCCAATCACTAGTGCACCTACAGTGCACT
Organism: Calotriton arnoldi; assembly: GCA_963921515.1. Lineage (NCBI taxonomy): Eukaryota > Metazoa > Chordata > Amphibia > Caudata > Salamandridae > Calotriton > Calotriton arnoldi. The sequence continues at coordinate 260,782 of CAWUFW010013766.1, forward strand.
CCAAGTCGTTTAGAGAGAACAGAGAGGCTGGGGCCCTGATTAGCAGGGACCCAGCCAGACTATAGCCAGAAACCAGTGTAAACATCCGAAAAAAAGTGGGGGCAACATAAGAGGCAGATCCTACTCTCCTACAATGACCACTGTGTTTCCCTTTAGAATCAGAACGTGTCCCAGAGTCGTGGAAACAATAGATAACTATTTCACTCAGCTCAATCGTGCATGCTTAGTTTTCTCCAAGTTACACAGAAAGAAATAGACGGGCGTTTCAATAAAAGATTTATTGAACAGTCTTGTTTCTGGTGTAAGTAAAATGTGCTATTACGATCACAAGACAGTATGCAAGATAAATAATGTACAGTGTGAGCAGTAGAAATAAATAATACTGCGAGAGCATTATCTTTTAGTACATATGCTTTTACATAAATAACACAGACTAAAAATGCGAGTACTCATACGATGCGTTTCTAATCTAGTTCTACCCCAATGTACCTAACCTAACCTAGGTATAGGACGAGGTATGAAGTAGGTGAAGTATTCCTTACTATGGTATACTAAGAGTATGGTAAGCCCAGTATGCCTAGTATGCCTAGTATGCCAAGAGTCCCTCTAGGTTCTAGTCTGCTCCATACCTGAAGAATGAGAGAGGTAGGAATCTCTTTGCCAGACTCGAACTCCAACACCCCCCAAGGGAAGTCAGATCACTGGAAGCTGGACTCTCTGCGTGCAGGGATGACAGCGTCCTCTCAGTGCGTCAGGCCGGGAAACGGGCTCCTCTGGAGTCGAGGTCTCCTCTGGTTTACAGGGGCTAGGGAAGGTATATTTATACCTGAGAGGCACCTAAGAATGTTAGTACTGACATGAGTCGGACAGCGGAAGACGTCATGAATGAACCCCTAAGGAATAATGGTTCATGCATAATATATGAGTCCTTGAAGAAATCAATAGTCCTGGACTAGGGAAACTCCCGCAGCCTAAGGGTCTGTTCTTCAAGAACTCGTTGTGACGTTAGGGTGGACGGATGTCAGAGACCATGCCTGTATTTGGAGTGCACGGTTTAATGCCTAAATAAGGGCTGGGATTTTATGCCTATATAAGGGCAGGGCGAATTGTGCCTATATAAGGACATGATACTGGAAAGCCCGTTTATGGACACCCTAAGAGGTATACAACACCCACTCCACTTTCGTGTATACGATAATACTAAAATGCTAAACATTTAAAATGCTAAACATTAAATGGAGTACTGCATATTTTAAAAAAATATTTCTTAAAAGCATTTAAAAAACATAATAAAAAATGCAAAAGGTACTGTACATTTGAAGCATTGCTTTTCATTACAGGCATATGTTTAAAATAAAATGCAATATGAATGAAAGAAGCAGTAATATTTACATGTGACAACAAAATGATCGATAAGTTTCTTAAAAATCAAAGTCATTTCATGTCATGAAAATTAATGAACTGTTTTAGACACACAAGATGACTAAGTGTCCGTGGAAGTACCGCGAAGTCTGTACTATAAGGCTAGTTCTACTTTAAGCAGATTGAAGTGCCATTTTCGTTCGAAAAATGGGAAAAAAGTTCAATTTTGGTAGAGTTCCAAGTTGTTTTGAAACTGAAGGCCAAATTGTTACTGCATCTCTGGAACACTGTATGCTGAATCAGAGTCAGTTTACGGGTCTGGTGTAAACATGAGATCATCTATTTCTATAGACAAAACATCATCCACTGTAGTTGGTGTCAGTTGGAACACCTCGTGAAGTAGATTAATTGCACAGAGATGGGAAGCATCGCTTCCAGCATAGTTTGCCTCAGCAATGTTCGCGTCCGTTGTTACCCGTGTGCCTGTAGTTCTTTCTCGTACCTCAGCAGCAGCCGGAAGCGTCTGTGAGATCTCAATGAATGCTGACATCAGGATCGGTAGCATCTGGGGACAACACAGAGCATGGGCCGTTATCGGGACCAGCAGAGTATCGACATCCGTTGGCGTTGTTGATGGAAATGTTAAACATGTGTCCAACACGCATTCTTCACCGCATAGCAGGCATCGTAGAACAGGTAAGATGCAATCTTGCCAGATTGGTCTGAATGACAGGAACCAAGTTGTATTAAGGTCCCGTAGACGAGTCATGCCCAATAGCTGTACTATTCGCTCACGGCACTTTCGTTCAAGGAGAGCTTACTCCATTTCGCTCGGAGTGATGTCTGCGAATAGGCTGGCCATAGCGCAATAGCAGGAAGAGAAATAGAATTCCGGCAACAAGTGCTAGAATTAATGGTATGCCACCAAACACCGAATGTGCAAAGTTCGGGATGATTCAGAGTATTGCCTGGAAAGGTGCTAACAGACCGGTACAGATGCTCTTAAATACATGTATAATTCCACTTGTATCAGACATGTTGAAGATACGTGTTATCATTTCTACGAAATGTATAGGGCAGTTTGTACGTATTAAAGTCTGTATCTCAGCCGAAGTCCTTGCTACTTGTAGATCATAGGTTTCTTTGGCCGAGGTCAAAGGCACTGTTTGCTGTAAAAACATGGCTTTCATTCTGCTCAAAGTATCAAATCTTATAAAAGAGACGTTCAGCGAAGGCCATAGAGGCGACTCCCTGACTGTGTCTATTGGGGCAAACAATACTTGCATACAGCAAGTGACCCTGGAGTTGACCGTTACTAGATATGGGATGCCTGGCAGCATGCCGCAGCAACTCTGATCATTCAACATGAGGTAACTCCCATTAGAAAGTTGTCCAAACGTTGGATTAATCACAGCAGCTGGTGTACCCTGCTGATGGCAAGACAAATTTGCCACAGAACCATTACAAGTCCCGTGTAAAGAAATGTCCTGACACATAAGTGAACCGGTCAGTGCATGTTTACAGTGTGTACCGCTCAAAAACACTTCACGATCCCCACTCCAACATCTATATGTATACGGTAAATCCCAAGATGTCTTAATGTATTCCTTACCCAACCTTTCATATTTGCCTGCTTGCATTTGTCTGAGGCAATACTGAAACTGAAAAGTACTCACAGGTAACGTTATTTTGCCATGAATAACCCATTCTGTAGCTGGTTTTTCTGCCACTGTGAATGGTAACTGTTCCAGTTTTTCAATGCTTAGCACTGTATACTTTTCTTCCTCTTTGTGCCAGTTCGATCTGTTCATCAGTTAGATTGTATTCTGCAAACAGAGCCGTTGTGTTGATAAAACGCCAAGGCACATAGCCCGCTCGCAAAGATTGCAGCGTCCAGCTTAATAACATAATAGAACGTAATTGAGACTGGCCTTGTTGTAACATCGCCAAATCTTGTTCTAGTATGTAGATAGCAGAGGATACAATGCCGTCCAGTGAATATATTCTGGAGGACAAAGTTGTTAACCCATTGTCGACCACAGAGAGTGTTTTCTCTAAATTAATACGATCAAGTTCAAGTATTCTTTCTGCAGCCTCCATCTGTGATACTTTCCATGCTTCAGTGTAGGCAGCATAAATGCCGGCATATATGAAACGTTTTTGACGCGGTTTTCTTGGTCCAAGCAAGAAATCCCTACAGTCTGCGTCTTTTGCAAGTAAGGTTAAGTGTTGTTTCACATCCTGTAGTGTAGACTTATGCAGCCAATCGAGGCATAATTTTCCTACACTGTATGTTGTTACTACCCCCGGATGTTGTCTTTGGACGTATCTTGGGTCTGGCCTATTAATAGTAAAGCCCTGAGTTTTATTCAGGAATCTTTCCTGACAGTTATTCGTGTCTGTGGGCCACATCAACCATTTTTTCCAATTAGGATTAGATCTGTTGAGTTGTAGTATATTGTCAACTGTCACCACTGCCTGTGTATTGTTATCACTTGCAGGTGTTGGTACAGAAGGTGTGTTCATTTCTTTGATCTTGGCTAATCCAAGACAAGATGTTTGTTGGATGGTTTCATTCAAAAACATTATTTGTTCAGGGATGATACAGGCTCTAAATAAAGCTTCTATCCCCTGCACTTGCCATTCTCTAGTACCCCACACAGTTTTTGTGTCTATTGTGTCTTTCCAAAAGTCGAAACCCTGTCTAGACAGTTGGGCATTAAATAATGCAAAGTAAATCTGTTTTGTATTTGTTAACATAATTTTCAGTCCTGTCTTGTTTACATTTTTATAGTAAAACATTTCTGGATCAGATGTATTGTAACCTGAAAAATATGGAAACTTACTAGCAAATGTTTTTGAACTACCTTTAGGTGGTGTAGGACAATGTTCCCATTGGTTAAACATAAACACATTTCTTGGATATGCAGATTTATGCAAATAATGATGACCATAGTGGCTATAGCAATACAGCTGTTCATAGTCTGATGAACCCTCTAAATATTCATGTTTAGAAAATGCAGCAGATTTTTCTAGGTCAAACATTATGTCATTCACAGTCTCAAAGTCCCAATCATCTGAATAGGTACTGGACGTAATTAGATCACTTAGTGAAATTTTAAACAAATGTGGAATGTTCAATTCTTCTGTCGGGCCGAAGATGTCAAAATCTGTTTTGTCCCACACTATACCATCCTGTATAGGAACAGCTGTGATGTTCACTGATGACAAGTCTCTTGCTTCACGATGGGAAGATTTATGAGGTTTCAAAAGTACGTTCACGTCTTTTCCTTCAGTATTCACATGGATGTATCTGCCACTTATAAGCACGCTCACAGTTGTTACCAAAGCTAGCCAGAGCAGGAAAACAAAAAGTCCAGATGTAATCCAGAGTTCAATCCATGGAGAAACCAAATAAGTTTTTTTCACAAAATGAAGAAAGTCTTGTACTTGCTGCTTGAATTTGAATGATGCTGGCGTCGTTTCAGGTTCACTCGGATCTTCTGAGAACGTATCAAAGTTAATGAAATAGCCAGAAGCAGTTCTGTCAATTGTTGGAATTGCATCAGGATTTGTAGAAATCACTGGAACCAGTTCATCACTTGCCACGTTGGTGTAGACAGGTGTATTTGGACGAACTGTTACTTGGTTGTCAAGAGGGATGAGTTCCATAGCGTTGTTGCTTAATCCTCCATCAGTTACAGCTGAGTTCTCGATGGTTATCAGTCTTTCAGTCTGAACCTCTTGGATAGTAGCGAGAGGAGTGCGTCTGCTACTAGGTCGGAGTCCACGAGGCCTACTATTTAGTATTGGCCACATACTGTGGTTTGATGAGGTCGATGGACACAAATCTTTTCTCCTTTCTTCCAGCAAGGGGCGGCAGAAGTACTGTTCTTGTTCCTTGAACTGCTAGGACAGATACTGGTTGTCTGTAAGAAGGTCCAAATTCCTTCTTGTCCGCAATTTTTTCTCTGACTAGATCCCCAACTTTTGGAATCCAGACAGGCCTTGCTGGGACCGCCGATTTTTCCCCAGTGGTGATTGGCTGTAGGAATACGTTGCTTTGTTGCGTTCTTAATTTATTGAGTTCCTGTAAAACAGCCAAACGATCTTTGATATCAAACGGTTTATTTTCCACCACTGTGCCTACGTGTTCAAGGTCTGGTACCCACATTCTTGTCCCAAATAGGACCTCATACGGAGTGACCCCCCCTAGAGAACTTCTTGGCAGATTATTCAAAGAGCGTTGAACCCCACTAAGGTGTTTGACCCACCCATCACCCGAACCTAATACTATAGCTGTTATAGACTGCTTTATGTCCCGGTTTTTCCTTTCCACAACAGAATTTCCCTCAGGATGGAATGGAGAGGAGTACCCCAATGCAACGCCCAGACTGGCCATGGCTTCTTTGTAAGCCCTAGAGCTAAACGCAGGACCCTGGTCAGAATGTAGCGTGCCTATTGCGTATGTGCCGATAAAGACTCACAAATCTTTTATAACAGTTCGAGCGTCAGCCGAGCGCTGAGGCCATAACCATAGGAACCTAAATTCAGTATTTGTGGGAATGCCTTTGTCCAGTAGGACGCAGGCGCGTAGATAGTCGAATGCTGTCTAACAATGGTGTCTGTACTGGGTTGCGGCATTCGCAGCATGGTGTCTGGTGGCTCTCTCGCCGTGATTTACAGTCTAAGCAGTTGTTGATGAATATGTGAATTTCTGTATTCATTCCAGGCCACCTGTACATCTCTTTTAACGTCAAAATTATTTTAGAGATCCCTTGATGTGGCAGACCCTCCCCCAAATGTGTTTCATAAATCAAGGCTGCTCTGCGTTCCATGTTTGGAATTACCCTATCCCCCACTCCAGGGATTCGAGCAAAAGGAACGTTGTTCGCATCAATTACATAAGAGTACTTGAGTGGAAACTTTTTTGGTAACGCTGCACTGCTGCCTTTGCTTGAAGCATTGACAGCCAACATTATCTCACTGTCTATTTTTGTTTTTGAACGAGTGATCGCAGCTACGGAAGCCGTCTGAACAGCCCCCTTTGCGGCTTCGTCAGCCAATGAATTCCCTGCAACGTGAACGCCATCACGTTGATGACTCAGTGTGTGGATCACGTGAGCCTTTGGTAGTTCGTTTTTCAACTGAACTACTTGTTCCCAAAGCATTTTGTGCTTTATTGTGCCACCTTTCGCATCTTTGAAACCATTTTCAAGCCAGTTTTGTATATATTCATTATACGACTGAACACAGTAAAAGGAATCGCATACTATCAGTGTGGAGAATTCTCGATCTGTACTTTCAAGTGCCAGTTTGAATGCTTGTAGTTCAGCTCGCTGAGCTGTACAATCCCCTAGAGATTGTGTTTTAGTGACCATAGGTCTGAAGATGCCATTTCGCATGCGACCTTTAACGATTCCACACGCTGCACTGTAAGCTTGCTTACTCCCTGTTGGGTGCTGTGCGGATCCGTCAGTGTAAATTATGAATTCGTACTGATCGAGAGGCAGAATTTCAGTAGGCAGAGGACATTCATGTTCATATTGCAGGAATGCTTGTGTTTTTAAATCTGGATCAAAAACATATTCAACATCTGTTGCAGCAAGAGAATTAACCCATTGTATCCATCTTGGATGTAATGCTTTAGCATTTGGAATGCTCGCTTTTGTAACCGCCTCTAAGGCCGGTACTGGAGTCATGACAATAATGCGTTTCCCTTGGGCTAAGGCTCTTTCTTTTGCTACAGCGGTTTGAACTGCTGTTGGAATTTTTTCAGTTGAACTGAAGCGCATTTCCGCTTGTGTGTACAAATGAGATTTGTATGCTATTGGTATTTTCTCACCCTCATTGAAAGTTAAGTAGGTGAATCCGCATTGACCCGAAATTATTCGGATCACCAAATTGCGTTGACTTACGCGTGTTTGTAAGTGATTTGTTGCTAACATGTTAGCCTGGAGTGAACGCAAGATTTCTGTGTGTTCCTGTGTCCAGCTTCTGATCGAAAAATCAGGTTTGATTAATGCGTAGAGAGGTTTAACCCTTTCTGCGTGATTTAGAATGTATGTTCTTCCAAAATTTAGGAAACCCAGGATTGATTGTAAGTTTTTTTGCGTTTTTGGAGGTTGGAGCAGCGCACACTTTTCTAAAAAGTTAGCTGCCAAGCTCTTGCCTTCACTTGAAAGCTCATATCCTAGAAATAGGACATTGAGATGGGCAATTCTGGACTTTTTGAAGTTGAATTTGTAGCCCTCAGAGGCGAAGCCCAGTATAATGGTGCTCACCCTGTTCAAGTGTTTTTCCAGGTCATCGTCTGTCAGATAGATGTCATCGACATAGGACAATGCCTCATTGTCATAAATTTGTAGTAACTCCGTTACCCTCGCTGAGAATAAACCTGGGCTGTTCTTGAACCCTTGTGGGAGTCGACAAAAGTGACGCTGGGTCCCCATTATGGAAAATGCTGTTAAGTACCTGCTTTCAGGTGCTATGTTTTGACAAAAGAAACCGTTTGAGATGTCTAATGTTGTTTTATATTTGTTACGCACAATGTTATTCATTAATGCTGTACTATGTGCATTTTGCACTGCAAAAGTTTTAGAACAAGTGTTTAGGTGTCTGTAGTCCAAAACTAGACGATATGTATTGTCTGGTTTGGAGACAGGAAACAAAGGATTGTTCATTGCGGAGGTGAATGTTTCAATCACCCCTTGGTATTCAAGTTGATCTAAGATCTCCCTGACCTGTTTTTTAGCTTCTTGCTTTATTGGGTACTGCCGTTGTGCAGTTGGTTCATGTTTCAGATGTATTTTATGTTGAGGTGAGTCCTCATCCCATCCTACATGATTTTTATATAATGCTGGGGCCTGGGCTACTGCCCATTTCCTGGCATATGTATATCTTAGATGCATTGGTATATGGTTGGAGAAGGCAGGCATAATTATGTCCTCGCCATGTGGGCACTCCCTGACAAATTGTGGTGGCCAGTCTTTTTCTGCTAGAAGTATGTCATAGCCCCTTGATAGTCTTTCCCAAAAAAGTGCTTTCACCTGTCTAGGTTTGTCTCCCTCCATCCGGAGTGTTATTTCATATAACTTTTGTGGAGTACTAACCCTGGTGTCTACAGTCTCTACTTTAATGTATTCATTCAAGTCCACTATCTCCAGAAGTTCCTTCAGGTTCTGGCGAACTATTGTGACTTCTGCTGCACTGTCCAGCATTGTCTGAGCCCATTCTCCATTCTTGAGTTGTGTTCTCAGTAATCTCGGCATGTCTTATCTTCAGACCTGCTACTTTCTTTTTGGAGAATTGAGGTTTTACTTTGGTTTTTGGAGCGTGTTTGTCGTCTTTCGATTTCACGCGTTCTTCTCTATGTTCTGATCGTCCTCTTCTTTCCGAAGTCTGTGATGAGATCTGAAAGGGACGAGAGGAACGTGTATCAGTATCTTGATACCTGTCAGGTTTTCTCAAATTATCCCTATTCCTGAGGTTATACCTCCTTTCAGAGGGCTCCTTTTGAGGAGACCTACCTCGGGATTGAGAATGTTTCTCGTTTGAATTTTGTTTATTAGTATCCCACTTCTTTTTAGAAGATGTAGGAGTTTGTTTAATTGAGACCTTCTCAGGACTTTCAGATAGTTTCGGCTTCACTGGTCTTCCACCCAAACTATCTCTGCCTAATTCTGCATAAGATTGTTCTATAATTCTGGGTAGCTCTGTTTGATGTTCTGTAAGATCAAATTCCCTTAATTTTTGGCGGATCGCCACTGCTGCTGCCTCCCCTTTAATATTAGATAATATTATTGTTGAGAACTGGTCAAAATTTTTCAGTAATTTCATACTTAAATTTAGAGCAGGCTCTGCCCCGTATTCTTTTTGAATTTGTTTCAGGACATCAGGTATTACCGCAATTGACGGAATGCCATGTGTTTTGGTATAGATGGCAGCAAAGACTGAGCCCCAGGTGGTGCAGTCTTCCAGTTGTGGTGTGATCCCCATTGGTAAACTGATTGTTAGTATTCTGTGTTTCTCATACGGGCTAGTATTTGGAAATACTGCTTCGATTTGAGTAATTTTTTGAGCTATCCAGAACGGAATTTGCTCACGTTTTGTGGGCATTTTACCCATGACTGCGTATAGAGTCTGTGGTGTAATTTTTAGTGTATTCCCCTGGTGAGGAGTTGGATTTGGAATTGTTAATGGTTGCTGGACTGTGAAAGTCCGCATCACATATTGGACCAATTGTCTGTAAATTTTTATTAACTCCGTAAGTTGAGTAAGTAATTCCTCGTCTGACATTATATCGAGGTCAGGATGAGGAGTGTAGCCGGCTAGATTCGGCCATGTTGCTCCTGGTCTACCTAGTGGACCGAGCCTGGTAATGTTTCTGTGATGTTTTAGGGCGCCTTTAAACCAGAGCTGATGCTCCTGGTATGTTAATGGAATTTCTATATCCTCGAAAGGAATGTATTCCTCTGGTGGTTCATCTTCTTTGTAGAAGTGAAACGTGTGTTACTGGATTGGATTCAGGAAATATTACCCATGAATAGAATACCTCTGTCTGAAAGGATTCGTGTGCCTCTATCACGAAAACTGCTCTACCGCCTCTTGGTGGTAGGCCATGTTTTATAAGTTTTAGAGTGATGGCTCTTCTTAAGTTTGGAGCGATGTTTATGACACCCTCCTCGGTTTCATTTAAACCTGTAAGGTTAAAAGCTGCTGCTTGGGCTGGATCAGCCGCAGCTACACCGTTTCCGGCGTCTTCAGTCATTTTGTTTTTTGAAAAATGTAGAACAAGTTTCAAGGAAACAAAGATAAGGTGCACAATATTTTGAAACACTGTATCCTTCAACGTTGAGCAAACCAAACAGCTAATATATAGGGTACTGCCCTATGTAGCCGTGGCGGATACTAAACCCTGCCCACTCCAGACGTCTTTTGGAGTATATGGGTAGGGGTCTCTTGAGAGAAAAGGCACGGCTGAGTTACTCAGTATCTAACGTTGAATTACTGCCTTACGAAACCATTGGGCGCCATGTAGTGTAGCTCCTATTTCCCTAATAGGCTCTGCGCATTGGAATAATATATCCTATAGGTTTGACATAGGACTAAGGTCAGTATGTCCCTATCGAGTATATTAAACTTTATTACTTGTGCCAGCTAGCTCAGAGGCCACTAGAAACTCCTTGACAACAAGAAGGGAGTAGTTTCTGGCAGCCGCAAAACATGACCACTGTGTTTCCCTTTAGAATCAGAACGTGTCCCAGAGTCGTGGAAACAATAGATAACTATTTCACTCAGCTCAGTCGTGCATGCTTAGTTTTCTCCAAGTTACACAGAAAGAAATAGACGGGCGTTTCAATAAAAGATTTATTGAACAGTCTTGTTTCTGGTGTAAGTAAAATGTGCTGTTACGATCACAAGACAGTATACGAGATAAATAATGTACAGTGTGAGCAGTAGAAATAAATAATACTGCGAGAGCATTATCTTTTAGTACATATGCTTTTACATAAATAACACAGACTAAAAATGCGAGTACTCATACGATGCGTTTCTAATCTAGTTCTACCCCAATGCACCTAACCTAACCTAGGTGTAGGACGAGGTATGAAGTAGGTGAAGTATTCCTTACTATGGTATACTAAGAGTATGGTAAGCCCAGTATGCCTAGTATGCCTAGTATGCCAAGAGTCCCTCTAGGTTCTAGTCTGCTCCATACCTGAAGAATGAGAGAGGTAGGAATCTCTTTGCCAGACTCGAACTCCAACACCCGCAAGGGAAGTCAGATCACTGGAAGCTGGACTCTCTGTGTGCAGGGATGACAGCGTCCTCTCAGTGCGTCAGGCCGGGAAACGGGCTTCTCTGAAGTCGAGGTCTCCTCTGGTTTACAGGGGCTAGGGAAGGTATATTTATACCTGAGAGGCACCTAAGAATGTTAGTATTGACGTGAGTCGGACAGCGGAAGACGTCATGAATGAACCCCTAAGGAATAATGGTTCATGCATAATATATGAGTCCTTGAAGAAATCAATAGTCCTGGACTAGGGAAACTCCCGCAGCCTAAGGGTCTGTTCTTCAAGAACTCGTTGTGACGTTAGGGTGGACGGATGTCAGAGACCATGCCTGTATTTGGAGTGCACGGTTTAATGCCTAAATAAGGGCTGGGATTTTATGCCTATATAAGGGCAGGGCGAATTGTGCCTATATAAGGACGTGATACTGGAAAGCCCGTTTATGGACACCCTAAGAGGAATACAACATTAGTGCCCATCTATTTCTTTAATCTCGTGTTGAGGTGTTTGCACGTGCAGTTATTTTTGGCAGAAATAAATTCACAAAATTGAATTTGGAGTCAGTGGTCATTTAAGGTAAACTGGATTCTAAAATAATTGCATAACTGAAAAAGATTTTCTTCCCTTCACGCTATTCAGCAGGTAAAAAGATCCTGGCGACCTGGAGATCCTTAGAAAAGATAAGATAAGGATCAGCGTTATCAGTTGGTAGCAGAGTAGGATGGTTTCCTCTGATAGCAAGGGGAGATCTAGATTAGGATAAGAGATTATTTTCCCCATAGAGCCCGGGTGATGGTGATCCAGTGGATCGTAAGAGGAGGACGACGGCGGTTGATGAGAACTGACGGAGAGTGACGGTGCGGCGGAAGTAGCAGTTCGTGGTAGAGTGAGTATGAACAGGGTGATGCTTGTTAGATTGCGGTGTTTAACTGTTGTGTGATGTCTTGCGGAGTTGGAATGAGAGTCGTGTGATTGAAGATCGGACCGTGAGCGCGCGCGGGCCGAGAGATATTGTGGTGTAGAAGACACCCAGAATTGAGATCGTTGACCAGAGGTTGTGGGGGTCATGAGACGTCGTTGATTAACCCAATGAAGATAGGGAGCACATGTGTGAGTGTGTGAATAACCGACGCTGGTCGTAGGTTGTTGTATGCAGAATATTGAGCGTTTGAATCCTATCAATTGCGTCAGAGGTGATTTTCCGGTCGTTCGCGGACAGACAGTTGCCAGATTGAGGTCAACAATTTCGAGAGGCTGATCGGTCATTGGTTGACCGACAGTCAGAGAGGTGATTGTTCGGTAGGACGGACAATTGTTTCAGAGTGTGATTGGGACATATGAGAGCGAGAAAGGGTTAATTGAGAAGGAGGGGAACTGCTGCGAGCGGAGGAAGAGTGACGTCAGACAGTGCTGCGCTGTGATAGGTCGGTTGGTGTGAGCCGCACTGGCATTGGTGGATTGAAATCAGGAAGTAAAACGAAAACTTGCGCGTGAACGGAAATTTGTTTCACCATGAAATGGTTTAAAGTTTTACGAGAACTTTGTAGAGGTGATAGACATGTGGTTACTCGGGGTGGAGAGGAAGCCCCTCCCGAGGATACGCCAGCACATTATATGGTTAAGAATGTAGGATTGCATACTATAATTTGGCTTGAGAATTGGCATAAAATGACAGAAGGAGAAGGAGAATTGACTTTCCCACGCTATGGCACTTTCAGGAAGTGTTGTACCAGCTAAAAACTATAATGTCTTCTTTACGACCGCTGCCTAGACCGACACAGTTTGAGGCGCTACATGCATGGATCAGGGCAGCGTATGACAGGAAAAGAGACAAAAGTGTGGAAAGGGTGAAGAAATCGATCAGGTCATTTCAAGATGCGAGATGGGATGCATTAGAGAAAAGGTGGAGAGTGGAAACTATTGAGGGGTATAGGCTGTTTCCACTGTTGATAAATGTAGGAGAAGCTAAGAAGAGGTGGGCTGAAGAGGACGACAGTGATACAGATGACAGCCTGTTAGATAGGTTGCTAGCAGAGAGACCACCTCCATTTAATCCAGATTCAGAAGAGGGAAAATCAGCTTCAGCAGTAGAAACTGGTGAGTTACGGAATCAGACAAACATGAGGGTAGTGGGAAAAATTTCCACGGGAACAGAGGGAGTGGGAACCCAGCCTTCCATTGGGAATCTGCGGTTACCAGACTCCCTGACGGTACCTGTTACCATTGGTCCTATATTATCGGTATATGACCCAGACCGAATAAGTGAAGGAAGTCCATTGCAGAAGACAGGGGGAGAAGGGACCAGCATTGGAGGGAATGGCTTAGGGATACAAGTGGTTCACTTTCCGAAGACCCTAGAAACAAGCACGCCATTGCCAGCCACTGCAGACTCCTCTTTTGGACAAGAGGATGTGAGACCAGTCAGACCAAGGTCTTTAATCGAGTCCAGATCAGACTTAAGGATGTGGGTACCACCTGTAAGGAATCAGAGCGATAGGATGCCAAGAGATAGGGATCAAGGCAACTTAGGAGACAGACCAGATTCCAGGAATACGATAGAAGAGAGCAGGTCACGAGAACAAAGCAATGATTATGACGAGCGGAATGGTGCGGCTTGTCAAGAAATACTGAAGAGCGCAGTACAGGCAAGGTTGCTGGACGTAGTAAGACTAAAAGCGGAGGTAGACGAAATGATTAGTGGGAACCTGCCTTTGGAGAGAATAGAGATTTATGGGCCAGACGAGCTGCTTTTCGTGGCAAAAGATGTGACTCGTAAAGCAAGGGCTGCCCATGAGAAATTGACAGAATTGGCTAAAAGATATGAGGTGGATTTGAATAAAACAAAATCGTTGCAAGGGTCACATAGGTTGCAATATAGTGATCAGGAATTGGAGGAGAAAAGGATCACAGGATTAAGGACGCATACTAAAGATCTGATTGTAGGAATACGTATATGGAAATTGTTGGATAAATGGGAAGAAAGGTGGTCAAAGAAAAAAATGGCAAAGAAAATTGTAGGAGAAACGCCGCCTCCGGGGGGAGGGGCGATGGGCGTCGGGAACTTTCCTTTACGGGAAGTGCAGAACGGAGGGTACGTGCATGTGCCATGGAGTAGAGGGGACTTGGCTGCATTTACGAATGATTTCCCTCGGCTGAGGGAAAACCCGTAGAATGGTACAAACAGGTTGAGCGTTTTGTTAAAATCTCGAAGGTACTATGGACTGATTTGAACACTTTGTTTGATATAGTGGTACCAGCAGATTTGTGGACAGCTTGTAAAATTGCAGTTGAGTGGCCGACCTTTGAACCTGAAAGGGATGCTGTTACAAATGGCCCGTCACCCATTGTTATGAAAAAATTCGAGCAAGTGATTACATGGTTAAAGTTGAAGATTTCACCTCAGGATATTGATTGGGTTAAGATAGATCGAACTGTGCAGGAACCCAAGGAGACAGTGCATGAATATTATGAACGACTCTTGCAAGCCTTTAAACAGTATAGTGGATTAGATGCCTTGGACCCCAAGGATATGGGACAATTTGTCTCAAAATTTGTCTTGGGATTGAGACCAGAGGTCAGCCTCATGATACAGCACCATTTGATCTGTTGGCAAAACAAGCCGGTAGATGAAATCTTGCGGTATGCGAGGTACTGTAGCGATGAAGTAGACTCGAAGCACCGGAAGCTAAAGGACAAGCTGATGCTCGTTCAGATCCAGCCTAGTGGACTCTGGGAAGGAGACAGGGAAATTATCAAGGGAACCAAAACGGACAAGGACAGCGAAAGGGGAAACCTATAGATCCCAAGACAGGGGTGGATGTGGCGACATTGAAGAAGACCCTGCGTGTCATCTTTGTCATCAGATTGGACATTGGAAGCGCGAGTGTCCCTTGAACCCAGCCAACCAGGTACAGCAGGAGGTAGACGTGGTTCAGGCACCTGCGCCGGAGGTAGTTAATACTGTGATGAGGCCCAGATCGATGAAAGGGGGGCGTATAACCCACAAGTACAGGTCCCCCAGCCACCAAGAATCTCGCAGGGAATGCGGACTTACCAGCAGATGCCCCTTTTTGAAGGGTATGATGGGTACAATCCAGACCTGTTATCCTGACGGTGCCTGAGGGGGGAGGAAGACTGCACCCTTGGAGCAGTCTTGGAGGTAGACCAGAGAGGACCTTTTGTGGAGGCAGACATTGATGGTCATCCTACCACTCTTTTGGTTGACACTGGTGCTACCCGGTCTACTGTAAGTTCAGCAGTAGTCCCCAACCTACCCCTCTCGGGACAATCGATCCAAGTTGTTGGAGTGGCGAATAAAAGAATAAACAGCCCACTGACCGAACCGATCCCAGTGAGGATAGGGTCCTTCCAAACTAGACATCAGTTTGTGGTGTGCGATACGAGTCCAGTTTGTCTTCTGGGAAGAGATCTGTTATGTAAATTGAATTGCACTATTTATTGCACACCAAGAGGAGTGGAGGTTCAGACGAGGGATGATGATGCGACCTTTAAAGTTGCTAATCAGCATTTGTGTATAGACTTGTATCCAATGGTGACCGTGGAAGAACTTCCACCGGATTTGAGAGACACTGTGTCACCAGAGGTGTGGGACTTTACAGGAGAAGAGATAGGACTGATCAAGGGGGTGGAACCTGTGCAGATTCAGGTTAAGCAGAATGTCGAGTTCCCTAGAACGCCCCAGTACAATCTGTCGCCTGAAACGATCGCAGGAATTAAACCTGTAATCGAGTCTATGATCAAGCAAGGCATTCTGAAGGAGATCAGAGGTAGCCCATGTAATTCACCTATTATGGTACTACAGAAACCGAGCGGGAAATTCAGGATCGTGCAAGACCTGCGAAAGGTCAACACGATAGTTGTCCCTTGTTGTCCGGTGGTACCGAATCCATCAGTGATACTGTTCCAGATCCCATGCGAAGCCGAGTGGTTTACTGTCATTGATTTGTGTCAAGCATTCTTCTCGATACCGCTCCATGAGGAAAGCCAATTTCTTTTTGCGTGCCGGCTGGAAAATCGTGTGTTAACATGGTGTCGTATCCCTCAAGGGTATACAGAAAGTCCATCGATCTTTAATCAGATCTTGAAGAAGAATCTTGAGAGTCTTGCATTGCCACAGAACTCGGTCCTTGTGCAGTACATAGATGACCTACTTGTGGCGTCGGAAACGGAAGATGCTTGCAGGATAGACACGATAGCCCTACTGAATCATTTGGCAGAGAAGTTGCAGTATTGTCTGAACGAAGTTCAGTATTTGGGCCACAGACTGGAAAAAGGCAAGAGGAAGGTGTCACCAGATCGAATTGAGGCAATAATGAACATGGCAGTGCCCACTACCCAAAGGGAAGTTAGGATGTTTTTGGGAATGGTTGGCTATTGTCGTCAGTGGATTCCCAATTTTTCCCTGAGGGCAAAGCCTTTACAGAGACTTACTCACAAGGATGTGAGTGATCCGGAACCATGGGACGAGGAGTGCTTGATGTCATTCCTAAAACTGAGAGAAGAGTTGTGTTCTGCACCAGCTTTGGGAATGCCCGATTACAATAAGGCTTTCTCACTGTTCTGTTGCGAGAGAGAAAGTTGTGCATCAGCAGTTTTAGCTCAGAACCATGGAGGTGTCCGTAGACCAGTTGCCTATTTTTCAGCTACTTTAGATCCAGTAGCTTCTGAGTTGCCCGGATGTCTCAGATCCGTTGCTGCAACCGGTGTCAGCATTGAAAGATGTGAAAGCATTGTAATGGGTCATCCTTTGACTGTTTATGTGCCACACTCGGTTGAATTGTTGATGACTAGGACTAAGACTCAGCACCTAACGAATAACAGGTTAACGAGGTATGAGCAAATCATACTTGCCGCAGAGAATGTGACTCTGAAAAGGTGCTCCGTCTTAAACCCTGCGACATTAATGCCCATACCGAATGCAGATGATGAAGATTGTGCGGCCATGATTGTCTTGACGTGACTGAACTATGCACCAAACCGAGACCTGACATTGTCGATGAACCACTGACTGACCCAGATGAAATTTTCTTTGTCGATGGTTCATGCCTAAGAGACAGTGTCGGCCAACTAAGAGCAGCGTTTGCTGTATGTACCATTTCAGGAGTGGTTGAGGCCGCTTGCCTAGAAGGAGTACACTCCGCGCAGGTGGCTGAGATCATTGCCTTGACTCGTGCCTGTTTGGCCGCTGATCAAATCCGAATCACGATATACACGGATAGCCAGTATGGGTTTGGTGTGGTTCATGACTTTGGACAGCTATGGTCACAGAGGGGATTTTTGACATCATCTGGTTCACCCATTAGGAATGGAGAATATGTAAGACAACTGTTAGATGCATTGCAGTGTCCGAAGGAAATCGCAGTTGTCAAGTGCACTGCGCACGGGAAGGGGAATGATTTTGTCTCTCTGGGGAACAATTACGTGGACGAAGTTGCCCGCTTCTGTGCAGAGCAAGGATGTATATTTACGGAGGGTTACACAGGAGAGAGCCAAGAAAGAACCGAGCTCAACATGATGTTGGCCATGGCAGACACTTGGGAGGAACTCAAGCGGCTGCAGGATGAGGTCTCAGACCAGGAACGGAATGGATGGGTCAAAGCAGGGTGTGAAAGAGGGGACGAGGATGTTTGGGTTTCCAGTGATGGGAGAGCTGTGTTGCCAGAAAATTTGTTGAGCCCAATGGCGAGATTAATCCATGGACCTGTACATCTTGGAAGAGATGCAATGATGCGTGTGTTTAGACAGACGTGGTATAATCCACGATTTCGTGCGATTGCTGAAACAGTTTGTCAGAGGTGCGTTACGTGTCAGCAGATGAATGCTGGAAAGAAAACTGTGGTCACTATGAGTCACATTGGGAGGTCAGGAGGGCCTTTCAATAGAATACAGTTAGATTTCGTGGAAATGCCTAAGTGCAATGGGTTGAGATACATTTTGGTGCTGGTATGTGTATTCTCACGGTGGGTGGAGGCTTACCCAACACGCAGGTGTGACACTCTCACAGTGGCTAAGTTATTGTTGAGGGAACTCATCCCGAGGTTTGGGATACCAACCTCTTTGGAATCTGATAGAGGAAAACACTTCCACAGTGAAATCATGAAGTTACTTTGTGCCGCATTGAATGTTGATCAGAGACTCCATTGCAGTTATCGACCAGAGGCTTCTGGGATGGTGGAACAGGTTAATGGGACTTTGAAAGCCCAGATGGCAAAAATGTGTTCATCAATGTCCTTGAAGTGGCCTGATGCATTGCCGCTTGTGCTGATGAGCATGCGAAGTGTCCCAGATAGGAGGACTGGGTTGTCCCCTTACGAAATCTTGATGGGAAGGGCAATGCGGTTGCCAGCAGTACAGACTACAGCTTTGATAAACATCACTGATGACTTGATTCTCGATTATTGTAAAGGACTATCTGATGTGGTCCGTTCTGTGTCCCAGCAGGTGCAAGCTGCAGCTGTTCCGGCTTCAAGTGATCTGTGCCACGACCTGTGTCCAGGCGACTGGGTGCTTGTCCGAAAGCACGTGAGGAAGAGCTGTCTGGATGTTAGGTGGCGAGGCCCGTACCAGGTGATACTGGTAACGAACACAGCAGTGAAGTGTGGAGGATTGCCGAACTGGGTACATGCTTCCCATACCCGCAGAGTTTCAGCACCCTCGGAAGAAACAGCTCCTCTCGTAAATGAAAATCCAGCTTATGTGGCAGGGCCACATGAGAGGACAAGTCAAGCTGTAAGGGTCGCTGACACAGCTGGGGGTGCACCAGAGCAAGCTGAAGGGGGTTCTGACAACCAGAGCCTCGACTCTGACTCAGAAGACAGAGGTGGTGCAGTGGGTGGAGTAGAGTCAAATTCAGCAGAAGAAGGAAGTGGTGCACCGGGTATAGCAGGGGAAGATGGAAGAACGACCAGAGTTGAGGAGGTTTGGCCTGAAAGACTGAGGCGACTGAATCTGAGGTTGGCACCCGAAAGAGATCTCGCTCCAGTGTCTGAAACGTCTGAAACAGAAGCAAGTGACGAAGAGCAGACTCAAGAGGGTCGGAGGAGGTCGAAAAGAACGAGGGTACCTTGCCAGAGATACTCTACCCCTGAGTGGACTTACACAGTGACTGATGCAGGGGGTAGTGAGTACGGGGAGGCTGAGGTCTGTGCAGGTGGTCAGCAAGAGCCCGAATGTGGTAGTGAAGGTGGTGCTGTTGTTGCCAGGGCTCGAAGTCGAAGGAATACTGACCCTCACGGTTCCGAATCCCCCGCTTCTGAGTAAAGTCCGAGAATTGGTTTTGCATCGACTCAAATTTCCGTCTTTTGGATTTGAGCCCTATTCACACGAAATGGTAATTCTGCGTCTTGAACTTTTGTATCACTTTTTAGAAGCGCTTGCAAATGATCTTATCGTGGATGAAGTATGACCTGTTGTAAATAAAAAGTCTAAAGAAGAAGATAACCTAGATCCGAGTGGAAGAAGAATAAACTTAGGAACTTTCCATCGAAAAGGAACAAGAGTTTAGGGAAGTCTTTTTCTGGACTATGTAAATAAGACTGTAGCCGAAAAAGGGGATTTCCAGAGGTTTCGAAGTGATGCTCGAACTGGTTAAGCAAGTCACGTGTGGAGAAGACAGAGACTTTTGAGTGCTCATTGCTGAAACTAAGAACTTTTGAGAACTTTCGAGATCATGGAGGCTGGAGATCCACATCGTAGATCCAAATTGATTGTAGGCATACTTATAGGGGGTGTGATAGTTTCTATAATCATAGTAATTGTAGTCTCATATACAGTTCCACATGAGCTAGCAGTGGAGGGGTGCTAGGAACTCCTACACCTACTACACCTAGCCAAAAAGAGGGAAACATAGAAGCTGACAAGGCTTTGCTGATAGAAGAAAGTCGTAGGAGGAAAGATTGCACCGAACAAAAGGAAGTTATGGTCCTATAGCCTTGGATAATGAGCAGAGGGGAAAGCTGTGTGTGAGACGTTATCAGACCTATTATGAAAAGGTTCCAGTGGGACAGAGTACATGTGATCATGTTTTCACCATGGCAGATTCAGCAAAGAATTTTCTCCAAGGCCCTGTACAAGTGATACCTACGGTGTATTTCGTGTGTGGAAGGAATGCTTATGTGAGATTGCCTGCGAACTGGTATGGCACTTGTTACTTGGGAATAATCTTTCCAAAGATTTACCATACAGAGGATTTAGAACTTTTGGAAGGTGGAAAGCATTCCAGAGTGAGAAGAGGTGCAAGTGCAGGGGTCGTAGTGGGAGATATCTTTGGAGCAATGATACCAAGTTTGGGAGTGGTCTTGAATGACGTAAAGATCCGGAGATTGGCGACTGTGATAGATGAGTTATCAATGAATACAGCAAAATCGTTAGTACTGGTGGAGGGAGAGATGTTGTCGATAAGAACAATGGTTTTGCAGAATTGCCTTGCTTTGGATGTCCTATTGGCAAAAGAGGGCGGAGTCTGTAAATTGTTGAAGGTTCAAGAGTGCTGCACTTATATACCAGACCACAGTAAGGATCTGGAGAAATATATAAGTAACATCACTACGATCCACACGAAAATAGCAGATTTGACTGAAGAGGGAGCTTGGGAGAAAGTTGGAAAGGGATTCGGTCAAGTGGGGAGCTGGTTTGCGAATGTACTGAGACCTCTCCTTATTGTGGTGGTTTGTGTGGTTTGTCTGTGGGGTCTGTTCAAAACATACAAGTGGTATCGAGCAGGCAGAGCTGAGAGGGCCTTGAGAGAAAATGAGACGAGAATGGCTAGACTGCAGGACAGTCACTATCGAAACCTTAAGAGTTTGGAGAGATTCCTTTCAAGTGAGAATGGCAACAAGTTCTGTTTAGGTCGGTTCTTTCTCCAAGGGAGTTGAAAGGATGTGATGACAGGAGTCATCAAAGGGGGGAACTGATAGAGCGTTATGCTCTAGTAAAAAATTGTAGGGGTGCGTCATAATCATCGTTAGTCTGTACCCGCATATATCCAGTTATATATCAATGAATGGTTAGTAAACTGTAGCCGTAACTTGCATTATTAGAGTGAATAGGAGGGTAATTGTGGCATTATAATTTTGCAAATGTAATGCTTAACTGAAACGTGCTCAAACGATGTATTAATGAAGTAGGCCATGTGTAATCGAGGTGTAGTAGTTTAAACGTGTACCATATTAAGTTGCACGTGTAGTTCACTTTTTGCATATGAAATGTAATGAACTAATGCTTATAGGAGTGATCATAACTGTGTGTTTAAATCGTGTAAAGGCCTGACTGCATATACGCCAAGGAAAGGCCTGTTTGTTCTTATGTTAGCTTATTTTGTAGGCAGAGAAGGTTCTCTTGGAAAGGCTCTCTGGCCACCGACAGTAGAATTAATTAGCACAGTGGAAGGTTTCTGTTGAACGTATCTTCCATTGCAGGTGCAAGGACACATGCCTCGTTAGCGAAAGACTGGCTCTTTGTTTCACGAGTTAGGGCGATGGGAGGCATGGAGATGGGAGTGCAATGGAATTTAGGGATGATACTTTCAGCGGAGAAGGTGCCTGGGACTCAAGGTCATCGCAACCGTCCTGGATGAAGTAAGAGCTTCGATGGAAAAGTACGAGAAGGAAGACCTGGCCGAAGAGGCGTGACAAGGACGTGTACAATTGTATTGGGGTTTTGTATTAGGGATAGTGCCCCGAGGGAGGAGGTAGAGAAGAGGTAGAGGAGACCAGAGAGAAAAGACAGAGAGGGATTCTAGGAAGGAGCATCTTAGACCGAGCTCGAAATGCTATGTGAGTGCACTTCTTAGGAAGCCTTCACAGCTGACACCTTTTCTTTACTCTTGCCTGGGTAACTCGTTAAGTAGGTATGTCACCTGAGTGATAGAGTAGGGTCAGCTAATGGGTTTTATGCTTATCTAGGTAAATGAAGACTAACACAGAGGTTGGAGCAGTTATCGCTTGTCTAATACTTCTGGAGCTAACGATTCTTCTTATCCTGAGTCGGATGAGACTCCTGCGTAGGATGCTATTTGTATTAGTGCCCATTTATTTCTTTAACCTCGTGTTGAGGTGTTTGCATGTGCAGTTATTCCTGGCGGTAATAAACC
Source organism: Calotriton arnoldi (assembly GCA_963921515.1). Taxonomy (NCBI): domain Eukaryota; kingdom Metazoa; phylum Chordata; class Amphibia; order Caudata; family Salamandridae; genus Calotriton; species Calotriton arnoldi. The sequence continues at coordinate 283,048 of CAWUFW010013766.1, forward strand.
CTCAAAATTGAATTTGGAGTCAGTGGTCATTTAAGGTAAACTGGATTCTAAAATAATTGCATAACTGAAAAAGATTTTCTTCCCTTCACGCTATTCAGCAGGTAAAAAGATCCTGGCGACCTGGAGATCCTTAGAAAAGATAAGATAAGGATCAGCGTTATCAATATCTTGGAAGAAGTCTTCGGACGGACGAGCCTTAGATCTGTCAGCGAGGATCTTTACCCCGGAGGGGGTTAGCTTCACCATCTCCAGGAGGACAAAGATGAGTACCAGGTTGGTATCTTATCCAGCTCTTCCAGAGGCCCCCAAGTTATGTGTGGTCAGGTGCCTGAAGGCCTCTGAGGACATCACAATGGACGTTCGACCTCCAGGGGAAAGGCAACTGTTGATTGCCAATAAGAAACTATTCAAAGCGGTGTCCTCTCTGACCATTGCCAGGTGGGTAAGATGGGTCATGGCGAAGAACGGCATTGATACAACTGCTTTTGGGGCTCACTCGACTTGGGGCGGTATGGGTTCCAAGGCTGTTCAGGTAGGTAGCAGACGTGAAGATATCATAAATGCGGTGGATTGGTCCTCGAACTCCACCTTCAAAGTGATTTATTTTAAACCGATCTATGACGCTGCCACATTGGTGGTAAGTAAGCTTTAAACATGCATAATCCTAACCTGACATAGGATGAAAAAATTCCTATTTAACATAAAGGAAAATTTCAATTTTATTAAGAACGCAGAGGTGAGGATTATTCCCCCCCTTTAGCATGTTGTCTCTCTGCTATCCCGCCCAGGAGGAGTTACAGGGATGTCTATATTACTAACTTGAGACGGTGAGGTGGACACCGAGTTTAACAGGAAAGTCCTGTTGACTTTACTCAGAGACAGAACTGTAATTCTTTTTTGGTTGTTTAGATGTTATTACTTGGCGTTGCAAGTTATATAAATTGTGATGTGCTCTCGTACTGACTAGGCAGGGCTTTGTCCCGAATGTTTTATAGACTAGAATTAACGGATGTTAATGTCATTCATGTGAGTTACTGAAGGTTAATAAAGTTGTGACTTTTGAATGTCTATAACTAGGAAATAACATGTTCAGTTGGAGGTGTTCTAATGATTTTTACATTCTTTTAGGTTCTGATTCAAAGGCGGATTGAGGTCCCGTGTGCTTAACTTCCTACAGTGAAGAAGAGGAAGGACTACAATGTGGCTGATGTTATATGGACTCACGGACTGTTACATGATTGGCTTATGGTCGCCATGGTTACTCCCTGTGGTTCATGAGAGTTGTAGTGTTTGTGTAGTGGTGCTTTTACTTTTGAACTTTGAACCTGCTGTGTAAATAAAGGTGAAGAAAGTACTGCATAATCCTCGCCTCTGCGTCGTTAATAGAACTGACATTTTCTTTCATGTTAACTAGGAAATTTTTCATTCTGGGCAAATCACTTAATCTCCCTGTGCCTAACAAAGTGAGTGTGTCCTTCTGTAACGCAGCTGGTGCTCATGTAAAGCGCTCTGATACCTTCGGGTCGAGTTTGCGCTATATAAAACTAAAAAAAAGAGGGACCACTCTTTGAGGACTAGCAGGCGGCCATCTTATTGCTCTAAAGGTAACGGAGAGGCAAGACAACACTGGACACTGACAAGAGACCACTCTGTGTGGACTGGCCAGGCGGCCATCTTACCACTATAGACAACAGAGAGCTGAGACAGCGCCTGACACTAAAGAGGGACCGCTCTGTGAGGACCGGCAGGCGCCATATTCCTACTATACAGGTGTAGGAAGGAAGGATCCTTCTGCATGGTCACCCCCACTTTTGTGCCTGGTGTTATGCTGTTTCTGACTAGTCTTACTGGGATCCTACTAATCAGAACCCCAGTCTCTGTGCTTTCTCCCCTAAATTGGTATGGTAAGTGTTAGAAATGGGGGTCTCTAGTTGGCAGTGGCTGGCCAATGTCCAAGTAGGGACCCTTCTTCCTAAGTCAGAGTGAGGGGGCTACACCCTTTGATAACCCCTGCTCAACCCTGTGGTAACGTAGCACGAGCAGACAGGCCTATCTCAGAGGCAGTGTGTGAAGCATTTATGACCATACACAATAACGCAGTGACGACACCACAAAGGGACACCACACAAGTAGCTATAGAAAAATAGGTATCTTTATATAAGCTTAACACAAGGCTCAAATACGATCAAAAAGCCACAATGCACGTAAATATAAGTTCACGAAGAAAGGCAATCAAAGCACTCAAAAGCGTGTGAAATGAACTTAGTTCGAGGCCGGGGTCTACGCGACCCGGTGATGCACAATGTACCTGAGTTTTAAAGGGGCACGGCACGCAGCTTCGGGAGGAAGCCGCGATGATGACAGGCGGACTCGCAGCGGCCGCAGCTCCCAGCTGCAGCGGTCCGCGGCGTGCACTCACGAGGCTCCTGATAAAAAGGGGGGCTCTCAGCGGCAACAGCTCCTCAGCCGCAGCGGCCCACAATAGCGATAGCGATGATTCTCGTAGCACAGACAAATGCGGGCTCTCAGCGGCAACAGCTCCTCAGCTGCAGCGGCCCACAATAGTGATAGCGATGATTCTCTCATAGCACAGACAAATGCGGACTCTCAGCGGCAACAGCTCCTCAGCTGCAGCGGCCCACAATAGCGATAGCGATGATTCTCGTAGCACAGACAAATGCGGGCTCTCAGCGGCAACAGCTCCTCAGCTGCGGCGGCCCACAATAGCGATAGCGATGATTCTCGTAGCACAGACAAATGCGGGCTCTCAGCGGCGACAGCTCCTCAGCTGCGGTGGCCCGCGATAGCGATGATTCTCAGCCCGCGTTCCCCGCAGTAGAACCAGAGGCTCTGGAATTCTCGACAGAGGCCTCACCTGCGAGTAGAACCCCTCTCAATAGGAATTCAGAAGGCTGATGGGTGAAGTCTAATGTCCGAGACTTCAGCAGGAGGCGAGCTCAAATCAGGCCCTTGGGTAGTTGCTTCAGCAAGATGGATGAAGGTTTCAAAGCCCTTTTCCTCTCGTTACACGGACAGAGGTTCGTCTTGACATCCAGAAGTAACACACCACGTAGGGGTTTCAGCACAGATATTTATACCCCCCAGGTCTTTGTTCTCAAAAGTCACAAGTCACTGAACCCAGCCAGAACCAGTTCGGTGTGGTCCTGGAGCACTTTATTTACGAGGCGGCATCCTGCCTTTGAGGAAGAGGGGGTCTGCCATCAGACGCACAGTGGGGGCTGGAGCCATCATTCACCTTGCCAGGCACAGCCCTGCTCAGACCAAAGGATCACCCCTCCCCATACTCCAGCTGCAGATTCCGCCCTTCACCCCAGGTCGGGCTCAGCCTGCCCTGTCCCTCCAAGACCAGACATCCAATACACATAACAGCAGAGCACACGGGACGACTTAGGCAAGAAAATACCTACTTCCTAGAAGTGGTATTTTCAAACACCGAATATAAAAATAATCCTCGCTAAAAGATGTAGTTTAATATTCTGAGCTCAGGCATACTAAATTCGACTTTCCAAATGTGTTCCTTGGGTCAGCTAGACACACTTTACGCGCTGCTTAGGTGGGTGGCGCAATCAGCGCTGCAGGCCCACCAGCAGCATTCGGTCTACCAGCCCTGGGCACGCACGGTGCACTATACGAGGGACTAACAGGTAAATCAAATGAGCCAATTATGGGAATACCAATTCATCCAGTCAATTTACAATAGGGAGCATTCGCGCTGTAGCACTGAATGGCAGTGGCACAGCGCCCAGAGCATCTAACACCAGCAAACACAGAGGAGACAAAAAAGCGAAAGATGGAAGGGAGACCCACGCCAATGGTGCCAGGTCTAACAATGCTGCTGGGAAAAACCAACACCTTCTTGCCCAGCCTGTGGTGGCCTAAAGACAATCCCCCCTCTGCCCAATACAGTGAATCTGGGGGTAAAATTTGACACTTCACTATCCTTCCATCAACAAGCACTCTCCGTGACCGGCACATACTTCCACCTGACAAAGTCCCTCAAAAGGTTTTTTGACCTACTACCGTGCGTGGTGAGAAAGGCAGTTGCAGTGGCCCTGATCACGTCTAGATTAGACTACTGTAACAGCTTACACGCAGGGACCAACAAATCTATTCTGAAGAAACTACAGATAGTTCAACATGCAGCTGCCCGCCTTGTCCTAAAACTACCTCGAGGCTCCTCAGCTTCAGCTGCCCTAAAATCCCTACACTTGCTGCCATACATAAAAAAATCCTCTTCAAGATCTTGGAAATCACTTATAGAGCCTTTAGATTATCAGGACCTAAGTATCTTAGGACCAGAGTCAAACCATATGTGACGCAGCGACATCTCAGATCCTCATCAGCCAACCTCCTCACACCTCCCAGATTCAATGACATCTCTAAAGGCGGCACATCAGTGGCAGTCCTAGGGACTGAAGCCTGGAATTCACTACCTATCCATCTCCGGTTCTCTCAGACAGAACCAGTTTTTAGGAAATCCTTGAAAACCTGGATTTTCGGAGCCCCAGATGCCCTAGTGCTCTCACTCCTCTGACCTGGCAGATCTTCGACTGCGATGCTTTGTTTTGACCCCAGGGCCACAGCGCCAGGATGCTCGTTGAGTGACAGCTGCCCTTTACAAATGCTATTATACATACATACATACATACATACATACATACATACACATATACAATGCAGCCCAGAACCCCAAGGAATGGGCTCTCTACACAAGCCATGTCCAAGCAGTCCACCTTGCTTGCCTTGTGTGCCTCCCCAGACCCGGAGTGTGGTGACTGGTGAGAGGCTATAAGAGCCCTTCTGTGGTTCAGGGTGATGTGGTCTCTCTGCAGCTGATGCCCCAGGGTTACACTGCAGCTCAGACCTTCACACCTCCCAGGAAGGGGCTCTCTGCACAAGCCATGTCCAAGCAGTACAACTTGCTTGCCATGAAGGCTCTAGGTGTGTGGCAGGTTTCTGGCTGAGCTCAGATCTCCTGAGCAGCTGAAGTCAGCCAAGGACAAAGTGCACCTTCTAACATGCACTTCTGCACACCAGCATCTGATCTCAGTCAAACACGCATACGAAATTCAGTTGATAACCGGTTTAAGACCCGCTCCGTGGGGGCCTTATGCACCTCTACATCCCTGGAACTTGTAGCAAGAACAAGAGACACAGATTGGCCGTCCCTTGCACGCTGATACCAAAGGCGCCAGCGTGTGATATTAAACACACGACTAGCGCTTAGAACCAAAGTGCTTCAGACTGAGGTTTATTGCATGAAGTGATAAAACCTTCTCTCATGTCACCTGACTGACATATATCCCTCACGTGACCTGCCTTCTACACATTCCGCCTCGAGGGGGCGGCAGCTCGCCACTCAGGGGCCGACCTGAGGATGAAGCAGCCGGTGACATAAGCAGGGCCGGCTCTAGGGCAGTGCGACCAGTGCGGGTGCACCGGGCGCTGACCTGGGGAGGGGCACTTACCTCAGGTGCAGACCCGTGGATGAAGCAGCCCGTGACATAAGCGATACCAAAGGGGGTGAGTGTTTGATTTGCTCAAACGCTCCGTCCATCATCCCCTTTGGTATCGCTTTGTTCGCCCTAAGTTGTCAGGGTATGCCCAGACGTGGGTCCCTTGCTCACTTTGCCACTGGATTCAAGCTAGCCTGGCTGATGACGGCTGAATAGCCAGAAAATGGTCCCAGGATGCTTGTTTCCGGTCCAGGGAAGACCTGGCTTGGCAGTTCGGGCTGGACTGTTCCCATGAGGCACAGGGTCAGACTGATTTGCATATGGCCATGTCTGAACTGGGGTGGTGGAGTGAGCTAAAGAATGATGATGGATTAAACCCAGATCAGTTGACTGGGGGTGAGTGTTTGATTTGCTCAAACGCTTCGTCCATCATCCCCTTTGGTGACATAAGTGGGGGCAGCTTTAGGGCACTAACCTTATGTGCAGCAGGGCCGGCTTTAGGGCGGTCCGACCAGTGCGGCTGCACTGGGCGCTGACCTGGGATGGGGGCGCTGACCCAGGGAGGTGGGCGCTGACCTCCGGGGCAGACACGAGCATGAAGCAGCCAGTGACATAAGCAGGGCCGGCTTTAGGTCGGTGCGACCTGTGCAGCTGCACCAGTGCTGACCTGGGAGGGGGGCGCTGACCCAGGGAGGTGGGTGCTGACCTCAGGGGCAGACACGAGCATGAAGCAGCCAGTGACATAAGCAGGGCCGGCTTTAGGGCGGTGCGACCGGTGCGGCTGCACTGGGCGCTGACCTTGGATGGGGACACTGACCTCAGGGGCAGACCCGAAGATGAAGCATGCCACTGACACGTGGGACCTCCCGTTTGGTGACCTCCCGTTTACAGGGTCACGACAAGCCAGGGTCGGGACACCACATGGTGCTGTTAGATTTTCGCCACAAGGTTCATTTCTTTATTTTCTTGAGTTTTCCTGGCTCTGAACAGGAAGAAACCTCTTCATCCTCACAGTAGGCGTCTCCTGCATGAAAAGTGTGCTCCACAAACGTTTGTCGAACCCACGCAGTGCCTAGATGCCCGCCAGCCTTGGGGCCGGTCTACAGGCGGCACCAGCGTTGCCGAGTCTCTCTGCAGGTATTGACAACTTGAACAACTTGCAAGAACAAGCATTTGCAATGCAATAGGTCTCGCATTTATGCAAGTTTGAGCTATTGGCATTGTAAATGACAATGCCTTTTATTTATGTTTTGGTTTATACACCTCACAATGCGTGCTACTTACCAAAAAAGTGCTTCGACGCCTCGTCAGGGGTAGTAAGTGCTAGATAAATGCAATTACAATACAATACAGTACAATGTTTCTTGAATGGTTTAAGGCTTCTGGGCATTTCAGGGGCACACGTGGCTGCGCGTGAGCGGGGAACAAACTGCGCTGCTTGTCTAGTGCCCAGGGCGGTGGCTCCAAAGCTATGGGATGAGCAATTGGTGTGAGCCGGCTAGGGGCGGGCGGCTCGTCCTTATTTGGTGGATTCAAGCGGTAAACATCGTTTACCACGAATCCTTTTCCCTGCAGGCTATTACAACGCGGTCGTTACAATGACCGCGTTGTAACAACGCATACCATTACCCCGCAAGTCATAACAACGACTTGCGGAGGGGTCAGAAGGTGTTGGATTTAAAATCCAACACCTTCCCTACTGTTGCACAGACTGCAGTTGGAATAGTAAATTATACTATTCCAACATCCAGCGCCCCCTAGTGCAAGTCGTTGTTATGACTTGCGGGGTAATGGTATACGTTGTTACAACGCGGTCGTTGTAACGACCGCGTTAAAATAGCCTGTGGGGAAAAGGAAAGCGTTGTGAAGAGGCATATTCGATTCAAGCGCCAGACACGGCTCCTCGGGATCTGGTGTCATGGGTCAGTTTACACTGTTTGCAGGAAGGGTTAAGCCCACCTTCTGGCTGCAATATCCTGGCAGTAAGAACCCCAAGCAGAAGCTATCGGTCTATCCTCATGGGGTGTTTAGGCCCCCGGGTGGCACTGTCCCACTGTTTTGTTTTACGTACAGTCGCTGGGTTTGCTCGACAGTTTGGTATGCTGGAGCTTACAGTGATCAAAGTGGGGCAAACCTCAGCCTGAGAAACTACAAAGTCCTGCGCGATCTGATAAGCCTCAGAGTGAAGCTGGGACTGACTTGTGAAGCGCTCTCTTTGATGGTGGCGCTTAGAGAAGGACGAGCCTTATATGGTCTTTCGTGACGTTTACATTTAGATGGGACTGGAGGTGGTGAAACGCCAAGAACAGGCAGAATAATGTAAAGAGGCCACCTGACCATACTCAGAAGTTGAATCAACTTTCCTGAGACTTAAGACTCTTCAAACAAGGCCTTTTCCAAGACAGGCAACCCGACTCTGCAGAGCGTTGAGCCCGCTAGCACACTACTTGCTGCTTGCTTGCTGTGACCCAGTTCAAAGTGGGGGGTTTCTCGGCGCACCGGGGAATGGACCCGGTTTTCCGACGCACAAAGGGGTTAATTGCAGAGCGTTATTAGCAGGAAAAGAAAAATGTGTGAGTGTCTGTCGTGGAACTCGCTGGGGTCTCTCAAGGTGAAGGTTTGTCTTGCCATGGCATGCCTGGAGAATTTAGCCCCAAAGATATTGTTAGTAGGTACGAGTTATATCAAGAGAATCACTATTTCGGGATACCTCCTCTCAACATAATTTTGGGGCTCGAGCTTTGGAGATATTGGTTGTGGCAGAGGGCTGAGATGATTGAGGTAGTATCTGGTTCCGTTTGGTATTTTAACAGCGTTATTTGGTCGCCTACAGGTGTAATTCAGGAACGCTGCAATCAGGGAGGAGAGACAGAGTTATGCTGCAATGCTCTTCTCCGTCCCAGCCAATCTTCAGGCCGCATGCCACGTGGGCATACTGCTGGGAGAGGGGGAGTGCAGTTTATTTATTCTGTTGACCGGACACGTCGATGCTTGTGCCAACACGGGTGATCATACTTTGGGGCATATTATCAAGCCTTTTATCGCCGCGTTAGCGGCACTTTCCTGCCGCTAACGCGGTTTATTTCTATTGCCCTATTACCAAGCTGTTTCTAACAGGCGTTAGCGACAGCTTTCCGGCGATAGCAGCCGGTTTTTCTATCGCCTTGCATGCCAGCGATATTTATCGCTAATGAAATGCAAGGTAGGCGTTCCTCCTCTAAATTTCACTAAAACTCCCGCTAACCGCACTTCGCCCCATTAACAAGACTGCCCCGGACCCGCGAAGCGATAAAAAAAGTTGCGCTAAGGCCCGTTAGCTGCAGGAACTTAAGACCAGAAAATAGCTGGTCTTAAAAATGGGGATAAGTCTTGGGCCCACATCTATGCATGTTTCTGCTGCTGGACATCGCTGCAAGCAATGTTGCAGCGCTGCCCTGCAACAAAAATACAGTGCAGAAATGCGCACAATCAATAAGATAGTGCGCATTCCTGTGCCACAGTCATGAAAAGTGTTGCTGCGCTGCGACAAGACAGCATTGCAACACTGCTCACTACGCCCTTCTTGCGACAGCATGGATGCGCTGTAATCACTGGACAGCGCTCCATGACGCACGTAATGACAGATACGTCAGGAATCCTGACGTATCTGCCTGAGCTAAAGTCACGCATTGCTGCAGTCGTGTCACAACCATGACGCAACTCCAGCAATGCATGGGGCCAGCCTATCCCTGTGGCACTGCCTCACCCTCACGCCTGCCATCAGGCAGGCGGAAGGTACTGACGCAGTGCTGTTCATGAGGGGTGCCCGAATGTTGGCGCTGTTGGAGATCCATCGGTGGTGGCTGCGCACTGCGGTGTCATCGTCTGGAAGCATTGGTGGAGTGTTGGTGCGGAGGGAGTTGATGAGACGTTCTTCGGTGGCCTTGATCCAGCTGCGAGGGGGTGCGATGATGGCAGTGGCGTCCAGTGGGCAAGGTGAAGACGTGATGTTACCAATCATGGTCGGTCCAGGAGAGTCCGGTGTTGTGGCAGCAGTTGAAGTTCACGCTGGCGGAAGTGACGTGCTCGACCATGTGTCCTGCTATGTGGCCTGATGCGGTGACTTGCTGCTTGCGTCTGATGTAGGTGACCTTTCAAAGGAGTAGGTGGTGTCCTTGTCACTGGGGTTGTCCATGTGGAACTTGAGTACACCGAGTAGGATGTCGTCGGTGGATGGGAGACCCTGTGGTGCAATTATTTCTACAATGGTATTGGAGAATGGGGGGCCATGGCCCGGTGGGCCTGCACATGAGGGTGCCGCAGAGGAGGTGCTTGTGCTTGGTGCGGATCTGGGAGTTGAGGTGGTCCATGGTCACCCTAGGGTCATTAGAGTGCGTGGTCAGTCGGAGTGAGCCTCTGTAGGTGATGGCAAGGCCTCCTCCTTGACGGTCGGGGTGCTCCTTGCAGGTGAAACTGCAGCCGTCAGTGATAGCGATGGCGATGTCCGGTCCGGAGCAGAGGTTTGTCCTGGCAGGCGAGGTGGCGTCCAGGGTTGATGGCGAGGAGGGTGCTGGCGTCGTAGCGGTGGAGTGTCCAAGAGGAATGCACCTTGGTGCTGAGCATGGTCCAGGGGCAGACGGACACCAACGGCGTAGCTAATGTGTTGCCTTCGTCACAGGAGATGACCCTTACAACGCAGGCAGTACATCGTTAACAACGCAACTCCGACAACGCGGGTCCCTTAACATCGCATTTGATCACAACGCATTGTGAGGTCAGTAATGGGGTAATCCAGACTTTTTCAGGTGTGCCTGGGTTTTGGATGTGAAAAATGAAAATTGGACTATGTCTTGGGGTAAAATATGAAAAATGGGGTGTATTTTGGGCTAAATTTTGGAATTTTTGGGTGTTTTTTTGGGGTCAAATTTCTAAATCTTGGGTGTGTTTTGTGCCAAAATGAAGAGAAATTTGGGGGGTGCATTTGTATCAAATGTGATCTTTTGGGTGTCTTTTGGGGGTTCAGAAAGGAATTCCAGGGTTCACGGTTGGGTTTGTTGTGCAAAGTTCAATTTTGGGTCGCACTCACTGTAGTGGGAACAGTGATCTTCATGTCTCCGCCATGCAACACCTACTCTACTGTTGCAATGTGCCTAGTATTAGTATGTATCGAAATGGAATGCGATGTTATGGCATGCATCGGAACTACGTATGTGCCTTTGGCACACGAGTGGTATGCCCGCTGTGCATGGGCGCATAGCGGCCACCATTGAGAAGTGTGGGGGGTGTCTGGACAGCTGTGAGGTGGTAAACCCCATAAAGAACACTGGATGGTGCGTGGACGTGGGGATGTGTGTGTGAGTGTGTGATGTTCAAAATCTATTGAGGGAAGTCTTACCTCTAAGCCATGTCCCGTGTCTTCATAGCTCCTGCTGTCCTGCGTCTGCTTCCAGGAAAAGGAAGTAGGCAGCCAGGCTCCCGCCCCTGAGTCAATCACAACGCTGCGATGCGGCGGTGGGATTGTTAATTGGCAACGGGACAAGTCATGCAGGCAGGGGCCGTAAGGGTGGGCATGTTCTCCATGCAGGCTGTAATGCAGCCTGCATTGCGAACAGAGAAGTGCGCATGTCTGCATTGGGCGGCCTGAGTGGGCCGACCAAACAGTCATTGCGCACTTGTGTGTGCATGCCAATCCGCACATTCCCTGCTCCGTGTTTGGAGCAGTCCTACCCACCCGCCCACCCCCTGAGGATACATAGCAAGATTACATGAGTTATTTATCCCTTGTTTTCCCCTTTTTTAACTGTTGTATTGGCTTCTCTGAGCCCGCACTACCCGCTTCCCGCCGCTGCTGCCCCTGCGGCCCGCACCCCTGTCCTCGCACATTCCCGCCTCCCAGCTGATCGTTCCTCCACCCTCCCCTACTTGCTGGCGGATGCTGCGCGATTGCGCAGCGGACACGCGCCGCTGGCGTGCAGAAGGCGTGCCTAACACAAACCCGTCTGGGCACGTCTGCAACCCAACCGCGACCAGCGCCAGGAAGCCTGGATCACGGGCCACCCACTGCTACAGCGCAGCCACCCTCCACGCACTCAACCCCGGGAAAGTCAGAGACAGACAACAGGCCTCTGCAAACACGACCCACGGCCAGTTCTCCTGCTTCCACTGCCGCCAGAGCTTAACCACCACCCCGGACTCCTACACAGCCGACGCCAGCACCGGCGACACCCTAGGATGCATCCTCCTCAACGGGTGCTCCGTGCACAAACACGCAGAGGAAATCTGGAACCTACTCGACTCTCTCTCGCCCGACATCGCCTTCTTCACGGAGACCTGGACCAACGCCTCCTCCGCCCCTGACATCAACACCGCCATCCCGGACGGATACAAGATCCAGAGAAAGGACCGCACCAACCACCCGGGAGGGTGCCTCGCCATTGCCCACAAGAGCACCCTCCGCCTCACCACCTCCAGCGAAACCTTCCCCTCCGCCGAACACCTGCACTTCCAGATCCAGATCCAGATCAGCCACAACTCCACACTCCAAGGAACCCTCGTCTACAGACAGCCCGGGCCCCGGACACACCAGCCAGCCCACCATCCACCACCTGGACGCCAGTCACAGCCGAAGACACAGCCTCAAACATGAAAGGCATCCACTTGTGGGCCCCCACCAACCCATGCCCTCCCACATCTACCACAGAGCCGCGGCCGAAATCACACACGAACTGCAATGCACCATCAACACCACCTTCAAAACAGGCACCTACCCAGACGACTGTAAGCGTGCAGAAGTCTGGCCCCTACTCAGAAAGGCCACAGCTGACCCCACCGACCTCAAGAACTACCGGCCCATCTCGCTCCTCCCCTTTGCGGCCAAAGTTGCAGAGTGAACAGTCAACAGGGAACTGACACGATTCATTGATGACAGCGCCATCCTCGACCCGTCCCAATCCGGATTGCGAACCAACCACAGCAACAAGGCCGTCCTACTCGCCGCCACAGACGACATCCGCACACTCCTGGACCAAGGCCACTCCGCAGCCCTCATCATACTCGTCCTTTCAGCGGCCTTCGACACCGTCTCCCACCACACACTAGTCGCCAGACTACACGACGCCGGCATACAAGGAACAGGCCTCGACTGGATCCGATCATTCCTCCCCGGAAGAAGCCAAAGGATCAGACTGCCACCCTTCCTCTCTGATCCCACGAAAATCACCTGCGGAGTCCCAGAGGGTTCATCTCTGAGCCCGACCGTCTTCAACATCTACATGGCACCCTCAACGCCACCGTCCGACAACACGGCCTCAACATCGTATCCTACACTGGTGACACCCAGCTCATCCTCTCCCTCACCAAAGACCCCACCACCGCCAGACTCAACTCCCAGAAAGTAATGCAGGACGACGCAGTCTGGATGACCAACAGCTGCCTGAAGCTCAACGCCGAGAAGACAGTAGTCCTTGTCCTTGGAACCACGCCTTCAGCATGGGACAACACCTGTTGGCCTTCACCCTTGGAAGCCCACCTACCCCCTCGGACCACGCCAGACACCTCGGCATCGTACTCGACCCATCCCTCACCATGAACAGACAGGTCTACGCCGTCACCTCCAGCTGCTTCAACACCCTCCGCATCCTCCGCAAGACCTTCAAATGGATACCCCCAGAGTCAAAGAAGACAGTCACCCATGCACTCATCACCAGCAGACTGGACTATGGAAACGCACTCTACGTCGCCATTTACAAGTCCCTACTCCGCGAACTACCAACATTACAGTACACCGCCGCCAGACTCGTCCTCGGCATCCCCCGGCACTAACACATCAGCCAACACCTACGTAGACTCCACTGTCTCCCCGTGGTGAAAAGAGTCACCTTCAAAATCATCACTCACGCCTACAAATGCCTACACAACAACGCAACCAAATACCTCAACGACAGGATCAACTGCCACGTACACAAATGAGACATCCGATCTGCCAACCTCGCACTGTCCGAAACCCAGCGCATCCACAGAGCCAGAGCAGGCGGAAGATGCTTCTCCCACATTGCATCCAATACCTGGAACGGGCTACGGGCGGACTTCAGAGGTGCCCCGTCCCTGAACACCTTCAGGAAGACCCTCAAGACCTGGCTCTTTGGCTAACAGATCTGCGGCCCCCCATCCCTCAGTGCCTTGCGACCCTCACGGGTGAGTGGCGCGCTTACAATTCCCCTGAGTGTTTGATTGATTGAGTTATCATCATGTGATGATTGTTCCTCTTCTGCACTGCTTGAGGTGGTGGGGCAACGCTCTTCCAACTTAGCGGTATGGCCGCCACTGGGGGTGCGTCATCTACGTGTGATAGGCATGAGCGACTCCCCCCCGGCCCTCCTGCGCTATGCGTCTCACCTTCTCCTTACCTGGACATTGACCCCGTGGTGCAATCCACTGCTCTCTCTCCAAATCTGTGACTCAGCCAGCAGGAGCCTGAGCCAGGTGTGCTTTCACTGGGCTAGGTACAGCAGTCACTGCGTAGTCCGCTGGTGGACCACCCGATGCAGTTGATGCAGCAGGGCTCCCTTAGGCGTGTAGTTGCAGTGCTCAGTCCACACAAGTTCGGCATAGCACAAGGGCCCCACCCTCCAGAGCGTCCGGCCAGCCCAACATCATCCGTCCTGTGATGCAAGGAGACGGCACCCACTGTTGGTAATCCCCTCCGTGCACCCCGGTGTAGTGGTGAGTCATAGTATGTTGGTGCGCAGGATCACCTCTACCATTGACTGCACCAAGGTGCGCAAGGCGGGCTTCTCACACAGGTCAGCAACGTGTCTCCATGCGACCTGCCAGACTTCACCACCAGGTACGGGCGATCGTCGCACATCAATGTCACCCGCCACGGCTCATCGACTCCACAGCTACTCCACATCCCACTCCAGGCCACAGGCGCAGGTCCAGTGAGGGATCCAGGAACCAGACGCAGGTCCAGCGAGGGATCCAGGAACCAGACGCAGCTCCAGCAAGGGATCCAGGAACCAGACGCAGCTCCAGTGAGGGATCCAGGAACCAGACACAGCTCCAGCGAGGGATCCAGGAACCAGGCGCAGCTCTAGCGAGGGATCCAGGAACCAGATGCAGCTCCAGCGAGGGATCCAGGAACCAGACGCAGCTCCAGCGAGGGATCCAGGAACCAGACGCAGGCCCAGCGAGGGATCCAGGAAGCAGACGCAGGTCCAGCAAGGGATCCAGGAACCAGACGCAGCTCCAGCGAGGGATCCAGGAACCAGACGCAGTTCCAGCGAGGGATCCAGGAACCAGACGCAGGTCCTGCGTGGGAACCAGGATCTCATCCTGGTCAACCAGGATGTTGGGTGGCTTGAGGGGGTTGTTGATGTGTGCTGCACTATGCCCTGGCTGCTCAAATCTGCATTTTTCCTTTTTTTTTGTGCATCTTTTATATTGGGGGTGGACAGATGGGCTAAGTCCAAACTTGCGGGTTAGCGTACCTTTTTCTATCGCTAAGGGCTTATCGCTGGATTCCACCCGCTATCGCCGGTTTCATTAACGCCATCGCACTAATGTTTTCGCCGCTGATCCCTGAAGCTATCGCCTGTTAGCAAAACGTTGCTAATACGTCGCTAACAGGGCGATAACTTGCAGGGATCGACGGCGATAGGAAAACTAGCGCTAACCTAGGTTATCGATAGTTATCGCCATTTCTTGGTAATATGCCCCTTTGTCTTTAGTTACTTATGGAAGGAATGCTGCCACTGTACTGATGGAGCAAAGCGTTAATCTGCTGTGACCAGTAGGGCCCGGCGAGAAGGGATGAATCTTTCTCGCAGTTTGGGTTATGGCTTGTGATCAGGATATGTGAAAGACTGGTTTTCAGACCTTATTTTAAATCCAAGTAACGTCATTGTTGAGCGATATTGAAGAGTGCCGAAGTTAACAACTCTTTTCTTGTATAGGCTAATAGACTGCGGAGTGCTTATGTCAGAAGAGTTCCTAGTGTGAAATGAAGCAGTCTTCACGACTTGCTGAATTCGGTAAAATTCTACAGTGGTGGCGCAACTCAGAAAGGTTCAGCCAGAAGTTCATTCGGGTTCGTAAACCTTGCATTCTTGACGGGGCCCAATGGTTTCGTGGGCTTCTGCCACCATAATATTACACTTGTAATGCCAGGGATTATCTGGTACTGGTACCTGTACTCCTTAATTTGAAAAGAGGGACTCAGGTTCTTTCGGCTGTGCTGCAATACCATTGTTGCTAAGTGTCTTTCTTGAGTGACACGTGAGTGCGTTAAGTGAGAAGTATCGAGGTTACTCTCAGTGAGGCAGATCTTGTCAGGAGTTGCTCTGGCAAAGGCAATGCACTACAGCCGGGCAACGTTGACAACCCACCCACACCAAGACGATTGTTTAAGTTCATCCTGGGCCGCATATATACAGCCCGGTATTAGGCCCCTGTGGTTGTCAGCGCCATGAATTACTAAATTACAACTGAAAAGGAGCAGAGGGGTTAGCCCAGCTAGCAGAGGTGTCACAAGATGGAACTAAGGACACATGATGGGTTGTTCTTGCTGCACGGTCCTCGCTGTTGACATCAGGGATTTACTACAAATTACCACTGAGAAGGAGCAATTTAGGTATCCGAGCTGTAGAGGTCGAATGGGAGGACAGGCCCAGACAAATACTGCTTTAATTTCAATTAATTTCAACACTGGGACTGGGGCCGCTGCAGTCGGAGAAGGTAAAGGAAGTGAAAGAAACCACAAGATTTTAATACAGTTAAACTAACCAAGGGACTGACTTGGTGATGTACAAAAGACAAGTACCCACTGGTACTGGATATGACACAATATGGTTCAATAGTGTTGCATCAATAAAACGGTTGAGGTGCAAACTTAGTGGCCAGTTAACAGGAATGTGCTCTCAGCACAACCAGATTGTACCACAGGACGCTTCTCTTAAAGGTAGACACTGCCTGCCCTATGGCGGGTGCAACCAGGTGGTGTAGGAGTGGTTGCCCTTAAAAGAGGGCAGGGTTCTCCAGGTGTGGGGAACACTGGTTGGAGGACAATGGCTGTCAAAGTGTATTAAAGCAAGTCACATCTCCATAATTTAGGAGAAGGCAGGCAAGATTTGAGCTTTCAGTTACCCACATTTTCTCCAGGAAAAAGCTTCCTTGTCTGCCTCCCGGCAATATCTGTATCAGAATTCGGGTGCTGGGGAAACCACGCCAGGGTGGGTGCATCAGTACGGCAACACAGCATCCACCAAAAGTCCACAGTTAGAATGAGGTTGGATTCTGTACATACTGTTTTCCTGTTCTCACCATCCAGAAGCTTCTCCATCCACTTGTCTGCATTCTGGTATACATTACCAGACGTTTGGCACGGGGCCACTCACGCTAATGTGGGGACAGCAGCAGGGCGACTCAGCATCTAAAGATCGCAGCAGACGGTGACGGGCGTGTAGGCAATGATGACATGAAGCAGAATACAGTAAAGATGAGGGTCGGTAAAGGGGTCCTGCAATTTAGCTAATAAGCCCCGCAGCCAGGTGAGTTGCGTTAGTTGGCATTCCAATAAGTGTGCTGTGGTTCAATAGTGTTCAGAAATTGGGTTTGGAGCAGATATCACCAGAACACAGCTTGCATTCTTAGTTAAGAAGGTGCAGGTAAATTCGTTCATATATTTTACTCCAGGTTCTCACTATCCAAAAGCATTGGCATGTTTTCGGCTCACGGGTATACCTTTAGCAAAAGTCTGGTTATGGGCTACATGCGCTAGGGAGGGGGCACCAGCACGGCGACCCAGCATCTGCAGTTCGCAGTCAGGCTGATGGGTTGCAGGCAATAAGGACGTGATAAGTAGCAGAATATTTGGAGTACACTTGGGGGACCTCAGGCCTCAGCCCTGTGTTTGATCCATCTTTGTCTTGTTTTAGGGGGGAGTGGATCACCAGGCGTCCTCGAAAGGACATGACACGGCGTACATTCGATCCATGTCTACATGTTCACTTGCTGGTGGGGCACATGGTCATCAGTCTGAACCCTCATATTTGGGACCCTCCAAGTAAGGGGGCAAACAAGGGCTTAGTCAACCAACAAATGAAAATGCACAAATTTGCACACAGTGCGAAGTGGATTGTATCACACAGAACTGTGGTTACGAAGAGAGCTGCTTTATATCCCCAAGGGGTCCTATTCCCGGCCGGTGCCGTACTCCCATACAAATGGAGGTCAGCGGATAAAGATGACGGTATATTGTTGGCCACAAACAATAAATTACTTACACAAATATACTCTTGGCCTTGAGGCAGACACCACTATGCTTACCAGCGAATCCTGGGCAGTAAGAGGTAAATACAGGGCCCAGCCAACCCCTAATCAGAAGGCACAAAATAGCACAGAGGGCACCTGAGGGACATATTTTGGAAATGTGGTTAAAGAGGAGAACTGTAGTTCCCAGCTTCCGGGGAGGCCATCAAACTTTCCTGCAGAAGGGTAAATAAAGCCAAGTACAAGCCCACCAAGCAGGAGGGCTTGGTTCAACTCAATTCAAAATTAATAAAATAAGAAGGGCTTGGTGAATTAGGAGTGTCCTCTTTAAGGCATACACCACATGGTACCCCGATAGGGACAGGGCACACCTGCCAGAGGGAGATAGGGAACTGGTCGGCTAGAAGTATTTGTATCTGCAGGTTGCAGGAGGTTATGGAGCCTGCTATGGTGGAGGGGCCCCAGATATGATGGCGGCCACATCCAGAGCTGTGGCGAAGTTACAGGGCGATCCGGAGGCTGAATGGTATATAGGGGTACCCTCTTCAGGAGCACAATGGTGTTGCATATGCCAAACCACCCCAGGAGTCTTTATGGCAGGACCCTGGAGGAATACAACGGCGCCCCGTTAGTCCTTTGGGCAGTTGTAAGCCTGAGCAACCAGGGGCTTGCCTGGACATGCTCCGACCGTAAAAAGGCGCGAGTAAAGGGATAGACTGGTGGTCCACGGTATTTAAGGGGGATAATCCCCACTAAATGGTAGCACCGATTGGGTTGGTCACGGTGCAGTTGGCTCATCAGGCGGGCAGGGCAGCTTAGGTTAGTCACCACCAGGCGCGCAACGCCCATTGGGCTCAAAGGGCTTCAGCACCCCCAGTCGTGTGTGTCAGCGCGGGCTGAGACAGCTTTCCGGACACACACACAGACAGTTTTTGAGCTTATTGCAGCCGCACCCGAGTACTTCACAGGTCTTTAAAAGACCATTTACTTGTTAACGAGGCTTTGTTGTTTTTTCACACCTTCTTAGAGCCCCTGCATCTTCACACTGCCGATTGCTGGAAGAATTAGCCCCCCCCCCCGAAATTTTTATTATCCCTCCCCGAAATGTGACTCTAGTTGCGCCTCTGGTCACCGCTGCCTGCCCTTGGATCGCCCGTTAAGTTGACCCACCACGTTGGCATACTCCTTGTATGAAATAAACCTGCAGCAAAATGTTTCCCAAGAAACATGTCTTGTGTGTTTATTTATTGATGTGCATGCTGTGTTCTTCATGCTGGGAGAGTTGACTATATTGGCACTATGCACCTTTGCTTTCTAAGCTTTAACCAGGTTTTTGTATCCAGGATGTCCGTTTGGTTAGTTATGCCTGGTGGAGTCTTTGATTCAGGAATGCCCCCTTCGTTTTATGACATCTGATTGGGTTTCGAGACCTAGCGTGACAACACTTACTGGGAGGCCCCTTTAAGTAATTGGTGGTCCCTGCCAGCACCTGGAGCTTGGCCACCCCCCTCACACTCATTCACAATTTCTTCTCATCTCTTTCAGAAGTTGGATCTAAGTACTCGCTCAAACCAATGTCCGGAAAAAAAGGGGTGAAACGTCCAGTGCTGTGCGGTTGTAAGCAGAACCTTCCCATTACAACGTGTGTTCTCAAATACAACAGTTTGTTGCGGTATTTCATCTGAATAAAGATAGCAACAGATGTTGCGAAGTATTCCTTGAGCCACATTCCATGTTTCTGAGGCTCGGAAGTGGCCATAGTGTAGAGGCGGCATCACTTCAATGTGTGCGCAGAGCTCTCAGACATTCTCAAGTATCAGAGACATGAGAGACAAGGGCGCTGGCGAGAAAGAGAGGGAAATTACAAGGCCTGTCCCCACCCAGACCTGATAATTTAGGAAGAGGGGGGGGCGACCCTTCTTACACATAGAACTGATTCTAGGTGGACCCTGGTGAAGCCTGCTGGAGTGGTGCACATGGAGCGCTGTGAGGGCCTCAGACCTCGCCTCTCGGCTCCTGGGAGAAGGCTCGTGCACAAGGATAGAGGCCAGGAACTACATAATGGTTCCCAGCACCAGCCTGGGGCAGCTTGCATCACAATAGGTTGATATACCTGATTCAGGATGCACCGGCATGTTCCAGCCGTGTGCTGTGCTACTGTGCCCGGGTGAGCGTGCGCACGCGCAAATGTATGCATGTACATAAATGGGCAAGCGTACGTGTAACGCATGTCCGTGCATATCTGCGTGCGTGAACAAGTGTGTATGCGCCGACACAAAGGTATGTGCTTGTGCTCACCTATGTGTACATGTATGTTCGCGCCTGGATGTGTGCATGTTCACGCGTGTGCACATCTGTGTGTGTGTGTGTTTGTACACATGCACGTGCGTTTCCTTTTCATGTTTACACACACACAGGTTGGATTGAGAGAGCACTTGTGGGGTTAACCAGTGTACATGTGAAGGATATTTGTTCAAACAACACAGTCTATGATGTCACAAGCACACCGTGCACAAGACGCCACAGTCACAGGGACAGTGCAGGGCGTCCCCTGTGTGCAGTGAAGAAACCCTGCACACTTCAGCTGCTGCACCGACCTACGCCAGGACCCCCTCTTCTGCTGGCACATGAACTATCCCTAAAGTTCAGATTTCACGCCCCCCTTTCCCCGGAGAGAGTGGGCTACTGTTTGTTTTGATGCACAACTAAAACCTCAGTCTGCAGCCATCCAACAGCTCTCTCAGAACAAGGGGTGCTTTCTGACCTTGGACGGGAAGCAGGGGACCCTACGGGAGAACCCCTGATTCCCAACTTTGTTCATTCATACTGGGTGGACACACATCGAGCTCGACAACCAGCAACTTCTGTGTGCTTTCCTAGAAACACCACTTTTCAGGTCTCGCCTAGTGTTGCAGCGCGCATGCGCTGCACGCTCTGTGAGACATATTGTGGATGAGGAGATTTCAGAAGGGGACTTGAAGCCCCGCCCATCATTTTCATTGGGTCGCGTCAGCGTTTATGCTAAACGCTGGCTTCCCATTGAAAAGGATGCTTCTTGGTTACTGCCCTTTCTCCTTTTCGTCCGGCCCATCCGGACTGGATCGTCTGCTTCACGGCTGTCGTGAAGCAATTTCTTATCTCTAGGGGGCGTGTAGTGGGGGATCATGTTTCCGAACAAGCAGCTGCCTTTCCGCAATGGCGAGCGCTTGTTTTTAAAATGCCGACCTTTGAAGAAGGTTGAATACCTTGAAAACGCGGCGATAAAATGCTGCCATTTAACCTGTCACCGCTATTAATTTCCAGTCCATAATTAAACAATACTGTCTTCCTGGTGTAAAAATATACTTAACGTGTGTGATTCACGGTAACCTTTCCGCGTGCAGACGTTGGTCCGTTTCGGATTTAGAGCTGCTGTCAATCAAAAGAAACCTAGCATTTGATGCCTGATAAGAGCTGTGGAGCCCGCCGCTTCCTCTGCCCAAACACCATTCAGAAGTCCGTCTTTTGTGTCTTAAAGTGTCTTCCCTCAATATGTCCCCCATACTTATTCATTGTTGTGCTTCTTAGGGGCGGACGCCGTGCAGCGCGTGTATGGAGACAACTAGCCCTGAAAACAGGGTTTCAGAGTTGGGCGCAGGGCCTCGACCGGGTGAAGCCGCCAGTAGAGGCGGCGTAAATTCGGGCCCTTTGCTGAGGAGGCAGTGGTGTGTTGGAGTTGAGTGGGGCAGTGTCCTTCCTATGCCTGTATTGATTTGCCCTTCAGCGGTTTGTGGCGCTCCCAGAACCTCGGGCCTCGCTGTTGATTGTCTGCACAATGACTCGGTGAGCTTTGTTGACCCGCCGCAGCTTACTGCCCGTGGCTCTTGATTTTTCACGCCGTCTCCGTGACACTCGTAATAAAACACCCTACCGTATTACTACCCTTCTCGGGGCCGGTTGAGCCTGCGAACATCTGCCGAGTTTCCGAAGAACGATTGTTTGTGTCGGTGCAAAATGGAAGAGCAATAGTGAGGCTAGCGCGCGTTGCGCCCTGCTTAGCAGATCATCAAAGACAGACAACAAACCCCAGCATCACATGGTAAAAGTAATCAGCGACTTAAAAAAAAACAAAAAAAAATCTACTTGTTTTTCCTCATTCGCGCAGTGCCTGTGTCTTCCTGCACTCGTGTCTGTGTCTTCCTGTCCCAGTGTATGTTTCTTTCTGCCCCACTGTCCATGTCTTCCTGCCCCAGTGTCCGTGTCTTCCTGCCCCAGTGTCCGTGTCTTCCTGCCCCAGTGTCCATATCTCCCCGTCCAGTGTCCCTATCTCCCCGTCCCAGTGTCCATGGCCTCCTGTCCCAGCGTCCATGACTCCCTGTCCCAGCGTCCATGTCCCAGTGTATTTGGGCTTAGCACACCTAGTTTTAGCTGTTGTAGTCTTGCGTTTGCTTAGTTTATTTCCATGAAGCTTAAATACATTTCACATCCAACAGGTATGCAAGAGCCACAACACCTTCCGCCTCTGAGCGAAAACCTTATGTTTCCAGAAGGACCGGCAGATGAAAAGGGGGGAAATGAAGAGGAAAAAATGCGTAATTATTTGCAGTTTTATGAACCCCAGCGTCCCTTAATATTCATTATTTAAAACAGCAGCAATTACAAGTTGATGAGCGTTTTAGAGCCACCAGCCCACCTCATCGCTGCCAAATTAAGCGGGATCATTCGCCACAGAAGAGTGCCCCCCGAACTGTAACTTTATGAAGTCTGTTGTTAGGCTACTGTACTTGTCATAAATGTTTGTCACTATTCTGTCCGGTTGTGATCAAGATGTTGGAGTTTCGCAGTTTCAGTGCTTGTCTGTGAGTGCCTGTGTGTGTGGTGTGCGCGCATGTGAGCCTGTCACGGTGCCTGCCTGTTTCTGTGAGTTTCACTATACGAATGTCTGTATGTGCATGTGTGTACTATGTTTCTGTTTGTCTGTGTTTTCTGTGCATACGTTTGTGTGTGTGTTTGTATGTGTGCGCGCGCGCGCGCATGTGATTCTGTCACTGCGCTAGTCGGTTTCTGTAAGTTTTCTCTATGCGAATGTCTGTGTGTGCTGTGTTACTGTGTGTCCTGTGTTACTGTGCGTGTGTATTTTCTGTGCACGTCCCTTTCCTTTCGTTTTAGGTTTTGCTTAGCTGTGGACAGCCGCCATCCCCTCTTTACAACCTGTTGGAAGGACAGGAACGGCCCACAGGGTTAATGGGATAGTCGAAGTTTGTCAGGTCCCCCCTCTCATGGAATGGCTATGAGAAGGGTAGAGGTTTCCAGCTTTACTGCCGAGCCGAGGGCAGCAGCGCGTGTGTTGTGCAGTAGAGCTTAGAATATGCAGTTTGACAGTAGGGCGCAGCTTGTTCAATATCACAGTCGGACACTGCTTACTTTGTAAAAACAATGTGTCGGGGCCCTCGTCAGGAGGTCACTGCAGTTTGCACCACCTATTGCCCCTGCCACTGCAAGCACCAGCACAACTGTGTGAAGAGCAGCTGCTGTTTGTGCGTTTTATTGACAACTCCTGTTTCTTCCATTGAGATGAAATACCGCCAGTGCCCGGGGCCCTTCAATTTGTGACAAACGATGTCTGCTTTGAGGTGAAGTAGCTGTCCGTTCAGTATTCTGAGGTGCTTTCATCTGCGCCAGTCGGGGTGTTTGCTCTTTGACCTGATATATCTAAAGCGCCCTTTCTGTTGGTTTAGATGGTGAGGTTCATTGCATTTTTTAAGCTATTAGTATTGTAAATAACAATGCCTTGTATTTATGTTTTAAAACCCAAAACATAAATAGAAGGCATTGTCATTTACAATGCCAATAGCTCAAAATCGGGTGAATGCGAGACCTATTGCATTTTTAATGCTTGTTTTGTTAGTGCCACGTGCCCCCTCCTGTGCGTAAAAACGTCACGCTTTTCAACTTTCTGTGCAGGTACCGCGCCACAGGATCCTGTTTAAAGTACATCTGACGGCAGCCCCCACCCCTCTGGCATTCTCTATCCTCCTGTATTTTTACTGCAGGTGGGGGGCTGCTCTTGTATATTATACACACTGGCCGGGGGGAGGCGGGGGCTAAAGAAGGCACGGCCAACGAGACGGAGGGCGGGGGCGTAAAGAAGGCACGGACAATGAGACAGAGGGCGGGGGCGTAAAGAAGGGATGGACAACGAGACGGAGGGGGGTAAAGAAAGCACGGAGGGCGGGAGGGAGGTCGGGGTTGTGAAGAAGGCACGACAGACTGAATGTAAGCAAGGCACGTCGTGCATGCAGAAAGAGAAACACTATAAAGAAAATAGTGCTTAAAGACTAAATAACAGGTACCGTGTAACAACCGAAGTAAAAGGGCCAGTCGCCATGGGAGGTGACAAATGAAGACGAGGCGGTCCTAAGGAGGGACTAACAAGCCGATTTACGAATCAGAAGCCAGCATTTAGGAAGGACAATGACACAAGCCAATGGCAAATATGGGCAGAGAGTGGGCGGGGCTTCTATTCCCTACTCCACTACAACAAGTCTCTTAGAGCAGCGCATACGCACTGGCTCTAGGCTCGACCTAAAAAGAAGGGACAACGAGGAAGCCTGCTGCCACTAGGGGTCATTGGGAAAACCCAGGGTGGCCTGGTGCCTGCTTGACTGCAGTGTGCTCACTCACTCACTCGCAGGGGATTGGAGTGAATTTATTTTATTTATTTATTTTATTTGATGAGTTTTATATAGCGCTGGTTAGACCCGGAGGTATCAGAGCGCTTTACATAAGGAAACAACGCGTTGCAAGTTACAAAAATTCACATAAATTACAGAATGATTACATAGTCAAGACAGAAGTTACTATCAAAATTTCTGAAGTTACATCATTATGCCACTTCACATAATTACACGCCATTTGCGGAAAAAATTTACAGAACAGAACGTGAGCAGGTGTTTGCAATTGTAAAACATTGAATTATTATTCAGGGGGGGTGACTCCCCAGTCAAGGTATAATCTCAACCCTTGTTATAATGAACTCCGAGCAGAGAGGCTTAACTTAGGGTGATGTGTAAAGTATTCACAGTACCATAACAGTAAGAGTCAAAAGGTAAAACAATAAAAAACCTGAATTCGAAAAATAAAATAAAATGTATTAACCAAAGTGACAAAAAATCAGTTAGAGGAAGTGGAGATATTAATTTTTAAGGTTTTTGGTAGAAATAGCACCAAAAAGCACAAAGCGCCAATGATAGTCAATGCTCGCGGTAGACCAAGACTTGGGTGCAATATGATGTTGACTGCAATGGAGCAAGGGTTGGTTACACCAACCAGATTCTTCCTGGTCAAAGATTTTACCTTCCAATTTAGGCCCTAATTAGGATGTTGGTCAGTAAGCCTACGACCGCTTGTCGGAGGCTTACTGAAAGACATCCTTGGTTTGGATTCCGACCGCCGTATTACGATTACGGCAGTCGGAATCAAAACCGGCTGGTCAATCCGGCTAGCTTCCGATGTGCTCAAGGAGCCTGTCGGCCAGTCGTAAACCTTACGGATGGCGTTTCCACCGTTGGGATTATGATGTCGGTTTCTGACAGGCTTTCCATGTCGGGCTTTCCGACATGGAAAGCCTGTCGGAAAGCGACTTTGGGGGCCCCTAGCAGGACCCCCTTCTCTCTGCGGCCTACGGTTCTGCCTCCTGTTAATCCTTGCACCGTGTGGTAGGCACCGTGAAGTGCCTGCCACACTGTGCAGGGATTTACAGTAACTCCCATGTCTCTATGGGAGCTTGTGCTGCAGCCCGTTTGCGACCACCTCACAAGTTTCCATAGGAAAATGGGAGTTTACGACCGCACCATCTGTGGTCGCATCGTAATTGCGGTTTCGGACCGCCGACCCGAGGTCAGTCAGTTTCGAAACTGCAGGGATGTCGGTCGGAGGCAACTCCGACTGACATCCTAATTAGGGTGTTAGTCCCTTAAGTCCCAATCTACCACAGGACCTCAGGGGAGGCACTTAGAGACTCACAGAAGCCAACATCAAGGTTCAATCCAGGTCCAGTTGCCACTGGTCAGCTGGGTATTTCTGAAAAAGGCCTCTTGTAGCTTGTTGTATCCCTGTAGCTTGAACAGGAGGCCAGATTTATGACCTTTAGAGTTCACTTCTTTGTCCTTGCTATAAGAAAGAGCAGGTCCTTCAGGGCTCCTTTCAGGTCACGGACAGCAAGTCCCGTTCGTCAGGGCTCCTCTCAGCTCCCGTCCCTCAGGGCCCCTCTCAGGTTACAGGCAGCAGCTCCAGTCCTTCAGGGCTCCTCTCAGGTCACAGATAGCAGCTCCCGTCCATCAGGGCTCCTCTCAGGTCCCGGACAGCAGGTCCCATCCTTCAGGGCTCCTCTCAGGTCACAGACAGCAGGTCCAGTCCTTTAGGGCTCCTCTCAGGTCACGGACAGCAGGTCCCGTCCTTCAGGGCTCCTCTCGGGTCACGGACAGCAGGTCCCGTCCTTCAGGGCTCCTCTCAGGTCACGGACAGCAGGTCCCGTCACTCAGGGCCCCTCTCAGGTCACAGACAGCGGCTCCTGTCCTTCAGGGCTCCTCTCAGGTCACGGACAGCAGGTCCCGTCACTCAGGGCCCCTCTCAGGTCACAGACAGCGGCTCCTGTCCTTCAGGGCTCCTCTCAGGTCACGGACAGCAGGTCCCGTCCTTCAGGGCTCCTCTCAGGTCACGGACAGCAGGTCCCGTTCCTCAGGGCCCCTCTCAGGTCACAGACAGCAGGTCCCGTCCCTCAGGGCCCCTCTCAGGTTACAGGCAGCAGTTCCCGTCCATCAGGGCTCCTCTCAGGTCACGGACAGCAGGTCCCATCACTCAGGGCCCCTCTCAGGTCACAGACAGCGGCTCCTGTCCTTCAGGGCTCCTCTCAGGTCACGGACAGCAGGTTCCGTCCTTCAGGGCTCCTCTCGGGTCACGGACAGCAGGTCCCGTTCCTCAGGGCCCCTCTCAGGTCACAGACAGCAGGTCCCATCCCTCAGGGCCCCTCTCAGGTTACAGGCAGCAGCTCCTGTCCTTCAGGGCTCCTCTCAGGTCACAGACAGCAGGTCCATTCCTCTTCTGAGCTTCCTCAGGTCCAGGAAGTGTTCTGAAGTGGGTGCCTGGAGATGCCACATTTATGCCTGGCACCAGCTAGTGGGTGGGAATGACTCCTGGACACGCCCTAACCAATGGGGTAACATTTCCCAGTGCCAATCCTTCCCACTTTGGGAATTTTCAAGATGGCAAACGTTTTTGGCCACACTGAACTTGGGCTCTGAAGGCTGAGTGTGTGTGTGGGGAGTGTACTATGGTAATCATAGTGTCCTCCCACATCTAACACTATAATCCTGTTGGAGACAGCCACTGCCCCCACAATAAACCCAGAGACAGAAGTCTGGTATTTTATTTTATTCATTTATTTTTATTTGAAAAGTTTTATATAGCGCGAACATGACCCTCATGGGTAATAGAGCGCTTTACAAATGATAGAGAGCAGAGACATACAGAACCAATAATGTCATAATCTAGAACCGTACAGGATAAGTCAAAACCCCAGACGAGGTTGGTGTCACCTCAATGTTAAAACCGAAAGATAAAGAAAAGACAATAGCATAACTAGCCAGCAGTAGTCATGAGTGTCGGAGAGAGGAGATGTTCGGGTCTAGGGCAAAAATGCGTTCATAAATAATAGTTTAGCTTCTTTCTTGAAAGATGTAGTTGCAGGATTCAGTCTTATTTCAGGGGGAGTTCCAAATTCTCGAGGCGATGCCAGAGAAGGCTCTGCTGTAGGTTTTCTTTTTGATGAATCTCTGTGGTTTCAGCCGTAGAGTGCCGGAGCTTCTAGAGGATCTGGAGCCTCCGGAAAGTTCAAGCCTCTGAGTGAGACAGCTCGGGGTGTTGATGTGTAGAACTTTGTGGGGCATGCATGCTATTTTCAGTTGAATTCTTGCTTTGTAGGGGAGCTAACTGAGGGATTTAAAATCAGGGGTGATGTGGTTATTTCTTTTTGATCCTGCGATGAGCCTTGCAGCAGAGTTAAGAAAGGCCTTTAATGGAGTGGTTTTGGATCTGGGCAAGCCTCAGACAATGGATCCACCAAAATTGTCTTGGCATCCTGTTCTCTCCTCTTTACAGTGTGCCCCAAGTGTTACATGTGAACCCAGCAGACCTATCAAGCAGGATTTTACACTGTAGTATCAAAAATAATGCCCACAGCCCCAACCTGCATATTCTGTGGGTTTCAGAGGAGTCATCTCTGCCCATTCAGGTCAGCCTTTTGTTTGCTCCTGGGAGGCATTTTACACCTATTCAGACCCATTGATTGCTAATTACTGGCTGGGAGAAGTTGGAGAGTCAATGCAAATCAGGCACCAGTAATGCCGGGCAGGGAAAAGGTAACTTTCTAAGAGTTACTTTTCCTTAATATTTATCGAAAATCCAACTTCACCATTGAATTAGATTTTTAACAACTAATGAAAATAGTGGTTTAATTATTTTTCTAGCAGGTCCCTTTCCTGAAATTTAGTATATGTATTTATATATAGTTTCCCAGTGTTTCTCCATGGGCCAGCCATCCTTCCTATAGCTTTTGGAGGCTAGTCAGTGTAAGGAGATACTAACTTTAAATGTCTTCATGGTCTACTTTTAATTGCATGCACCCTGCCTTGTCAGTTGCAAGGCCTACATAGGGTGACTTATTAATGTTTAAAGTGAAGGTTTTCGCCTGTCAAAGGGGGTATACCTTGACAGGTCGCAGCTCATGTTTTGCTCTGCTACAGACAGGGTACAGAGGTAGGCCTGAAGCCATGTCTTCACTGCCACTGTAGTGGATGGCACAATAGGTGCTGCAGTCCAAAAGTGGCATGTAACTTCCAGGCCCTGAGCACACCTTCTGCCATATACTAGAGACTTATAGGTAAGTTAAGTATACCAATTAGGAATATGCCAATTCGACCACGTTAAAAAGGTGAGAACATGCACTTTACTAATAGTTAGTAGGGGTGAAGTGCACAGAGTTCTAAAGCCAGCTAAAGTATAGGGTCTAGCAAAAGGGGAAAAATCTGGGGTAACCACGGAGAAAATGCAGATTTCCTACACGTGCTTTTGTTTTTTCGCACTTTTTATAGCATGAAATGTGTCCTTGTGTCAAAAATTGAAGCGCAGATGCATTTCACACTAAAATATAGCAGAAAATAACACATTTGCATTTTATGGAATTTTGCATAATTTTACATACATTGTGTGTGATAACGCAAAAGCAAATGATACTAATTTCTCACACCCTTACACGGTATCTCAAAATAAAACTCATTTGGCGTGCGTGTAAATGTGCAGTAATGCTGAGGCTTTAATGGGATAGTGTCAGCTATAAAAATTAAATCATGGCCGATTAATGAAATATAGCGACACACGTTTACGGTACATATGGAGATGTGCATTTTTGTAGTATATAAGCACTCATGAAGCTATGTATGTAAGTAAATACACGTTCGCACACGCTGCCTATACAGAGGCGGGACAGACATTTATAAGGTTTTCCAACGGTCTGTGCAGTGGAGACCAACCAAAGAAGGGGAGCAGAGAGGTGTCGGGGACTGAGATCATGAGAAGGGGGAGACGACCTTCTGTTGTAACAGGAATATAAACACTTTCAGCTGAGGAAGCTGATCAGCACTTTCTTGTCTTGGTAGCTAAGATGTGAGAGAGAGGCTCAAAGTGTCACAGAAAGACACTCCCTTTAGGCCTCTGTGAGCCTGAACAGGAAAACATGGCGGCAGGAAGTTACATCAGAGTTCCACAGGGGCTGAGCCAATGCAACTACCAATCACTGCCAGGCAGGGACATCTGCATGTACTGTGGTTCAATATGATCTGCCACTAATGACCCGGAAGTGCATTACTGGTCTAGAAAGTTCAGATCCGAGCAGTAGTTCAGCAGTCTTATCTTTCCCTCTTGCTACTGTACAGCCTTGCAGAGTAGCACTCCCTTTCCTGTCTGATAAGGGTGATTCTGAGGCAAAGAGGTTTTGACCATGAAGTGAGAATGTTTATGAGGCGTCTGAGGTGGTCTCAACTTCAACATACCCTGTGTTTTCCCTTTTTTACTACAATCATGACAGGTTCTGGCCAATGTCTCAGGCCTTAAATTTAATGCCAGTGGGGTTCAGACCAGTATCTTGTTCCCTCAGTTTAAGGGCAGTGGAATTCAGACCAGTGTCTTGTTCCCTCGGTTTAAGGGCAGTGGGGTTCAGGCCAGTATCTTGTTCCCTCGGTTTAAGGGCAGTGGGGTTCAGACCAGTATCTTGTTTCCTCAGTTTAAGGGCAGTGGGGTTCAGACCAGCACTGGTCCGATAAACCAAGAACTAGCATACAAGCCACCACAGATCACTCCATGCTGAAGAATCCACTGTGGTGACTGTTCCAGTATACGCGGCCCTGTGACTCTGAAGACGCCGTCTGCTACGTGGTGGGTCTCCTACTATCTACCTCCTGACGTGAAGGACAGTTGTCCTGTCGTGGGCTGCATCACCTCCCATTGCTTCACTGACCAGGTTGGTGAGGCCTCTGTGCTGTTTTTCACTCTGTTGCTCAGCGGATACGTGTGGCAGTGGCAATAGCGTCAGTACCAGCAATTGAACCTTTTATGGTGGAAGGTCCCACGTCTGTGCAGGCAGTGCGTTGGAAGGACTGGGTGGAGAGACTCAAAAACTACTTTGCTGCAGTTGCTCTAGAAAATGATAGACGTTGTCCCATGCTACTGCACTTAGAGGGTGCGACCATTCACAAACTGGCAAAATCGGTGGTGGAGGAGAGTCCACCGTTCACATGTGCTACACTGAAACAAGCTCTCACTGCGTACTTTGAACCGCTTGCGAATCCTGACTACGCCAAGCCAGGCAACTCCCCGAAGAGTCGGTATACACCTTTTACGCTCGCCTAAAAGAAATCGCAAGTACCTGCATGCTACCGGACGTAGATGATGAAATCTGCGCACAGTTCCTACAGGGCTGCATAGCTGTCAAGCTGAGGGAAAACATTATCCAGGTCCCAGGTTTGTCCATGGAGGATATGCTCGATGGGGCGATCAAAAGAACTAACCAAAGTGTGCGCCACGCACATGGAAGCAGCTTTACAGCGGCAAGTAAAAATGGAGCCTGTAAATGCGGTGGGACCTACAGGAGCTGACGAAAAAAAGACCCGTCCCAAGCCAGCAATGAGCGCCAGAGTGTGTTACACATGCGTGGGTCCCTATCCTCATCAAGGGTCATCCCATGCTCAGGGAAAACGGTGCTCTGCCTGCAACAAACTAAACCATTTTTCTAAAGTATGCCGCTCCTCCGCACTGCCAAAGACACCAAAACACAAGGCGGTGAATGACATGCGAACCCCTACGAACCAAGATGATGAAGAAGACATGGGTGACGATGACGTCAAAGGGGTGATACATGTCATACATGCTATGACGCCCAGAGAATGTCCCCGACGGCGCATACCAAAGTGCACGGTACTCTTGTCGGGCCACCAGATCCCTAATCGACACGGGAGCATCCATAAACATTCGTGTGCAGTCCGTCCTGAAGACTCTCCCAACACAGCCTGTCCTGTGCCCGACGGCCACACAAGTCTTCGCGTATGGGTCGTCCACACCGCTTCCACTGGCTGGGGTGTTCACCACGGAGATCGCGTATGACTCCTACTCAACGAGTGCCAAGGTCTATGTCACCAAAAATGGCTCAGGGATGCTGCTAAGTTGCCGGACAGCAGAACAACTTCAGTAGGTCTCATTTGCTTTCAGCATACATCTAGGAAGTGTGGATGATTTGGTGGCTAAATTCTCAACACTATTCCAAGGTATTGGGTGCTTAAAGGAGTGTCTCATTCACCTCCACATAGATGAATCAATACAGCCGGACGATCTGTGACATCGCAGGGTGGCTTTTCATCTCCACCCGAAGGTGGAAGAGGAGCTGCGAAAACTGGAGCAAGCCAACATCATCGAAAAAGTAGAGGCACCTATGCCGTGGGTCTCCCTAATCGTGGTAGCCCGCAAGCCCAAACAGCTTGGTGAAGTCAGGATCTGCGTTGGTATGTGCCTACCCAACTTAGCCATCCAACAGGAACGCCACCTCACCCCGAAAGTGGATGATATTGTAGCAGAAGTGAGTGGTTCAAAATGGTTTTCGAAGATGGATCTTCGGGCAGAATACCATCAACTGCTGCTGGACCCGGAGTCGAGAGCCTTCACTACCTTCTCCACTCATGTGGGCCTCCAGCGATACAAACACCTAAGCTTTGGAGTGTCAAGCGCAGCGAAGTTTTTCCGGATACCATCAGGGGTCTGTTGGCTGGTCTTGAGGGAGTAATCAATGCCAGTGCTGACATTCTGGTGCATGCCCCGTTCATAGAACAACACCTGGATAGGCTAAAAGCGACATTCCAGCCATTTGCAGGACAATGGTGTTGTGATGTGATGCATTTCGTATTCCAGGTTGGTGAACCTTGGAATGTGGAATGCAGAAGGTAATGTTTGCGAAGTTCCTTTTGTGGCAGTTGCCGCTGAGAAGCTGCAAGGGTTGAACTAATAAACCTTGTTCTTCTTACTACGACGTCCGTCTTCATTTATGAACCACCACAAATTTGGCGACGATCTACAAGCTAAGTTGTTACAATATGATTTGAAAATAGAATACATCCCTGGTGGGAAAAACGTCAGGGCAGACTATTTATCACGATCACCTGTAGCTTTTGATGTAAACGGGAATGATTGGGATGAGGATTGTGAGGAGTGTCTGATAGCTGCTGTCGATGTCTGCCAAGGACAGGCAATCAGTGAAGATGAGTGGAGGATGAAGATTTACTGATGGTGAAGAAATTTGTTATTTAAGGTTGGCCGAGAGAACGAACTTTGCCTGTGAGGTTGCAGGTGCATGTTAAAATCGCAGATGAATTACATGTTCAAAAGAATGGTATTCTTATGAGAGGAAATAGGTTTATTCCTCCGTTTAATTTGAGACAAAGGATTATTCAAAATGGACATGAGGGGCATCTTGGACAGACTATGACTAAGAGGAAGATTAGGGAGGAGTTTTGGTGGCCAGTAATGGACACTGACATAATTAACAAAATAGAAGCGTGTGTTATTTGTGCCAACAGCGACAAGAGTATTAAGCTTACGACTCTCCGTCTTCAACCGAGTGTGTTACCTGAAGGACCGTGGTTTATGATTGCTGTAGATTTCATTGGGCCATTCAATGTATTACCACGCAAGTACAAGTTTGCACTTGTTATTGTGGATTATTACAGCAAATGGTGGGAGGTAGAATTTATGGAGGAGCCCAATTCTGCGGCTGTTCTAAAGGCCTTCAAGAAATTTTTCAATAGGGAAGGTTGTCCCAAGGAAATTGTGTCAGACAACGGAGTGCAGTTTGTTTCAAAGGAAATTAGGGATTTTTTGGAGATTAATGGTATCGTGCATAAACGTATTGCTCTGTATCATCCACAGGCAAACGGTTTAGTGGAAAAAATGAACCGTACTTTGGTTGAGTGCATACAATGGTCTGTTCAGAATGGTGTTTCTACAAACGAAGCTGTTGAGAGCATGTTGTGGTCACATCGCACGACCCCCAATGCAGTGACTGGGAAAAGTCCTTTTGAGTTGATGAGGGGGCGGGTTCCAACATCAAAGTTGTGTCCCGCATGGTTGAGGAGTTTTCAGAATAAAACTGAGAAAGAGTGCTCTGTGGATAAAATTGTATGTCCAAAAGTTGAATTGTATCAGAGCAGAATGAAAGAGTATTATGACGACAAGCATAGAGTTTCAGGAAAGACTACATCTGTCAACGTGGGAGATTGGGTACGGATCAAGGTGCCTACTCATGTTGTGAAAGGAAGGTCAAAATTCAAAGATCCTGAACAGGTAGATGCTGTGTCCAAGAATGCAGTTCGTGTCAGGGGTCATGAATGGTGGATAAAAGCAAGGTGTTCAAAGTTGATTGCGTTGTAAAGAATGAACATGTTAAGAATGGACAGGTTTCTGATAGGACAAGAAATATGCTCGACAAAGAGTTGTGCTCAGAGAAGTCTGACCCGCAAAATACACAGAGCAAAAATGTTTTCCTTGTGGGACATCGTAAAAGTTCGAGGTCGGTTAATAGACCAATTAGATTTTGTGATGTTTAATTTTCTATAGTGTCGTTTGTTATATTTAATTGCATTTTTAATCTGAGTTCTCATCTTTATTTTTATTTATATTTTGATGTTGTGTTTTTATTATGTTTTATGAAAGGAGGGAAATATGTTGTGATGTGACGCATTCCGCATTCCAGGTTGGTGAACCTTGGAATGTGGAATGCAGAAGGTAATGTTTGCGAAGTTCCTTTTGTGGCAGTTGCCGCTGGGAAGCTGCAAGGGTTGAACTAATAAACCTTGTTCTTCCTCCTACGACGTCCGTCTTCATTTATGAACCACCACAAATGGTCTCACTCTTCACTGGGAAAAGTGTGCGTTTGTCCAGAAGGAGATCTCATTCTTTAGATATCGTTTTGCCAAAAACGGGGTCATGCCCGACCCTGCAAAGGTTCAAGACATTCAATCAGTACCGGCCCTACTAGCGTCACTGGAGTCCGCAGCTTCTTGGGGATGGTCACATACTGTGGCCGTTTCATTCAAAACTTGCCCACTCTCACAGCTCCACTTCGAGAACTAACCAAAACGCAAGCAGTGTGGAAATGGGGGCTGGCCCAGGAGGAAGCTTGTCAAGCAACTACACAAGCATTGTTGGCACAAATCACACTGGCATACTTTGATCCTTGTCATGAGTCAGTTGTCTGTCGATGCCAGTCCTTCCAGCCTGGGGGCAGTGCTTTCCCAAAAACAGGACAACGGTGAATGGGCTCCAGTAGCCTACGCCAGTCGAGCCCTTACAGACACTGAACAGCGATATTCCCACATCGAAAAAGAAGCCATTGCAGTTCATTGGGGATGTTGCCATTTTCATCTCTATCTTTATGGTCACCCGTTTGTGGTGCACACAGACCACAAACCGTTGATACCGTTGTTCACAGGATCCTCATTAAAGCCACCTCCTAGAACTGAAACGTGGATTCTCCAGTTGTAACAATACTGTTTAACAATGGTACACCAACGAGGGTGGCGGAA
Source organism: Calotriton arnoldi (assembly GCA_963921515.1). Classification (NCBI taxonomy): domain Eukaryota; kingdom Metazoa; phylum Chordata; class Amphibia; order Caudata; family Salamandridae; genus Calotriton; species Calotriton arnoldi. The sequence goes on from CAWUFW010013766.1 coordinate 317,930, forward strand.
TCCAGCAGACTATCTCTCCAGACATGCCAGTCCTGCAACTGTCAGCGTAGAGTCAGAAGCTGAGGATGTGGAGGAATATGTGCGACTGGTGGTACAGAGATTAAGACCTTTGCCCATCTCATTGGGTGACATTGTGGCCGCCACTCAGACTGATGACTGTCTTCAGCTAGCTATCTCTGCTGTGGCATCTGGAAACTGGCGCACTCTAACCCAAAATGCTTCTCAGCGTACTGATGGAGCACGCATGATGCTATCCTCATTGCATCATGTTAAACAGGAGCTTGCTATATCCCCGGAAGGATGTCTGTTAAGAGGTCCTCGTTTGGTGATTCTGGTATGACTGCAAAAACAAGTGGTCGATCTTGCTCACTCCGCCCATCAAGGGGTAGTGAAGACGAAGTCCAAGCTACGATGTAAGGTCTGGTTCCATGGTTTGGATGACCTGGTTGAACGCAGGGTGAAGCAGTGTCCCCTGTGCCAAGCTGCTAGCCCGGCTGAGCCACCGGCATCCCTCATTACCGAGTCGATCCCCTCTGTTCCTTGGCACCGAGCGAGTGCTGATTTCAGCACTCTACCTGATGGACGACACATGTTGGTAGCAATAGATGATTTTTCAAAATATCCCGAGGTTGAGATCATGGAGACTGTTGGAACCGGGTTTACCGAGTCCGCCACGGTAGCATGGCGCTATGCGGGAAAGCACGCGAAGGCAATGTGTAAGGCAGTTGTGCAGCACACTCTTACTTTGACTCAGAAATGCGAACGCAATAACATGACACCACACCAGGCTTTTGTATTTAAAATCAAGATCTTTTATAAATAAATTAAGTTGGCATTAGATGAGGCAGATTAATTCAGATCTACATTCAAATTCATTGCATTACTCAACTGGTGCACATTTTAAATAAAGCATGCATAGCTCATCAACATTGTAGGCCACTAAGAGGCCGCAGGAATTATCTCCTACACGTAGCACTTAATAATGATCTCAAGGTACGTTAATAAAACAGGGGCCTAGACATGCAGTTCACTTTAGCATATTCAATTACTTAAAAGAAGGCTTTTCACTTTACATTTAAATAGGCCTGCATTAATCTAGGCGCGCCCACATTCAGTACAGTGGGCGTCGCAATTCCAGTACACCTGTAACATAAAACACTTCAACTGAATTCAATTAAATACTTTCCCCCTGTGGTTAAAGACTTCGCAGTTAAAAGCATGGCCTAGGCAGTAATTACAATAGGCATCTGCAATAAGTTATTAAATACTGTAGGGAACCCCTCAACATGTCCAGTATCATGGGGCTTCTATGACCCTTAGGGGTTAACTCTAGGCTAGGCCCACTCCTCTCCGGGGCCTCGCCTCATGGGGAAAGTGTACCCAATTAATTATAGGGTTAATGGTGGCCCCCAGTGGCGTTTTGTGGGCCCTAGGGGCCTCCTGGGCTCACCTGTCGCTGGTTCGTTGGTCGCGCTTCCTTTGCGACTGGCACTCCCCCAGGCCCGGCCCGTGTTCTGGAGGGCGGGGCCCGGTCGGGGTGCCTCGGCCTTCAGGCCGGACTGTCGGGACGTTGCGGGGGCCGGTATCACCTTCCTCCGGCCCCCGGGATCAAGGGGATGCAGCTGCGGCACGTTGCGGGGGCCGGGATCACCTTCCTCCGGCCCCCGGGTTCAGGTAAGGTCTGTGCGCAGGCTCGGGGTCTTGGGGAAGGGAGCGGGAGCCGGCAGTCCTCTCCGGCCGGCTCCCCGTCTCCCTCTGCACTGCCGGGGCTCTTCCCGGGCTTCCGTCGGCGCTGGGGGCGTAACCGGGGCCGGCGCCCAATCGTTGCGCGGCCTTCCTGGGGTCACGCCCGGCGACCCCGGTTGCCTGGAGACGGCGTCAGCGGGGCCTGGAGGCCGCGTTGATCGCGCTGGCGATTTCTTCGGCCGCGACGGCGGCGGGGGCAACTCTTCGGCCGCGGCGGCGGCGGGGCATTCTTCGGCCGCAACGGCGGCGGGGACAATTTCTTCGGCCGCGACGGCGGCGATGAGGGCCCAGGGCCCGGTGGCAATTTCTTCGGCCGCGACGGCGGCGATGGGGGCAATATGCAGAGGCTTCGGTGAGGGCGCGGACGGCGCACCTCACCACAGAAACTCGAGGGGCTTCCCTCACCTCAGCGCTCCCTTCGGTGAGGGCGCGACGGCGCACCTCACCTCCCGGCACTTCTCAGGCGGCGACGGCCGCGGCGGTGATCTCTACACAAGGTCAGTGACCTGAGGGGTGACAGAAAGAAGGACGCACCAGCAGCCTGTGGGCAGGGCTGACTGGAAAAGTACTTGGGGGCAGCCCAGTAGTAGGCAGGAATAGTGAGGGGGTGAAGGTCTAGCGCTTCAGGGTACGGCGCTTTACCTGGTGATCCCCAGTTGGGCAGTTTAGGCTTCAGGCCTGGCAGGACGGTCAGGCCTCCTCAAATTAAGGTGTCTTGCGACTGCTCCAGCTTGGTTGCTTCTTAGGCGCTTCTGGTTAGGAGTTTCTTGTCAGAAGTTCCTTATTATAAGTTTCTTGTCAAAGTTTCTTGTCAGAAGTTTCTTGTCATGAGGGGGGGATGAGTTGGTGGTCTGGGAGTGCTTGATGTTCCTCCCCGCACGCTGAAGGTGGTTCCCTGGGTCCCCTCACACTGGGCAAGGTCAGTGGGTGGTGGGCGTACCTCAGCTATCTTACTCCAGCAGGGCCTCAGCCATGTCAGCAGCAGTAGTGTAGGTCTCCCCCCTAGGCCCTAAAGCCTATACTCCGGCAGAGGTTCTCCCAGGTTCAGTGGTGCCTCATCAACTGACTAGAAAGTTTTCCCTCCCAGCCTTTTATACTCCTAGGTCAGGTGACTCTCCCAAAGGCGGCAAAACATAACTCCTCCCACAGCCCGGAAGGTTCTGGAACCTTCTACATGCCTGGCTATGTGGCCCAGAGGCGGGGATGGAATGGATACTGTATCCCTATGCCCCAGCTTGACCCTGGCTACTAGTGTGTATGCGTGTAAGGCCCCTCTGCAGTAGCAGGGGCCTGTGGCAGCCATCTTGAGTGAGAGAGCACCTGCACCTCAGCACTGGCTAGCAGTGGTAAGGTGCCCGGAGACCTAGGTCCAGTAAAAATATGGTGGCAAAAATGAGGCGCAAAAGGGAAAAAAAACAGGGAAAGACCACCCTAGGGCTGACAGGTCTAACACGCGTCCCCCCAGCCGAAAGAGGGGAGAGCTTCCCAACCTCTAGGGAGTTCTCTTCGCTAAGGCGGAAAAACCGGGAGAGACCGTCAGCGTTGGCGTGGTCTACACCGGGTCGATGTTCCACCCGAAAGTCCATCCCCTGGAGGGAAATGGACCACCTCAACAATTTGGGGTTTTCGCCTCTCATCTGCATGAGCCAGCGAAGGGGTCTGTGGTCGGTCTGGATCAGGAAGTGACAACCAAAAAGGTATGGCCTCAACTTCTTGACAGCCCAAACCACAGCAAAGGCTTCTCGTTCGATGGTACTCCACCGCTGTTCCCGGGGGAGTAGTCTTCGGGAGATGAAGGCCACTGGCTGGTCTTGGCCATCGTCATTCAGCTGCAAGAGCACAGCTCCTATGCCATGCTCAGAAGCGTCTGTCTGCACAATAAATTCCCGTCCAAAGTCTGGAGTCCTGAGCACCGGTGCGGTGCACATTGCACGTTTGAGGGTCTCAAAGGCTTCCTGGCAGGCAGCCGTCCAGATGACTCTGCGTGGCTGCTTCTTTGAAGTCAATTCCGTCAATGGGCCCACGATGGTCCCATATCCCTTGACGAACCGGTGGTAATACCCCGTGAGGCCGAGAAAAGCCCGGACCTCTGTTTGGGTCTTGGGGGGCTCCCAGGCCAAGATGGTCTCAATCTTGGCTTGGAGGGGTTGCACCTTACCTCCGCCCACCAGATGCCCCAGGTACACGACAGATCCCTGTCCAATCTGGCACTTGCTGGCCTTGATGGTTAAACCAGCCCGTTGCAAAGCATGTAACACCTCCTGGAGATGCTCCAGATGGTCCTCCCAGCTGCTACTGAAGACAGCTATGTCATCCAGGTAGGCAGCAGAGAAGGCCTCTAGGCCAGACAGCACCTGGTTCACCAACCGCTGGAAAGTGGCTGGAGCATTTTTCAACCCGAAGGGCATCACCCGAAATTGAAAGTGGCCCTCGGGGGTGGAGAACGTTGTCTTCTGCCTTGCTCCTTCCGCCATGGCTATCTGCCAATAGCCTGACGTCAAATCAATGGTACTCAAATACTGGGCTGCTCCCAGCCGGTCAATGAGCTCATCCGCCCGAGGGATCGGGTGAGCGTCGGTCTTAGTGACTGAGTTGAGTCCACGGTAATCCACACAGAACCGAAGTTCTGGTGTGGTGCCCGGTTGGGCCGCTTTCGGCACCAACACCACCGGACTAGCCCAAGGGCTACTGGAAGGCTCAATCACCCCCAGTTCTAGCATCTTGGTAACCTCACCCTGGATACTAGCCTTGACTTTATCGGACAGCCGGTAAGACTTGGTTTTTACTGGCGGACTGTCCCCTGTGTCCACATCATGGGTACACAGGTGCGTGATTCCAGGCGTGAGGGAGAACCACGAGGCGTACTGCCCCAAGACCTGGCGGCAGTCCCTCTGTTGCTCTGGGGTCAAGGATGGGGCGAGGACCACTCCCTCTACCGAACCATCCTTCTCATGGGCCGCCAGAAGGTCTGGAAGAGGCTCACTCTCCTCCTCCTCACTTCCATCTGTTATCATTAGGAGAGTGAGTTCTGAACGCTCCTGGTGGGGCTTCAGGCAGTTGACGTGGAACACCCGGTGGGGTTGACGTGGGGTCTTCACATCAACGACATATGTGGTCTGGCCTCTCCTTTCCAAGATCTCAAACGGCCCAGTCCACCGGTCCTGGAGGGCGCTAAGCTCTCCTGGCTCCATGACCCACACCTTCTGTCCAGCGTCTAACTCTACCGTCCGCGCGTTCCGGTCATACCATTTCTTCATGACGGCTTGACTTGCCTCTAGATTGTCCGAGGCCTCCTTCCACAGCTTGGCCACTTGGCTGCGGAATGCCAGCATATAGCTGACCACATCACGGGGAAGCTTCGAGGAAGATTTCTCCCACCCCTCCTTGACAAGACTGAGGGGCCCCCGAACGGGGTGGCCATAGAGCAGCTCAAAGGGGCTGAAACCGACCCCCTTCTGCGGCACCTCTCGGTAGGAGAAGAGCAGACAGGGTAAGAGGACGTCCCACTTCCTTCTCAAGTCCTCGGGTAGGCTCCTGATCATCCCCTTCAAGGTTTTGTTAAAGCGCTCCACGAGTCCGTTCGTCTGGGGGTGGTAAGGAGTGGAGAACCGGTAGGTCACTCCACACTCCTTCCACATGGCCTGCATGTAGGCCGACATGAAATTCGTGCCCCTATCTGACACCACGACCTTGGGGAATCCCACTCGGGTAAAAATCCCCATCAGGGCCCGCGCCACCACCGGTTCAGTGATGGTCCTCAGAGGGATTGCCTCCGGGTACCGGGTGGCGTGGTCTACCAGCACCAAAATGAACCTATGTCCTGCAGAAGTCGGCGGGTCCAATGGCCCGACAATGTCAATCCCTACCCGCTCAAAAGGGGTATCGACAACTGGGAGAGGTTCTAGAGGGACCTTCACTTTAGTCCCTGTCTTGCCGCTCGCTTGGCAAGTGGTGCAAGTCTTGCAAAAAGTGTCAGAAGTGACGCGCATCCTGGGCCAGTAAAAATGTGGGACCAGACGCGCAAACGTCTTGTCTTGGCCCAGATGTCCTGCTAGTGGTATTTCGTGTGCCAACTCTAGCAGAAAGGCTCGGTAGCATTGGGGGACCACCACGGCCCTTGAGGACCCATGCACCGGAGCCTTAGGCTCATTGTAGAGGAGACCATCCTCCCAGTAGACATGGTAGTTACCAGTCTCTGTTCCAACTGCTTGGGCTTCGGCCTGTTGCCGCATGCCTTCAAGCGTAGGGCACTCCTTCTGCGCCCGGCAAAATTCCTCCAGGGTAGGCCCTCCTTCCACCTGCCACTCTGCAGGGGTCGGCAGGTCCCCCACGGGAACACCAACCACTTCAGCGGACTCCGGGGTCACCTCCGCGGGCTCCCCATCCATCTCACCGGGTGTCTCCTCCTGGACATCTCCTCGTCCAGCAGTGGGCTGGGCCATTATTTCAGGCTCCAACCCCAGCTGAGTTCCTTGTCGGGCAGCCATGGACCGCGTGACGAAGCAAGTCCATCCTGGTAATCCCAACATCTCAGCATGGGCATTGAACTCTACCTCCCTCCAGGCAGTATGTTCCAAGTCGTTGCCCAGCAGACAGACAACTGGCATGGCAGGGCTCACCGCAACCTTCAACAGACCTGATACTCGTCCCCACTCAAAGGGAACTTGGGCCACGGGGTAATGACCCAGGCTATTATCAGCCATAACAACCGGGTGGAATTCCTCAGGAATCACCTGCTCTGGGGACACCAGCTGACGTCTCACCATCGTCATGCTGGCACCTGTGTCCCTCAGAGCCTCCACCTCCTCCCCGTTCACCAGGACCCTCTGCCGATACTTGGCAGTGTTCGCGGGTACCTGAACCCGTGGGATGATCTCTCTATCCCCCAGGGAAACTAAGGTCAAGCCTGTCCACTCACCTCCCCTACCTAGGGACAACTCCTCCCCAAGCGCTACACTGGCCACCCCGGGGCTCTTACCTCCTGTGGGGGCTGGGGTTCTCTTGCGACACTGGGGATCCCCCTTGTAATGTCCAACCTCCCCGCACTCGTAGCACCGGACAGTTCTGGGCTGCTGACTCCTGTCAGGATAAGTGGGTTTCTGGGATCCAGATTGGGATGGGGAACCTACCCCTCTCCCAGGCGGTCTATTTTGGGGACCTTTAAAGAACTCCCTCTTTTTATCTCCCCCTCTTTCTTCTGGGGGAGCCCCTGTCCACCTTTCGGGGGTCCTCCCGGCTCCCTTGTGGGACACCCGAGTGCTGACCCACGTGTCTGCCTCCTCTGCAAGCTCCCTAGGATTGGTCAGCTTGCGGTCCACCAAGTACTGGCGCAGCTCCGGAAAACATTTCTCTAGGAGGTGCTCTCTCAAGAATAGGTCGTACAGCCCTTTGTAATTGTCAACGTTGCTGCCACGCACCCAACCCTCCAATGCCTTCCGGGCATAGTCAAAAAAATCCACCCAGTTTTGTGTGTGAAGCTTGTGGCTGTTGCGGAACTTTTGGCGGTACTTCTCTGGGGTGAGGCCAAACTTCTTGAGCAGGGCCTCCTTCATGATAGGGTAGTTAGTCTGCTCCCCCTTATCCAAAGTTAAAAGTGTGTCCCTTACTAGTGGAGGTATGTACCTATAAAGACCTCCCCCAGTAGCTCTCAGGAACTCTATGGGCCACCAGAGCCACCTCGTAGGCCGCCAACCACTTGTCGATGTCATCACCTACACTAAAACTGGCCATCACCTCTCTGGGTAAATAGAATTTGGGCTCCTGTGGAACCCCAGCAGGTACGCTGCCACCATTCATTTTGCCCTGCATCTCCATCTGCAAGGTCCGGAGCTCTAGTTCCTTCATTCTAAGCTCATGTACAAGCTTCCTTTCCTCCATGGCTAGCCTTGCCTGTTCTCGCTCCCTTTCCATTCTAGCAAGTTCTAATGTTAATTGCCTTTGCTCCCTTCTGTCCTCAAATTCCTCTGGCGACAAACTTCCCCCTGACGCACTACTGCCTGCCCTGGAACGTCTTCCTGGCAACACATTCCCGCTAACATCAATGTGCAGTAGGTCCAGTTCTCCTGGGTTGTCTGCCTCCCCTGCTCCTCATCCCCTCTTCCCTCCGGGTGGGCCATTACCCATGCCCTCAAAGCTTTCTGAAGCACCTCCTTCCTGGCGCCTCGCTTGACGGCCACCCCCTCTCTAGGCAGAACTCCTTGAGCTGTGTCACCGTATACCGTTCTAGGTTGGCCAACTCAAACTCCATCCTCCTAGGTGGGGTCCCAGACAATTTAAGGAAGGGGTTCTAAACTGTAGGTAACAGGTCTAACGCAGGAATGTACACAATCGGCAATTACCAAAGAATTCCTAGCACTTTCATTACAATAGGTGTCTAATTGCGGCGCACACTGAGTCACTGTAGGGTGCTGCACAAGCACCAGTCCTTATCCCACCGCTGAACACCAAATGTTGGAACCGGGTTTACCGAGTCCGCCACGGTAGCATGGCGTGAAGCGGGAAGGCACGCGAAGGCAATGTGTAAGGCAGTTGTGCAGCACACTCTTACTCTGACTCAGAAATGCGAACGCAATAACATGACACCACACCAGGCTTTTGTATTTAAAATCAAGATCTTTTATAAATAAATTAAGTTGGCATCAGATGAGGCAGATTAATTCAGATCTACATTCAAATTCATTGCATTACTCAACTGGTGCACATTTTAAATAAAGCATCATAGCTCATCAACATTGTAGGCCACTAAGAGGCCGCAGGAATTATCTCCTACACGTAGCACTTAATATTGATCTCAAGGTACGTTAATAAAACAGGGGCCTAGACATGCAGTTCACTTTAGCATATTCAATTACTTAAAAGAAGGCTTTTCACTTTACATTTAAATAGGCCTGCATTAATCTAGGCGCGCCCACATTCAGTACAGTGGGCGTCGCAATTCCAGTACACCTGTAACATAAAACACTTCAACTCAATTCAATTAAATACTTTCCCCCTGTGGTAAAAGACTTCGCAGTTAAAAGCATGGCCTAGGCAGTAATTACAATAGGCATCTGCAATAAGTTATTAAATACTGTAGGGAACCCCTCAACATGTCCAGTATCCTGGGGCTTCTATGACCCTTAGGGGTTAACTCTAGGCTAGGCCCACTCCTCTCCGGGGCCTCGCCTCATGGGGAAAGTGTACCCAATTAATTATAGGGTTAATGGTGGCCCCCGGCCCCCAATGGCGTTTTGTGGGCCCTAGGGGCCTCCTGGGCTCACCTGTCGCTGGTTCGTTGGTCGCGCTTCCTTTGCGACTGGCACTCCCCCAGGCCCGGCCCGTGTTCTGGAGGGTGGGGCCCGGTCGGGGTGCTTCGGCCTTCAGGCCGGACTGTCGGGACGTTGCGGGGGCCGGCATCACCTTCCTCCGGCCCCCGGGATCAAGGGGATGCAGCTGCGGCACGTTGCGGGGGCCGGGATCACCTTCCTCCGGCCCCCGGGTTCAGGTAAGGTCTGTGCGCAGGCTCGGGGTCTTGGGGAAGGGAGCGGGAGCCGGCAGTCCTCTCCGGCCGGCTCCCCGTCTCCCTCTGCACTGCCGGGGCTCTTCCCGGGCTTCCGTCGGCGCTGGGGGCGTGACCGGGGCCGGCGCCCAATCGTTGCGCGGCCTTCCTGGGGTCACGCCCGGCGACCCCGGTTGCCTGGAGACGGCGTCAGCGGGGCCTGGAGGCCGCGTTGATCGCGCTGGCGATTTCTTGGGCCGCGACGGCGGCGGGGGCAATTTCTTGGGCCGCGGCGGGGGCAATTTCTTCGGCCGCGACGGCGGCGGGGACAATTTCTTCGGCCGCGACGGCGGCGATGAGGGCCCAGGGCCCGGTGGCAATTTGCATAGGCTTCGGTGAGGGCGCGGACGGCGCACCTCACCACAGAAACTCGAGGGGCTTCCCTCACCTCAGCACCTCCCGGCACTTCTCAGGCGGCGACGGCCGCGGCGGTGATCTCTACACAAGGTCAGTGACCTGAGGGGTGACAGAAAGAAGGACGCACCAGCAGCCTGTGGGCAGGGCTGACTGGAAAAGTACTTGGGGGCAGCCCAGTAGTAGGCAGGAATAGTGAGGGGGTGAAGGTCTAGCGCTTCAGGGTACGGCGCTTTACCTGGTGATCCCCATTTGGGCAGTTTAGGCTTCAGGCCTGGCAGGACGGTCAGGCCTCCTCAAATTAAGGTGTCTTGCGACTGCTCCAGCTTGGTTGCTTCTTAGGCGCTTCTGGTTAGGAGTTTCTTGTCAGAAGTTCCTTATTATAAGTTTCTTGTCAGAAGTTTCTTGTCATGAGGGGGGGATGAGTTGGTGGTCTGGGAGTGCTTGATGTTCTTCCCAGCACGCTGAAGGTGGTTCCCTGGGTCCCCTCACACTGGGCAAGGTCAGTGGGTGGTGGGCGTACCTCAGCTATCTTACTCCAGCAGGGCCTCAGCCCTGTCAGCAGCAGTAGTGTAGGTCTCCCCCTAGGCCCTAAAGCCTATACTCCGGCGGAGGTTCTCCCAGGTTCAGTGGTGCCTCATCAACTGACTAGAAAGTTTTCCCTCCCAGCCTTTTATACTCCTAGGTCAGGTGACTCTCCCAAAGGCGGCAAAACATAACTCCTCCCACAGCCCGGAAGGTTCTGGAACCTTCTACATGCCTGGCTATGTGGCCCAGAGGCGGGGATGGAATGGATACTGTATCCCTATGTCCCAGCCTGACCCTGGCTACTAGTGTGTATGCGTGTAAGGCCCCTCTGCAGTAGCAGGGGCCTGTGGCAGCCATCTTGAGTGAGAGAGAGCACCTGCACCTCAGCACTGGCTAGCAGTGGCAAGGCGCCCGGAGACCTAGGTCCAGTAAAAATATGGTGGCAAAAATGAGGCGCAAAAGGGAAAAAAACAGGGAAAGACCACCCTAGGGCTGACAGGTCTAACAGAGACTATACCACGTTTGGGGAAAATAATGGCTACTCATGGGTTGTTGAAGGAACTCAGGACTGACAACAGTCCCCCCTTTTTGAGCCAAGAATTTGCTGAGTATCTCGCCTCACGAGGCGTGCATCACTGGAATATAACCCCCTGATGGCCACAAGCCAATGGTGAAGCAGAGCGCTTCATGAGAACCTTGAACAAAGTTTTGAGAATTTCACTCGCCAACAGTCACAACATGGAGTGCTCCCTGTCCGCTTCCCTCTGAGAGTATCGTCTCACTCCCCATGCCACAACTGGAATGTCTCCTAGTGCCTGAACTCCCTGGTGGGGGGGGGATCTGCTGTGTGCAGGGACTGCTGGGCCTGGACTCCTTGGTGAGGGGGGGGTCGGCTGTGTGCAGGGGCTGCTGGTTCTGGACTCCCTGGTGAGGGTTGGGGCTCTGCTGTGTGCAGGGGCTGCTGGGCCTAGACTTCCTGGTGGGGGTTGGGGCTCAGCTGTGTGCAGGGGCTGCTGGCCTGGACTCCCTGGTGAGGGGGCTCAGCTGTGTGCAGGGGCTGCTGAGCCTGGACTCCCTGGTGAGGGGGGGCTCGGCTGTGTGCAGGGTTTGCTGGCCTGGACTCCCTGGTGAGGGGGGCTCGGCTGTGTGCAGGGTCTGCTGGCCTGGACTCCCTGGTGAGGGGGGGCTCGGCTGTGTGCAGGGTTTGCTGGCCTGGACTCCCTGGTGAGGGGGGCTCGGCTGTGTGCAGGGTCTGCTGGCCTGGACTCCCTGGTGAGGGGGCTCAGCTGTGTGCAGGGGCTGCTGAGCCTGGACTCCCTGGTGAGGGGGGCTCGGCTGTGTGCAGGGTTTGCTGGCCTGGACTCCCTGGTGAGGGGTGAGTGGGCTCGGCTGTGTGCAGGGGCTGCTGAGCCTGGACTCCCTGGTGAGGGGGCTCGGCTGAGTGCAGGGGCTGCTGAGCCTGGACTCCCTGGTGAGGGGGCTCGGCAGTGTGCAGGGTTTGCTGGCCTGGACTCCCTGGTGAGGGGTGAGGGGGCTCGGCTGTGTGCAGGGGCTGCTGAGCCAGGACTCCCTGGTGAGGGGGCTCGGTTGAGTGCAGGGGTTGTTGGGCGTGGACTCCCTGGTGAGGGGGGGCTCGGCTGTGTGCAGGGTTTGCTGGCCTGGACTCCCTGGTGAGGGGTGAGTGGGCTCGGCTGTGTGCAGGGGCTGCTGAGCCTGGACTCCCTGGTGAGGGGGCTCGGCTGAGTGCAGGGGCTGCTGAGCCTGGACTCCCTGGTGAGGGGGGGCTCGGCAGTGTGCAGGGTTTGCTGGCCTGGACTCCCTGGTGAGGGGTGAGGGGGCTCGGCTGTGTGCAGGGGCTGCTGAGCCAGGACTCCCTGGTGAGGGGGCTCGGTTGAGTGCAGGGGTTGTTGGGCGTGGACTCCCTGGTGAGGGGGGGGGCTCGGCTGTGTGCAGGGTTTGCTGGCCTGGACTCCCTGGTGAGGGGTGAGTGGGCTCGGCTGTGTGCAGGGGCTGCTGAGCCTGGACTCCCTGGTGAGGGGGCTCGGCTGAGTGCAGGGGCTGCTGAGCCTGGACTCCCTGGTGAGGGGGGCTCGGCAGTGTGCAGGGTTTGCTGGCCTGAACTCCCTGGTGAGGGGTGAGGGGGCTCGGCTGTGTGCAGGGGCTGCTGAGCCTGGACTCCCTGGTGAGGGGGCTCGGTTGAGTGCAGGGGTTGTTGGGCCTGGACTCCCTGGTGAGGGGGGCTCGGCTGTGTGCAGGGTTTGCTGGCCTGGACTCCCTGGTGGGGGTTGGGGCTTGGCTGTGTGCAGGGGCTGCAAGGACTGGACTCCCTGGTGAGGGGGGGACTCGGCTGTGTGCAGGGGCTGTTGGGCCTGGACTCCCTGGTGGGGGGGGGGCTTGGCTGTGTGCAGGGGCTGCAAGGACTGGACTCCCTGGTGAGGGGGACTCGGCTGTGTGCAGGGGCTGCAAGGACTGGACTCCCTGCTGAGGGGGGGGCTCTGCTGAGTGCAGGGGCTGTTGGGTCTGCACTCCCTGGTAAGGGGGGCTCGGTTGTGTGCAGGGGCTGCAAGGACTGGACTCACTGTGGGGGGGCTCGGCTGAGTGCAGGGACAGCTGGGCCTGGACTCCCTGGTGAGGGGGCTCGGCTGTGTGCAGGGGCTGCTGGGCTGGGACTCCCTCGTGGGGGGGCTTGGCTGTGTGCAGGGGTGCTGGGCCTGGACTCCCTGGTGAGGGGGCTCGGCTGTGTGCTGGGGCTGCAGGTCCTGGACTCCCTGGTGGGGGGCTCGGCTGTGTGCAAGGGCTGCTGGGCCTGGACTCCTTGGTGAGGGGGGCTCGGCTGTGTGCAGAGGCTGCTGAACCTGGACTCCCTGGTGAGGGGGGCTCGGCTGTGTGCAGGGGCTGCAAGGACTGGACTCACTGTGGGGGGCTCAGCTGAGTGCAGGGACTGCTGGGCCTGGACTCCCTGGTGAGGGGGGCTCGGCTGTGTGCAGGGGCTGCTGGGCTGGGACTCCCTCGTGGGGGAGGCTTGGCTGTGTGTAGGGGTGCTGGGCCTGGACTCCCTGGTGAGGGGGGCTCGGCTGTGTGCTGGGGCTGCAGGTCCTGGACTCCCTGGTGGGGGGCTCGGCTGTGTGCAAGGGCTGCTGGGCCTGGACTCCTTGGTGAGGGGGGCTCAGCTGTGTGCAGTGGCTTCTGGGCCGAGGCTGTCTGGTGAGGGGGGCTCGGCTAAGTGCAGGGGCTGCTGGGCCTGGACTCTCTGGTGAGAGGGGGCTCGGATGTGTGCAGGGGCTGCTGGGCCTGGACTCTCTGGTGAGGGGGGGCTCGGCTGTGTGCAGGGGCTGCTGGGCCTGGACTCTCTGGTGAGGGGGGGGCTCGGCTGAGTGCAGGGGCTGCTAGGCCTAGACTCCCTGGTGGGGGCTCGGCTGTGTGCAGGGGCTGCTGGGCCTGGATTCCCCGGTGAGGGGAGGGGGCTCGGCTGTGTGCAGACGCTGCTCTGCCTGGACTCCCTGGTGGGGGGGGGCCCAGCTGTGTGCAGACGCTGCTGTGCCTGGACTCCCTGGTGGTGGGGCTCGGCTGTGTGCAGGGGCTGTTGGGCCTGGACCCCCTGGTGAGGGGGGGCTCAGAAGTATGCAAGGGCTGCTGGGCCTGGACTCCCTGGTGAGGGGGGCTCGGCTGTGTGCAGGGGCTGCTGGGCCTGGACTCCCTGGTGAGGGGGGGCTCGGAAGTATGCAGGGGATGCTGGGCCTGCACACCCTGGTGAGGTGGGGGCTCGGCTGTGTGCAGAGGCTGCTGGGCCTGGAATCCCTGGTGGGGGGGCTTGCCTGTGTGCAGGGACTGCTGGGCCTGGACTCCCTGGTGAGGGGGCTCGGCTGAGTGCAGGGGCTGCTGGGCCTGGACTCCCTGGTGAGGGGGGCTCGGAAGTATGCAGGGGCTGCTGGGCCTGCACACCCTGGTGAGGTGGGGGCTCAGCTGTGTGCAGGGGCTGCTGGGCCTGGACTCCCTGGTGGAGGGGCTCAGCTGTGTGCAGAGGCTGCTGTGCCTGGACTCCCTGGTGGGGGGCTCGCCTGTGTGCAGGGGCTGCTGGGCCTGGACTCCCTGGTGAGGTGGGGCTCGACTCGCTGGTGAGGGGGCTCGGCAGTGTGCAGGGGCTGCAGGGACTGGACTCCCTGGTGGGTAGCCTGGCTGTGTGAAGGGGCTGCTGGGCCTGGACTGCCTGGTGGGGGTCTCAGCTGTGTGCAGGGGCTGCTGGCCTGGACCCCCTGGTGAGGGGGCTCAGCTGTGTGCAGTGTCTGCTGGGCTGGACTCCTTGGTGAGGGGGCTCGGCTGGGTGCAGGGTCTGCTGGCCTAGGCTCCCTGGTGAGGGGGGGCTCAGCTTTGTGCAGGGGCTGCTGAGCTTGGATTCCATGGTGGGGAGGGGGGGCCGTTTTCAGTGCAGGGGACCTGGGCCTGGACTCCCTGGTGAGGGGGTGGCTCGGCTGTGTGCAGGGGACATGGGCCTGGACTCCCTGGTGGAGGGGGGGGCTCAGTTTTGTGCAGGGGCTGCTGGGCCTGGACTCCCTGGTGAGGGGGGGGGGCTCGGCTGTGTGCAGGGGCTGCTGGGCCTGGATTCCCCGGTGAGGGGAGGGGGCTCAGTTTTGTGCAGGGGCTGCTGTGCCTGGACCCCCTGGTGAGGGGGGCTCAGAAGTATGCAAGGGCTGCTGGGCCTGGACTCCCTTGTGAGGGGGGGCTCGGATGTGTGCAGGGGCTGCTGGGCCTGGACTCCCTGGTGAGGGGGGGCTCGGCTGAGTGCACGGGCTGCTGGGCCTGGACTCCCTGGTGAGGGGGGGCTCGGAAGTATGCAGGGGCTGCTGGGCCTGCACACCCTGGTGAGGTGGGGGCTCAGCTGTGTGCAGGGGCTGCTGGGCCTGGACTGCCTGATGGAGGGGCTCAGCTGTGTGCAGAGGCTGCTGTGCCTGGACTCCCTGGTGGGGGGCTCGCCTGTGTGCAGGGGCTGCTGGGCCTGGACTCCCTGGTGAGGTGGGGCTCGACTCGCTGGTGAGGGGGGCTCGGCAGTGTGCAGGGGCTGCAGGGACTGGACTCCCTGGTGGGTCGCCTGGCTGTGTGAAGGGGCTGCTGGGCCTGGACCGCCTGGTGGGGGCTCTCAGCTGTGTGCAGGGGCTGCTGGTCTGAACCCCCTGGTGAGGGGGGCTCAGCTGTGTGCAGTGTCTGCTGGGCTGGACTCCCTGGTGAGGGGGGCTCGGCTGGGTGCAGGGTCTGCTGGCCTGGGCTCCCTGGTGAGGGGGGGCTCAGCTTTGTGCAGGGGCTGCTGAGCTTGGATTCCATGGTGGGGAGCGGGGGCTGTTTGAGTGCAGGGGACCTGGGCCTGGACTCCCTGGTGAGGGGGTGGCTCGGCTGTGTGCAGGGGACATGGGCCTGGACTCCCTGGTGGAGGGGGGGCTCAGTTTTGTGCAGGGGCTGCTGGGCCTGGACTCCCTGGTGAGGGGGGGGGCTCAGCTGTGTGCAGGGGCTGCAGGGCCTGCACTCCCTGGTAAGGGGGGGCTCGGCTGTGTGCAGGGGCTGCTGGGCCGGGGCTCTCTGGTGAGGGGGGGCTTGGCTGTGGGCACGGGCTACTGGGCCTAGACTCCCTGGTGGTCGGGGCACGGCTGTGTGTAGGGGCTGTTGGGCCTAGACTCCCTGGTGGGGGGGGCTCGGCTGTGGGCAGAGGCTGCTGGGCCTGGACTCCTTGGTGGGGGGGCTCGGCTGAGTGCAGGGGCTGCTGGGCCTGGACTCCCTGAGGGGGGCTCGGCTGTATGCAGGGGCTGCTGGCCTGGACTCCCTGGTAAGGGGGCTCAGCTGTGTGCATGGGCTGCAGGGACTGGACTCACTGAGGGGGGCTCGGCTGTATGCAGGGGCTGCTGGCCTGGACTCCCTGGTTTGGGGGGCTCAGCTGTGTGCAGGGGCTGCAGGGACTGGACTCCTTGGTGAGGGGGGCTCGGCTCAGTGCAGGGGCTGCTGAGACTGGACTCCCTGGTGGGGGGGGGTTCAGCTCTGTGCAGGGGCTGCTGGGCCTGGACTCCTTGTTGAGGGGGGCTCGGCTCTGTGCAGAGGCTGCTGTGCCTGGACTCCCTGGTGAGGAGGGGGCTCGGCTGTGTGCAGGGTCTGCTGGCCTGGACTCCCTGGTGAGTGGGGACTCGGCTGAGTGCAGGGGCTGCTGGGCCTGGACTCCATGGTGGGGGGCTCGGCTGTGTGCACGGGCTGCTGGGCCTGGACTCCCTGGTTGGGGGGGCTTGGCTGTGTGCAGGGGCTGGACTCCCTGTGGGGGGGGGGGCTCAGCTGTGTGCAGGGGCTGCTGGGCCTGGACTCCCTGATGGGGGGGCTTGGCTGTGTGCAGGGGTTGCTGAGCCTGGACTACCTGGTGAGGGAGTCTCGGCTGTGTGCAGGGGCTGCTGGGCCTGGACTCCCTAGTTGGGGGGGGGCTCGGCAGTGTTCAGGGGCTGCTGGGTCTGGACTCCCTGGTGGGATGGGCTCGGCTGTGTGCAGGGGCTGCTGGCCTGGACTCCCTGGTGAGGGGGGGCTCAGCTGTGTGCAGTGTCTGCTGGCCAGGACTCCCTGGTGAGGGGGCTCCGCTGGGTGCAGGGTCTGCTGGCCTGGGCTCCCTGGTGAGGGGGGCTCGGCTTTGAGCAGGGGCTCCAGGGCCTGGACTCCCTGGTTGGGGGGCTCAGCTGTGTGCACAGGCTGCTGCGCCTGGACTCCCTGGTGTGGGGGGGGCTCAGCTGGGTGCAGGGGCTGCTGAGCTTGGATTCCATGGTGGGAAGGTGGGGCCAGCTGAGTGCAGGGGACCTGGGCCGGGCCTCGATGGTGAGGGGGTGGCTCGGCTGTGTGCAGTGGACCTGGGCCTGGACTACCTGGTGGAGGGGGGCTCAGTTTTGTGCAGGCGCTGCTGGGCCTGGGCTCCCTGGTGAGGGGGGGCCTTGGCTGTGTGAGGGGGCTGCTGGCCCTGCACTCCCTGGTAAGGGGGGGCTCGGCTGTGTGCAGGGGCTGCTGGGCCGGGGCTCTCTGGTGAGGGGGGGGCTTGGCTGTGTGCATGGGCTGCTGGGCCTAGACTCCCTGGTGGTGGGGGCATGGCTTTGTGTAGGGGCTGCTGGGCCTGGACTCCCTGGTGGAGGGGAGCTCAGCTGTGGGCAGGGGCTGCTGGGCCTGGACTCCCTGGTGGGGGGGCTCGGCTGAGTGCAGGGGCTGCTCTGCTGGGCTGGACTCCCTGGTGAGGGGGGGCTCAGCTGTGTGCAGGGGCTGCTGGGTCAGGACTCCCTGGTGAGGGGGCTCGTCTGTGTGCAGGGGCTGCAGGGACTGGACTCCCTGTGGGGGGGGCTCGGCTGTATGCAGGGGCTGCTGGCCTGGACTCCCTGGTACGGGGGGCTCAGTTGTGTGCAGGGGCTGCAGGGACGACTCCCTGAGGGAGGGTGGCTCGGCTGTATGCAGGTGCTTCTGGCCTGGTCTCCCTGGTAAGGGGGGGCTCAGCTGTGTACAGGGGATGCAGGGACTGGACTCCCTGGTAAGGGGGGCTCAGCTGTGTGCAGGGGCTGCAGGGACTGGACTCCCTGAGGTGGGGGCTCGGCTGTATGCAGGGGCTGCTGGCCTGGACTCCTTGGCAAGGGGGGGCTCGGCAGTGTTCAGGGGCTGCTGGGCTGGGACTCCCTCGTGGGGGGGGGCTTGGCTGTGTGCAGGGGTGCTGGGCCTGGACTCCCTGGTGAGGGGGGGCTCGGCTGTGTGCTGGGGCTGCAGGTCCTGGACTCCCTGGTGGGGGGCTCGGCTGTGTGCAAGGGCTGCTGGGCCTGGACTCCTTGGTGAGGGGGGCTCGGCTGTGTGCAGAGGCTGCTGAACCTGGACTCCCTGGTGAGGGGGGCTCGGCTGTGTGCAGGGGCTGCAAGGACTGGACTCACTGTGGGGGGGCTCAGCTGAGTGCAGGGACTGCTGGGCCTGGACTCCCTGGTGAGGGGCTTGGCTGTGTGTAGGGGTGCTGGGCCTGGACTCCCTGGTGAGGGGGGGCTCGGCTGTGTGCTGGGGCTGCAGGTCCTGGACTCCCTGGTGGGGGGCTCGGCTGTGTGCAAGGGCTGCTGGGCCTGGACTCCTTGGTGAGGGGGGCTCAGCTGTGTGCAGTGGCTTCTGGGCCGAGGCTGTCTGGTGAGGGGGCTCGGCTAAGTGCAGGGGCTGCTGGGCCTGGACTCTCTGGTGAGAGGGGCTCGGATGTGTGCAGGGGCTGCTGGGCCTGGACTCTCTGGTGAGGGGGGCTCGGCTGTGTGCAGGGGCTGCTGGGCCTGGACTCTCTGGTGAGGGGGGCTCGGCTGAGTGCAGGGGCTGCTAGGCCTGAGACTCCCTGGTGGGGGCTCGGCTGTGTGCAGGGGCTGCTGGGCCTGGATTCCCCGGTGAGGGGAGGGGCTCGGCTGTGTGCAGACGCTGCTCTGCCTGGACTCCCTGGTGGGGGGGGGCCCAGCTGTGTGCAGACGCTGCTGTGCCTGGACTCCCTGGTGGTGGGGCTCGGCTGTGTGCAGGGGCTGTTGGGCCTGGACCCCCTGGTGAGGGGGGGCTCAGAAGTATGCAAGGGCTGCTGGGCCTGGACTCCCTGGTGAGGGGGGCTCGGCTGTGTGCAGCGGCTGCTGGGCTTGGACTCCCTGGTGAGGGGGGGCTCGGCTGAGTGCAGGGGCTGCTGGGCCTGGACTCCCTGGTGAGGGGGGGCTCGGAAGTATGCAGGGGATGCTGGGCCTGCACACCCTGGTGAGGTGGGGGCTCGGCTGTGTGCAGAGGCTGCTGGGCCTGGACTCCCTGGTGGGGGGGGCTTGCCTGTGTGCAGGGACTGCTGGGCCTGGACTCCCTGGTGAGGGGGGGCTCGGCTGAGTGCAGGGGCTGCTGGGCCTGGACTCCCTGGTGAGGGGGGCTCGGAAGTATGCAGGGGCTGCTGGGCCTGCACACCCTGGTGAGGTGGGGGCTCAGCTGTGTGCAGGGGCTGCTGGGCCTGGACTCCCTGGTGGAGGGGCTCAGCTGTGTGCAGAGGCTGCTGTGCCTGGACTCCCTGGTGGGGGGCTCGCCTGTGTGCAGGGGCTGCTGGGCCTGGACTCCCTGGTGAGGTGGGGCTCGACTCGCTGGTGAGGGGGCTCGGCAGTGTGCAGGGGCTGCAGGGACTGGACTCCCTGGTGGGTAGCCTGGCTGTGTGAAGGGGCTGCTGGGCCTGGACTGCCTGGTGGGGGTCTCAGCTGTGTGCAGGGGCTGCTGGCCTGGACCCCCTGGTGAGGGGGCTCAGCTGTGTGCAGTGTCTGCTGGGCTGGACTCCTTGGTGAGGGGGCTCGGCTGGGTGCAGGGTCTGCTGGCCTAGGCTCCCTGGTGAGGGGGGCTCAGCTTTGTGCAGGGGCTGCTGAGCTTGGATTCCATGGTGGGGAGGGGGGCCGTTTTCAGTGCAGGGGACCTGCGCCTGGACTCCCTGGTGAGGGGGTGGCTCGGCTGTGTGCAGGGGACATGGGCCTGGACTCCCTGGTGGAGGGGGGCTCAGTTTTGTGCAGGGGCTGCTGGGCCTGGACTCCCTGGTGAGGGGGGCTCGGCTGTGTGCAGGGGCTGCTGGGCCTGGATTCCCCGGTGAGGGAGGGGGCTCAGTTTTGTGCAGGGGCTGCTGTGCCTGGACCCCCTGGTGAGGGGGGCTCAGAAGTATGCAAGGGCTGCTGGGCCTGGACTCCCTGGTGAGGGGGGGCTCGGATGTGTGCAGGGGCTGCTGGGCCTGGACTCCCTGGTGAGGGGGCTCGGCTGAGTGCACGGGCTGCTGGGCCTGGACTCCCTGGTTGAGGGGCTCAGCTGTGTGCAGAGGCTGCTGTGCCTGGACTCCCTGGTGGGGGGCTCGCCTGTGTGCAGGGGCTGCTGGGCCTGGACTCCCTGGTGAGGTGGGGCTCGACTCGCTGGTGAGGGGGGCTCGGCAGTGTGCAGGGGCTGCAGGGACTGGACTCCCTGGTGGGTAGCCTGGCTGTGTGAAGGGGCTGCTGGGCCTGGACTGCCTGGTGGGGGGGTCTCAGCTGTGTGCAGGGGCTGCTGGTCTGAACCCCCTGGTGAGGGGGGCTCAGCTGTGTGCAGTGTCTGCTGGGCTGGACTCCCTGGTGAGGGGGGCTCGGCTGGGTGCAGGGTCTGCTGGCCTGGGCTCCCTGGTGAGGGGGCTCAGCTTTGTGCAGGGGCTGCTGAGCTTGGATTCCATGGTGGGGAGGGGGGCTGTTTGAGTGCAGGGGACCTGGGCCTGGACTCCCTGGTGAGGGGTGGCTCGGCTGTGTGCAGGGGACATGGGCCTGGACTCCCTGGTGGAGGGGGCTCAGTTTTGTGCAGGGGCTGCTGGGCCTGGACTCCCTGGTGAGGGGGGCTCAGCTGTGTGCAGGGGCTGCAGGGCCTGCACTCCCTGGTAAGGGGGGGCTCGGCTGTGTGCAGGGGCTGCTGGGCCGGGGCTCTCTGGTGAGGGGGGGCTTGGCTGTGTGCACGGGCTACTGGGCCTAGACTCCCTGGTGGTCGGGGCACGGCTGTGTGTAGGGGCTGTTGGGCCTAGACTCCCTGGTGGGGGGGGCTCGGCTGTGGGCAGAGGCTGCTGGGCCTGGACTCCTTGGTGGGGGGGCTCGGCTGAGTGCAGGGACTGCTGGACCTGGACTCCCTGAGGGGGGGCTCGGCTGTATGCAGGGGCTGCTGGCCTGGACTCCCTGGTAAGGGGGGGCTCAGCTGTGTGCATGGGCTGCAGGGACTGGACTCACTGAGGGGGGGCTCGGCTGTATGCAGGGGCTGCTGGCCTGGACTCCCTGGTTTGGGGGGGGCTCAGCTGTGTGCAGGGGCTGCAGGGACTGGACTCCTTGGTGAGGGGGGCTCGGCTCAGTGCAGGGGCTGCTGAGACTGGACTCCCTGGTGGGGGGGTTCGGCTCTGTGCAGGGGCTGCTGGGCCTGGACTCCTTGTTGAGGGGGGCTCGGCTCTGTGCAGAGGCTGCTGGCCTGGACTCCCTGGTGAGTGGGGACTCGGCTGAGTGCAGGGGCTGCTGGGCCTGGACTCCATGGTGGGGGGGCTCGGCTGTGTGCACGGGCTGCTGGGCCTGGACTCCCTGGTTGGGGGGCTTGGCTGTGTGCAGGGGCTGGACTCCCTGTGGGGGGCTCAGCTGTGTGCAGGGGCTGCTGGGCCTGGACTCCCTGATGGGGGGCTTGGCTGTGTGCAGGGGTTGCTGAGCCTGGACTACCTGGTGAGGGAGTCTCGGCTGTGTGCAGGGGCTGCTGGGCCTGGACTCCCTAGTTGGGGGGTCTCGGCAGTGTTCAGGGGCTGCTGGGTCTGGACTCCCTGGTGGGATGGGCTCGGCTGTGTGCAGGGGCTGCTGGCCTGGACTCCCTGGTGAGGGGGCTCCGCTGGGTGCAGGGTCTGCTGGCCTGGGCTCCCTGGTGAGGGGAGGCTCGGCTTTGTGCAGGGGCTCCAGGGCCTGGACTCCCTGGTTGGGGGGCTCAGCTGTGTGCACAGGCTGCTGCGCCTGGACTACCTGGTGGAGGGGGGCTCAGTTTTGTGCAGGCGCTGCTGGGCCTGGGCTCCCTGGTGAGGGGGGGCCTTGGCTGTGTGAGGGGGCTGCTGGCCCTGGACTCCCTGGTAAGGGGGCTCGGCTGTGTGCAGGGGCTGCTGGGCCGGGGCTCTCTGGTGAGGGGGGCTTGGCTGTGTGCATGGGCTGCTGGGCCTAGACTCCCTGGTGGTGGGGGCACGGCTGTGTGTAGGGGCTGTTGGGCCTGGACTCCCTGGTGGGGGGGAGCTCAGCTGTGGGCAGGGGCTGCTGGGCCTGGACTCCCTGGTGGGGGGGCTCGGCTGAGTGCAGGGGCTGCTCTGCTGGGCTGGACTCCCTGGTGAGGGGGGGCTCAGCTGTGTACAGGGGCTGCTGGGTCAGGACTCCCTGGTGAGGGGGCTCGTCTGTGTGCAGGGGCTGCAGGGACTGGACTCCCTGTGGGGGGGGGCTCGGCTGTATGCAGGGGCTGCTGGCCTGGACTCCCTGGTACGGGGGGCTCAGTTGTGTGCAGGGGCTGCAGGGACGACTCCCTGAGGGAGGGGGCTCGGCTGTATGCAGGTGCTGCTGGCCTGGTCTCCCTGGTAAGGGGGGGCTCAGCTGTGTACAGGGGATGCAGGGACTGGACTCCCTGGTAAGGGGGGGCTCAGCTGTGTGCAGGGGCTGCAGGGACTGGACTCCCTGAGGTGGGGGCTCGGCTGTATGCAGGGGCTGCTGGCCTGGACTCCTTGGCAAGGGGGGCTCGGCAGTGTTCAGGGGCTGCTGAGCCTGGACTCCCTGGTTGGGGGGTCGGTTGTGTGCAGGGGCTGCTGTGCCTGGACTCCCTGGTGGGGGGGCTCCGCTGTGTGCACGGGCTGCTGGGCCTGCACTCCCTGGTGAGGGCGGTTCGGCTGTGTGCACGGGCTGCTGGGCCTGGACTCCTTGGTTAGGGGGTGGGCTCGGCAGTGTTCAGGGGCTGCTGAGCCTGGACTCCCTGGTGAGGGGGGGCTCGGCTCTGTGCAGGGGCTGCTTGGCCTAGACCCCCTGCTGGGGGTGGGTCAGCTGTATGCAGGGGCTGCTGAGCCTAGCCTCCCTGGTGAGGGGGGCTCAGCTGTGTGCAGGGGCTGCTGGGCCCGGAATCCCTGGTGGGGGGGCTCGGCTGTGTGCAGGGGCTGGACTCCCTGGTGAGGGGGGGCTTGGCTGTGTGCTGGGGCTGCAGGGCTTGGACTCCCTGGTGGGGGGCTCGGCTGTGTGCAGGGGCTGCTAGGCCTCGACTCCCTGGTGGGGAGGGTGGTTGTGTGCAGGGGCTGCTGGGCCTGGTCTCCCTGGAGAAGGGGGGGGCTTGGCTGTGTGCAGGGGTGCTGGGCCTGTACTCCCTGGTGAGGGGGGCTCAGCTGTGTGCTGGGGCTGCAGGGCCTGGACTCCCTGGTGGGGGGCTCGGCTGTGTGCAAGGGCTGCTGGGCCTGGACTCCTTGGTGAGGGGGGGGCTCGGCTGTGTGCAGAGGCTGCTGAACCTGGACTCTGTGGTGAGGGGGGCTCAGCTGTGTGCAGTGGCTTCTGGGCCGAGGCTGTCTGGTGAGGGGGGCTCGGCTAAGTGCAGGGGCTGCTGGGCCTGGACTCTCTGGTGAGGGGGGGCTCGGCTGTGTGCAGGGGCTGCTGGGCCTGGACTCTCTGGTGAGGGGGGGCTCGGCTGTGTGCAGGGGCTGCTGGGCCTGGACTCTCTGGTGAGGGGGGGCTCGGCTGAGTGCAGGGGCTGCTAGGCCTAGACTCCCTGGTGGGGGGCTCGGCTGTGTGCAGGGGCTGCTGGGCCTGGACTCCCCGGTGAGGGGAGGGGGCTCGGCTGTGTGCAGACGCTGCTGTGCCTGGACTCCCTGGTGGTGGGGCTCGGCTGTGTGCAGGGGCTGTTGGGCCTGGACCCCCTGGTGAGGGGGGGCTCAGAAGTATGCAAGGGCTGCTGGGCCTGTACTCCCTGGTGAGGGGGGGCTTGGCTGTGTGCAGGGGCTGCTGGGCCTGGACTCCCTGGTGAGGGGGGGCTCGGCTGAGTGCAGGGGCTGCTGGGCCTGGACTCCCTGGTGGGGGGGGCTTGCCTGTGTGCAGGGACTGCTGGGCCTGGACTCCCTGGTGAGGGCAGGCTCGGCTGAGTGCAGGGGCTGCTGGGCCTGGACTCCCTGGTGAGGGGGAGCTCGGAAGTATGCACGGGCTGCTGGGCCTGCACACCCTGGTGAGGTGGGGGCTCAGCTGTGTGCAGGGGCTGCTGGGCCTGGACTCCCTGGTGGAGGGGCTCAGCTGTGTGCAGAGGCTGCTGTTCCTGGAATCCCTGGTGGGGGGGCTCGCATGTGTGCAGGGGCTGCTGGGCCTGGACTCCCTGGTGAGGTGGGGCTCGACTCGCTGGTGAGGGGGGCTCGGCAGTGTGCAGGGGCTGCAGGGACTGGACTCCCTGGTGGGTAGCCTGGCTGTGTGAAGGGGCTGCTGGGCCTGGACTGCCTGGTGGGGGGGTCTCAGCTGTGTGCAGGGGCTGCTGGCCTGGACCCCCTGGTGAGGGGGGCTCAGCTGTGTGCAGTGTCTGCTGGGCTGGACTCCCTGGTGAGGGGGGGCTCGGCTGGGTGCAGGGTCTGCTGGCCTGGGCTCCCTGGTGAGGGGGGCTCAGCTTTGTGCAGGGGCTGCTGAGCTTGGATTCCATGGTGGGGAGTGGGGGCCGTCTGAGTGCAGGGGACCTGGGCCTGGACTCACTGGTGAGGGGGTGGCTCGGCTGTGTGCAGGGGACATGGGCCTGGACTCCCTGGTGGAGGGGGGGCTCAGTTTTGTGCAGGGGTTGCTGGACCTGGACTCCCTGGTGAGGGGGGGCTTGGCTGTGTGCAGGGGCTGCAGGGCCTGCACTCCCTGGTAAGGGGGGCTCGGCTGTGTGCAGGGGCTGCTGGGCCGGGGCTCTCTAGTGAGGGGGGACTTGGCTGTGTGCACAGGCTGCTGGGCCTAGACTCCCTGGTGGACGGGGCACGGCTGTGTGTAGGGGCTGTTGGGCCTGGAGTCCCTGGTGGGGGTGGCTCGCTGTGGGTAGAGGCTGCTGGGCCTGGACTCCTTGGTGGGGGGCTCGGCTGAGTGCAGGGGCTGCTGGGCCTGGACTCCCTGAGGGGGGCTCGGCTGTATGCAGGGGCTGCTGGCCTGGACTCCCTGGTAAGGGGGGGCTCAGCTGTGTGCATGGGCTGCAGGGACTGTACTCAGAGGGGGGGCTCGGCTGTATGCAGGGGCTGCTGGCCTGGAATCCCTGGTTGGGGGGGCTTGGCTGTGTGCAGGGGCTGGACTCCCTGTGGGGGGGGCTCAGCTGTGTGCAGGGGCTGCTGGGCCTGGACTCCCTGATGGGGGGGCTTGGCTGTGTGCAGGGGTTGCTGAGCCTGGACTACCTGGTGAGGGGGTCTCGGCTGTGTGTAGGGGCTGCTGGGCCTGGACTCCCTAGTTGGGGGGGGCTCGGCTGTGTTCAGGGGCTGCTGGGTCTGGACTCCCTGGTGGGATGGGCTCGGCTGTGTGCAGGGGCTGCTGGCCTGGACTCCCTGGTGAGGGGGCTCAGCTGTGTGCAGTGTCTGCTGGCCTGGACTCCCTGGTGTGGGGGGGCTCAGCTGGGTGCAGGGGCTGCTGAGCTTGGATTCCATGGTGGGAAGGTGGGGCCAGCTGAGTGCAGGGGACCTGGGCCTGGACTCCCTGGTGAGGGGGTGGCTCGGCTGTGTGCAGTGGACCTGGGCCTGGACTACCTGGTGGAGGGGGCTCCAGTTTTGTGCAGGCGCTGCTGGGCCTGGGCTCCCTGGTGAGGAGGGGCTCGGCTGTGTGCGGGGGCTGCTGGCCCTGGACTCCCTGGTGAGGGGGGCTCGGCTGTGTGCAGGGGCTGCAGGGCCTGCACTCCCTGGTAAGCGGGGGCTCGGCTGTGTGCAGGGGCTGCTGGGCCGGGGCTCTCTGGTGAGGGGGGCTTGGCTGTGTGCATGGGCTGCTGGGCCTAGACTCCCTGGTGGTGGGGGCACGGCTGTGTGTAGGGGCTGTTGGGCCTGGACTCCCTGGTGGGGGGGAGCTCAGCTGTGGGCAGGGGCTGCTGGGCCTGGACTCCCTGGTGGGGGGGCTCGGCTGAGTGCAGGGGCTGCTGGGCCTGGACTCCCTGGTGAGGGGGGGCTCAGCTGTGTGCAGGGGCTGCTGGGTCAGGACTCCCTGGTGAGGGGGCTCGTCTGTGTGCAGGGACTGGACTCCCTGTGGGGGGGCCTCGGCTGTATGCAGGGGCTGCTGGCCTGTACTCCCTGGTAAGGGGGGCTCAGCTGTGTGCAGGGGCTGCAGGGACGACTCCCTGAGGGAGGGGGGCTCGGCTGTATGCAGGTGCTGCTGGCCTGGTCTCCCTGGTAAGGGGGGGCTCAGCTGTGTACAGGGGCTGCAGGGAGTGGACTCCCTGGTAAGGGGGGGCTCAGCTGTGTGCAGGGGCTGCAGGGACTGGACTCCCTGAAGTGGGGGCTCAGCTGTATGCAGGGGCTGCTGGCCTGGACTCCTTGGCAAGGGGGGGCTCAGCTGTGTTCAGGGGCTGCAGGGACTGGACTCCCTGAGGGGGGTGCTCGGCTGTAGGCAGGGGCTGCTGGCCTGGACTCCCTGGTAAGGGGGGGCTCAGCTGTGTGCAGGGGCTGTAGGGACTGGACTCCCTGAGGGGGGGGGCTCGGCTGGATGCAGGGGCTGCTGGGCCTGGACTCCCTGGTGAGGGGGGGCTTGGCTGAGTGCAGGGGCTGCTGAGACTGGACTCCCTGGTGGAGGGGGTTGCTCGGCTCTGTGCAGAGGCTGCTGTGCCTGGACTCCCTGGTGAGGGGGGGGCTCGGCTGTGTGCAGGGTCTGCTGGCCTGGACTCCCTGGTGAGGGGGGGGCTCGGCTGAGTGCTGGGGCTGCTGGGCCTGGACTCCCTGGTGGGGGGGGCTCGGCTGTGTGCACGGGCTGCTGGGCCTGGAATCCCTGGTTGGGGGGGGGCTCGGCTGTGTGCAGGGGCTGGACTCCTTGTGGGGGGGGCTCAGCTGTGTGCAGGGGCTGCTGCGCCTGGACTCCCTGAATGGGGGGCTTGGCCGTGTGCAGGGGTTGCTGAGCCTGGACTACCTGGTGAGGGGGTCTCGGCTGTGTGTAGGGGCTGCTGGGCCTGGACTCCCTAGTTGGGGGGGGCTCGGCTGTGTTCAGGGGCTGCTGGGTCTGGACTCCCTGGTGGGATGGGCTCGGCTGTGTGCAGGGGCTGCTGGCCTGGACTCCCTGGTGAGGGGGGGCTCAGCTGTGTGCAGTGTCTGCTGGCCTGGACTCCCTGGTGTGGGGGGGGGCTCAGCTGGGTGCAGGGGCTGCTGAGCTTGGATTCCATGGTGGGAAGGTGGGGCCAGCTGAGTGCAGGGGACCTGGGCCTGGACTCCCTGGTGAGGGGGTGGCTCGGCTGTGTGCAGTGGACCTGGGCCTGGACTACCTGGTGGAGGGGGGCTCAGTTTTGTGCAGGCGCTGCTGGGCCTGGGCTCCCTGGTGAGGGGGGCCTCGGCTGTGTGCGGGGGCTGCTGGCCCTGGACTCCCTGGTGAGGGGGGGCTCGGCTGTGTGCAGGGGCTGCAGGGCCTGCACTCCCTGGTAAGCGGGGGCTCGGCTGTGTGCAGGGGCTGCTGGGCCGGGGCTCTCTGGTGAGGGGGGCTTGGCTGTGTGCATGGGCTGCTGGGCCTAGACTCCCTGGTGGTGGGGGCACGGCTGTGTGTAGGGGCTGTTGGGCCTGGACTCCCTGGTGGGGGGGAGCTCAGCTGTGGGCAGGGGCTGCTGGGCCTGGACTCCCTGGTGGGGGGGCTCGGCTGAGTGCAGGGGCTGCTGGGCCTGGATTCCCTGGTGAGGGGGGGCTCAGCTGTGTGCAGGGGCTGCTGGGTCAGGACTCCCTGGTGAGGGGGCTCGTCTGTGTGCAGGGACTGGACTCCCTGTGGGGGGGCCTCGGCTGTATGCAGGGGCTGCTGGCCTGTACTCCCTGGTAAGGGGGGCTCAGCTGTGTGCAGGGGCTGCTGGCCTGGTCTCCCTGGTAAGGGGGCTCGGCTCAGTGCAGGGGCTGCTGGCCTGTACTCCCTGGTAAGGGGGCTCAGCTGTGTGCAGGGGCTGCAGGGACGACTCCCTGAGGGAGGGGGCTCGGCTGTATGCAGGTGCTGCTGGCCTGGTCTCCCTGGTAAGGGGGGCTCAGCTGTGTACAGGGGCTGCAGGGAGTGGACTCCCTGGTAAGGGGGGGCTCAGCTGTGTGCAGGGGCTGCAGGGACTGGACTCCCTGAAGTGGGGGCTCAGCTGTATGCAGGGGCTGCTGGCGTGGACTCCTTGGCAAGGGGGGGCTCAGCTGTGTTCAGGGGCTGCAGGGACTGGACTCCCTGAGGGGGGTGCTCGGCTGTAGGCAGGGGCTGCTGGCCTGGACTCCCTGGTAAGGGGGGGCTCAGCTGTGTGCAGGGGCTGTAGGGACTGGACTCCCTGAGGGGGGGGGCTCGGCTGGATGCAGGGGCTGCTGGGCCTGGACTCCCTGGTGAGGGGGGGCTTGGCTGAGTGCAGGGGCTGCTGAGACTGGACTCCCTGGTGGAGGGGCTCGGCTCTGTGCAGGGGCTGCTGGGCCTGGACTCCTTGTTGAGGGGGTTGCTCGGCTCTGTGCAGAGGCTGCTGTGCCTGGACTCCCTGGTGAGGGGGGTCTCGGCTGTGTGCAGGGTCTGCTGGCCTGGACTCCCTGGTGAGGGGGGCTCGGCTGAGTGCTGGGGCTGCTGGGCCTGGACTCCCTGGTGGGGGGGCTCGGCTGTGTGCACGGGCTGCTGGGCCTGGAATCCCTGGTTGGGGGGCTCGGCTGTGTGCAGGGGCTGGACTCCTTGTGGGGGGGCTCAGCTGTGTGCAGGGGCTGCTGCGCCTGGACTCCCTGAATGGGGGGGCTTGGCCGTGTGCAGGGGTTGCTGAGCCTGGACTCCATGGTGGGGGGGGCTCCGCTGTGTGCACGGGCTGCTGGGCCTGCACTCCCTGGTATGGGGGGGTTCGGCTGTGTGCAGGGGCTGCAGGGCCTGAACCCCCTGGTGGGGGGTTTGGCTGTGTGCAGGGGCTGCTGGGCCTGGACTCCTTGGTTAGGGGTGGGCTCAGCAGTGTTCAGGGGCTGCTGAGCCTGGACTCCTGGTTGGGGGGGTCGCTTGTGTGCAGGGGCTGCTGTGCCTGGACCCCCTGGTGGGGTGGCTCCACTGTGTGCACGGGCTGCTGGGCCTGCACTCCCTGGTGAGGGCGGTTCGGCTGTGTGCACGGGCTGCTGGGCCTGGACTCCTTGGTTAGGGTGTGGGCTCGGCAGTGTTCAGGGGCTGCTGAGCCTGGTTTCCCTGGTGAGGGGGGTTCGGCTGTGTGCAGGGGCTGCTTGGCCTGGACCCCCTGGTGGGGGTGGGTCAGCTGTATGCAGGGGCTGCTGAGCCTAGCCTCTCTGGTGGGGGGGCTCGGCTGTGTGCAGGGGCTGCTGGTTCTGGACTCCCTGGTTGGGGGGTCGGTTGTGTGCAGGGGCTGCTGAGCCTAGACTCCCTGGTGGGAGGGGCTCGGTTGTGTGCAGGAGCTGCTGAGCCTGGACTCCCTGGTGAGGGGGGGCTCGGCTGTATTCAGGGGCTGGACTCCCTGGTGAGGGGGGGCTTGGCTGTGTGCAGGGGCTGCTGAGCCTGGACTCCCTGGTGAGGGGGGGCTCTGCTGTATGCAGGGGCTGCTGTGCCTGGACTCCCTTGTGGGGGGTGCTTGGCTGTGCGCAGGGGCTGTTGGGCCTGGACCCCCTGGTGGGGGGGTCGGCTGTGTGCAGGGGCTGCTGGGCCTGGACTCCCTGGTGGGGGGGGTGGTTGTGTGCAGGGGCTGCTGGGCCTGGTCTCCCTGGAGAAGGGGGGGCTCGGCTGTGTGCAGGGGCTGCTGGGCCTGGACTCCCTGGTTGGGGGGGTCGGCTGTGTGCAGGGGCTGCTGTGCCTGGACTCCCTGGTGGGGGGGGCTCCTCTGTGTGCATGGGCTGCTGGGCCTGCACTCCCTGGTGAGGGGGGTCAGCTGTGTGCAGGGGCTGGATTCCCTGGTGAGGGGGGCTTGGCTGTGTGCAGGGGCTGCTGAGCCTGGACTCCCTGGTGAGGGGGGCTTGGCTGTGTGCAGGGGCTGTTGGGCCTGGACCCCCTGGTGGGGGGTCGGCTGTGTGCAGGGGTTGCTGGGCCTGGAATCCCTGGTGAGGGGGGGGGCTTGGCTGTGTGCAGGGGCTGCTGAGCCTGGACTCCCTGGTGAGGGGGGGCTTGGCTGTGTGCAGGGGCTGTTGGGCCTGGACCCCCGGTGGGGGGGTCGGCTGTGTGCAGGGGCTGTTGGGCCTGGACCCCCTGGTGGGGGGGGTCAGCTGTGTGCAGGGGCTGCTGGGCCAGGACTCCCCGGTTGAGGTGGTCGGTTGTGTGCAGGAGCTGCTCGGCCTGGACTCCCGGGGGGGGGGGGGGGTTTGGCCCTGGCTATGTGCAGGGGCTGCTGGCCATATGGTACTCTCTTGATCTCACTGACCTTGAGCTCAGTGACCGCACACATTTGTTATAGCTCCCAGATGGTTAACAAAGCACTACCGAGGATTCATCTCTATCTGATCAGTCTGTATTCCTGATTCAGACACCAGAAGAAACAGACCTTAAAGTGGCACCCAGAGTGTAAGTCAAAGAGCGCTTCTAGGAAGGGTTGATGTGGGCACTGCCACCTTTGCCCACCACAGCTGGATCCTGGAGGAGCCTCAACAAGGCAGCAGGTGCCACCACAGCCCAGAGGCGGTTGGAAGGAGCCGGGGACCCCCAGGAAGTGGCGCTGAGGGTAGGACACCTGGGAGGTGCTGGTGGTACCCGGGGAAGCCTTCGTGTGGCATGAGGTAGCACAGCTTGGCAGTGCCAGGTGGTGGTGGAGGAGCCCAGAGAGGGAAATGAAGGCGCTAGTGGCAGCAGACAGCTCTGAGAACCTGCGAAAGGCGCCTGTGGGTTCATGGTGCCGCCAGCCTCAAGGACATCTTGCACCTGACAGCAGTGAGAAGGACCCTACGGTGCTATGGTGGTGGTTAGGAGAGGGAGAGCCGTGCCTATGCTGCTCCTGGTGGTGCTGGGGGTGCCCGGTAAGTTCTATCTTTTCTTGCTCATGCGTTCCTAGAAGGGTAGGTTGGTGCTCCCTAATCTGTTGTGTGACCTACCCTGACCTCTTGCTGACCATCTCTTATCACGCGTCGTGTGTCCTACCCTGACCATCCCTTTTCAGACATGTCGTGTGTCCTATCCTGACATCCCTTCTCACACGTGTTGTGTGTCCTACACTGACCATCCCTTCTCACGTGTGTCGTGTGTCCTACCCTGACCATCCCTTCTCACATGTGTGGTGTGTCCTACCCGGACCATCCCTTCTCAAGCGTGTTGTGTGTCCTACCCTGACCATCCCTTCTCACGCATGTCGTGTGTCCTACCCTGACCATCCCTTCTCACGTGTGTCGTGTGTCTTACCCTGACCATCCCTTCTCACATGTGTCGTGTGTCCTAACCGGACCATCCCTTCTCACGCATGTCGTGTGTCCTACCCTGACCATCCTTTCTCACGCACGTCGTGTGTGCTACCCTGACCATCCCTTCTCACGCGTGTTTTGTGTCCTACCCTGACCATCCCTTCTCATACGTGTTGTGTGTCCTACCCTGGCCATCCCTTCTCACGCGTGTCATGTGTCCTACCCTGACCTTCCCTTCTCATGCGTGTCGTATGTCCAACTCTGACTATCCCTTCTCACGCGTGTCGTGTCCGAACCTGACCATCCCTTCTCACGCATGTCATGTGTCCTACCCTGACTATTTTTTATCACGCGTGTCGTGTGTCCTACCCTGACCATCCCTTCTCACATGTGACGTGTGTCCTACCCTGACCATCCCTTCTCACGCATGTCGTGTGTCCTACCCTGACCATCCCTTCTCACGGATGTCGTGTGCCCTACTCTGACCATCCCTTCTCACACGTGTTGTGTGTCCTACCCTGGCCATCCCTTCTCACGCGTGTCATGTGTTCTACCCTGACCATCCCTTCTCATGCGTGTCATATGTCATACCCTGACCATCCCTTCTCATGCGTGTCCTACGCTGACCATCTCTTCTCACGCGTGTTGTGTGTCCTACCCTGACCATCCCTTCTCTCACACGTCGTGTGTCCTACTCTGACTATCCCTTCTCACGCATGTTGTGTGTCCTACCCTGACCATCCCTTCTCACACATGTTGTGTGTCCTACCCTGACCATCCCTTCTCACGCGTGTTGTATGTCCTACCCTGACCATCTCGTCTCACACGTCGTGTGTCCTACCCTGACCATCCCTTCTCACGCATGTCGTGTGTCCTACCCTGACCATCCCTTCTCACGCGTGTCGTGTGTCCTACCCTGACCATCTCTTCTCACGCGTTCCGTGTCCTACCCTGACCATCCCTTCTCAAGCATGTCATGTGTCCTACCCTGACCATCCCTTCTCACGCGTGTTGTATGTCCTACCCCGACCATCTCCTCTCACACGTCGTGTGTCCTACCCTGACCATCCAGTCTCACATGTGTCATGTGTCCTACCCTGATCATCCGTTCTCACATGTGTCATGTGTCCTACCCTGACCATCCCTTCTCACGCGTGTTGTGTGTCCTACCCTGACCATCCCTTCTCACGCGTGCCGTGTGTCCTACCCTGACCATCCCTTGTCACACGTGTCATGTGTCCTACCCTGACCATCCCTTCTCATGCGTGTCGTGTGTCCTACCCAGACCATCCCTTCCCACGTGTGTCGTGTGTCCTACCCTGACCATCACTTCTCATGCGTGTCCTGGTTCCTACCCTGACCATCCCTTCTCACGCGTGTTGTATGTCCTACCCTGACCATCTCCTCTCACACGTCATGTGTCCTACCCTGACCATCCCTTCTCACGCATGTCATGTGTCCTACCCTGACCATCCCTTCTCACGCGTGTTGTGTGTCCTACCCTGACCATCCGTTCTCATGCGTACCGTGTGTCCTACCCTGACCATCCCTTCTCATGCGTGTCGTGTGTCCTACCCTGACCATCCCTTCTCACGCGTATCGTGAGTCCTACCTTGATGTTAATGTGAAAACTTCAAGGGTGGTCAAGTGACTGATATCAGCAGAAGATGGAGCTACTGGGAGACGTAGGGAGTGCAAAAGAGATGACAAGATGCAGCGGTGGAGCGGTGGAGGTCTACAGCTTTAAAATGTTGAAAGCAGTGGAGGTCAACAGCTTTAAAATGTTGAGAACAGAAATTTGGGTGAGAGCAGTGGACGTCTACAGCTTTAAAATGTTGAGAACAGAAAGTTGGGTGAGAGGAGTGGACGTCTACAGCTTTAAAATGTTGAGAACAGAAAGTTGGGTGAGAGCAGTGGACGTCTACATCTTTAAAATGTTGAGAGCGGTGGAGTTCTACAGCTTTTAAATGTTGTAACAGTAAGTTGGTGAGAGCAGTGGAGGTCCACGGCTTTAATATGTTGTAACAGAAAGTTGGTGAGAGCGGTGGTCTACAGCTTCAAAATGTTGCAATAGAAAGTTGGTGAGAGCGGTGGTCTACAGCTTTAAAATGTTGACAATAGAAAGTTGGTGAGAGCGGTGGAGGTCTACAGCTTTAAAATGTTGACAATAGAAAGTTGGTGAGAGCGGTGGAGGTCTACAGCTTTAAAATGTTGACAATAGAAAGTTGGTGAGAGCGGTGGAGTTCTACAGCTTCAGAATGTTGCAATAGAAAGTTGGGTGAGAGCGGTGGTCTACAGCTTTAAAATGTTGACAATAGAAAGTTGGTGAGAGCGGTGGAGGTCTACAGCTTTAAAATGTTGACAATAGAAAGTTGGTGAGACCGGTGGTCTACAGCTTCAAAATGTTGCAATAGAAAGTTGGTGAGAGCAGTGGAGGTCCACGGCTATAATATGTTGTAACAGAAAGTTGGTGAGAGCGGTGGTCTACAGCTTCAAAATGTTGCAATAGAAAGTTGGTGAGAGCGGTGGTCTATAGCTTCAAAATGTTGCAATAGAAAGTTGGTGAGAGCGGTGGTCTACAGCTTCAAAATGTTGCAATAGAAAGTTGGTGAGAGCGGTGGTCTACAGCTTTAAAATGTTGACAATAGAAAGTTGGTGAGAGCGGTGGTCTACAGCTTTAAAATGTTGACAATAGAAAGTTGGTGAGAGCGGTGGTCTACAGATTTAAAATGTTGACAATAGAAAGTTGGTGAGAGCGGTGGAGGTCTACAGCTTTAAAATGTTGTAACAGAAAGTTGGTGAGAGCGGTGGTCTACAGCTTCAAAATGTTGCAATAGAAAGTTGGTGAGAGCGGTGGTCTACAGCTTTAAAATGTTGACAATAGAAAGTTGGTGAGAGCGGTGGAGGTCTACAGCTTTAAAATGTTGACAATAGAAAGTTGGTGAGAGCGGTGGAGGTCTACAGCTTTAAAATGTTGACAATAGAAAGTTGGTGAGAGCGGTGGAGTTCTACAGCTTCAAAATGTTGCAATAGAAAGTTGGGTGAGAGCGGTGGTCTACAGCTTTAAAATGTTGACAATAGAAAGTTGGTGAGAGGGGTGGAGGTCTACAGCTTTAAAATGTTGACAATAGAAAGTTGGTGAGAGGGGTGGAGGTCTACAGCTTTAAAATGTTGACGATAGAAAGTTGGTGAGAGCGGTGGAGGTCTACAGCTTTAAAATGTTGACAATAGAAAGTTGGTGAGAGCGGTGGTCTACAGCTTCAAAATGTTGCAAT
The DNA here is from genome assembly GCA_963921515.1 of Calotriton arnoldi. Lineage (NCBI taxonomy): Eukaryota > Metazoa > Chordata > Amphibia > Caudata > Salamandridae > Calotriton > Calotriton arnoldi. The sequence goes on from CAWUFW010013766.1 coordinate 352,341, forward strand.
AGAAAGTTGGTGAGAGCGGTGGTCTACAGCTTCAAAATGTTGCAATAGAAAGTTGGTGAGAGCGGTGGTCTACAGCTTCAAAATGTTGCAATAGAAAGTTGGTGAGAGCGGTGGTCTACAGCTTTAAAATGTTGACAATAGAAAGTTGGTGAGAGCGGTGGAGGTCTACAGCTTTAAAATGTTGACAATAGAAAGTTGGTGAGAGCGGTGGAGGTCTACAGCTTTAAAATGTTGACAATAGAAAGTTGGTGAGAGCGGTGGAGTTCTACAGCTTCAAAATGTTGCAATAGAAAGTTGGGTGAGAGCGGTGGTCTACAGCTTTAAAATGTTGACAATAGAAAGTTGGTGAGAGGGGTGGAGGTCTACAGCTTTAAAATGTTGACAATAGAAAGTTGGTGAGAGGGGTGGAGGTCTACAGCTTTAAAATGTTGACGATAGAAAGTTGGTGAGAGCGGTGGAGGTCTACAGCTTTAAAATGTTGACAATAGAAAGTTGGTGAGAGCGGTGGTCTACAGCTTCAAAATGTTGCAATAGAAAGTTGGTGAGAGTGGTGGTCTACAGCTTCAAAATGTTGCAATAGAAAGTTGGTGAGAGCGGTGGTCTACAGCTTCAAAATGTTGCAATAGAAAGTTGGTGAGAGCGGTGGTCTACAGCTTTAAAATGTTGACAATAGAAAGTTGGTGAGAGCGGTGGTCTACAGCTTCAAAATGTTGACAATAGAAAGTTGGTGAGAGCGGTGGTCTACAGCTTCAAAATGTTGCAATAGAAAGTTGGTGAGAGCGGTGGTCTACAGCTTCAAAATGTTGACAATAGAAAGTTGGTGAGAGCGGTGGTCTACAGCTTTAAAATGTTGAGAACAGAAAGCTGGATCAGAGGACGAGGGCAGAAGCAGAACATTTTACATTAGAGCAAAAGCCCAGCATTCACACCTTCCAGAAGCAGCTTGGATCAGCCCCTCCACATCTGTTGACTGTTGCTAGGTTGTAAAAGGAAGGGCCTGGGAGGGCCCTGGGAGGGGTCAGGTTTTCTGGGACTGCTCCCCACACTGGGAACACTTTCCCCCTTGGGATGAGATCCAGAGTGAACTATGTTGGTTCCAGGAAAGACTGAACCCTTGGTTGTTAACTGAAGCCTACGGATAATTAATTGGATTGCAGCTGCCTCTCTGTACCTCAACCACAGGAGACTTTTTGGTGTAAGTGCGCTTAACAAGAACTTTATAACATAGCACAACACAGCACAACACAGCACAGCACAACACAGCACAACACAACACAGCACAACACAGCACAGCACAGCACAGCACAACACAACATGACACATCACAGCACAACACAGCACAGCACAACACAACACATCACAGCACAACACAGCACAGCACAAAACAGCACAGCACAACACAGCACAACACAGAACAACACAGCAAAACAAAAAACAACACAGCACAACACAGCACAGCACAGCACAACACAACACGACACATCACAGCACAACACAGCACAGCACAACACATCACAACACAACACAGCACAGCACAAAACAGCACAGCACAACACAACACAGCACAGCACAACACAGCACAACACAGAACAACACAGCACAACACAAAACAACACAGCACAACACAGCACAGCACAAAACAACACAGCACAGCACAACACAACACAGCACAACACAACATAGCACAGCACAACACAGCACAACACAGCACAGCACAACACATCACAACACAGCACAGCACAAAACAACACAGCACAGCAAACACAGCACAACACAACACAACACAACACAGCACAACACAGCACAACACAGCATAGCGCAAAACAACACAGCACAACACAGCACAACACAGCACAACACAACACAGCACAACACAGCACAGCACACAACACAGCACAACACAACATAGCACAGCACAACACAACACAGCACAACACAGCACAGCTTAGCGCACAACAACACAGCACAACACAGTACAGCACAACACAGCACAACACAGCACAGCACAACACAACACAGCACAACACATCACAGCACAAAAAGCACAGCACAACACAGCACAACACAGCACAACACAACACAGCACAACACAACACAACAAAGCACAGCACAAAAAGCACAGCACAAAAAGCACAACACAACACAGCACAACACAGCACAGCACAACACAACACAGCACAGCACCGCACAGCACAAATCAGTTGCCACGCGCCACGGAGAAACCTTTGTGCCATAGTGCAACAGTGTCTCCGTGAGTCTAGCATAGGTTTTGTACTGGAAGGGTACTCTTCCAGTACAAAATACTACTCACATACTGTATTTAATTATTTTCCCTCTTTGTATGTGTGCTGTAAAGTGCAGCACATGTAGAAAGTCATCCTTCGTTGCGCCTACTTCAAAAGGGCGCAGTTTTCTGACGCTAAACCCTGTCTACTTTATTTAGTAAATAACTTGAAAGTAACACAAAGCAGTGCATAGCACTGCTTTGCATTACTTGGCGCCAAGGGGGCATACCATGGGTGGTGCATGGGCGTTCCTATGCAACCAGCCAAGTTTCTGATGCTAAACCCAGAGCTTCCCCTTATGATGTCACCGCAGAAGGAAACCACACGTTATTGGTATCTTAGGATGGTGAGTTAGACCCTCACGAAGTTGGGGACGTCTATCGGTGTCAGATATTTGTACATACTACTGTGGCGCTGAGCTAACCCAGGGGGTAGACTGGCGGAGGGTGGGAGATAGCACTACGCATACCACATTCACACTAGTTAGGCCTGGAACTCACATGACCTGCCATGGACACTTCTGTGAGAATAACCAGCACCCTCCAAATAGCATCACCCGCAGTGAAAGGGCTTCAGAGAGAACAAATCTGCCCCCCTTAAATTAAAGAACCTGGGAAGGCCCACGACCTGCCAACATAGAAAGTGACCAAGCAACTGGTGAACGTTGTACTTTACAAATCCCGGAAATAAAAGTTGTTTCCTACTGCGGTGACATCATAAGGGGAAGCTCTCGTTTCAGGTGTGATCCCGACTCATCTACGTTACCAGAGACTTATAGCTTTGTTAATACTTCCATCCATTATCTGTTAAACTTTGGCCATACTTGCATGGGTGTAAAGCTTTGGTAATACCTGGGAATGTGTAAAGCTTTGCTAAGACCTGGGAATGTGTAAAGCTTTGCTAAGACCTGGGAATGTGTAAAGCTTTGGTAATATCTGGGAATGTGTAAAGCTATGGAAATATGTGGGAATGTGTAAAGCTTTGCTAATACCTGGGAATCTGTAAAGCTTTGCTAATACCTAGGAATGTGTAAAGCTTTGGTAATACCTGGGAATGTGTAAAGCTTTGCTAATACCTGGGAATGTGTAAAGCTTTGGAAATACCTGGGAATGTGTAAAGCTTTGGTAATACCTTGGAATATGTAAAGTTTTGGTAATACCTGGGAATGTGTAAAGCTTTGCTAAGACCTGGGAATGTGTAAAGCTTTGCTAATACCTAGGAATGTGTAAAGCTTTGGTAATACCTAGGAATGTGTAAAGCTTTGGTAATACCTGGGAATGTGTAAAGCTTTGGTAATACCTGGGAATGTGTAAAGCTTTGCTAAGACCTGGGAATGTGTAAAGCTTTGCTAAGACCTGGGAATGTGTAAAGCTTTGGGAATAGCTGGGAATGTGTAAAGCTTTGCTAAGACCTGGGAATGTGTAAAGCTTTGGGAATACCTGGGAATGTGTAAAGCTTTGGTAATACCTGGAAATGTGTAAAGCTTTGGTAATACCTGGGAATGTGTAAAGCTTTGCTAAGACCTGGGAATGTGTAAAGCTTTGCTAAGACCTGGGAATGTGTAAAGCTTTGGGAATAGCTGGGAATGTGTAAAGCTTTGGGAATAGCTGGGAATGTGTAAAGCTTTGCTAAGACCTGGGAATGTGTAAAGCTTTAGGAATACCTGGGAATGTGTACAACTTTGGGAATATCTGGAAATGTGTAAACCTTTGGTAATACCTGGAAATGTGTAAAGCTTTAGTAATACCTAGGAATGTGTAAAGCTTTGGGAATACCTGGGGATGTGTTAAGCTTTGGTAATACCTGGGAATGTGTAAAGCTTTGGGAATTCCTGGGAATGTGTAAAGCTTTGTTGAGACCTGGGAATGTGTAAAGCTTTGCTAATACCTAGGAATGTGTAAAGCTTTGGTAATACCTGGGAATGTGTAAAGCTTTGGGAATACCTGGGAATGTGTAAAGCTTTGGTAATACCTGGGAATTTGTAAAGCTTTGCTAATACCGGGGGATTTCTAAAGATTTGTTAATACCTGGGAATGTGTAAAGCTTTGGTAATATCTGGGAATGCGTAAAGCTATGGAAATACCTGGGAATGTGTAAAGCTTTGGTAATACCTGGAAATGTGTAAACCTTTGGTAATACCTGGGAATGTGTAACGCTTTGGTAATACCTGAAAAATATGTAAACCTTTGGTAATACCTGCAAATGTGTAAAGATTTGTTAATACCTGGGAATGTGTAAAGCTTTGGTAATACCTGGGAATGTGTAAAGCTTTGGTAATCCCTGAAAAATGTGTAAACCTTTGGTAATACCTGGGACTGTGTAAAGCTTTGGTAATACCTGAAAAATGTGTAAACCTTTGGTAATACCTGGGACTGTGTAAAGCTTTGGTAATACCTGAAAAATATGTAAACCTTTGGTAATACCTAGAAATGTGTAAAGATTTGTTAATACCTGGGAATGTGTAAAGCTCTGGTAATACCTGGGAATGTGTAAAGCTTTGGTAATACCTGGGACTGTGTAAAGCTTTGGTAATACCTGAAAAATATGTAAACCTTTGGTAATACCTAGAAATGTGTAAAGATTTGTTAATACCTGGGAATGTGTAAAGCTCTGGTAATACCTGGGAATGTGTAAAGCTTTGGTAATCCCTTTCAATGTGTAAAGCTTTGGTAATACCTGGGAATGTGTAAAGCTTTGGTAATCCCTTTGAATGTGTAAAGCTTTGGTAATACTTGCTTTTCTGTAAGGCTTTGGGAATACGTGTGGATCTATTAATGATGGATGTTTTCTGACAGGCACATGGTCCGTGGCATGGCCCACTCTGGCACCACCGCTCACCATGGTTGTGAATGGTGAAATGCGGACCCTGGCGGTCTGCATTGTGGAGGAGCTCGCGTCAGATTCCGTGGACAGCATTTGGTTCTCCGATGGGAACGGGAGTGTACTGGACTCCTTCAGCTACAGTACCTTCAGCAGAGGCGGGGGTGAGGGGGCTGTGACTGCCATCTCCCATCTCAACATCCCAGCCGCTCAGATGGCCACGTGGGAGTCACTGTCGTGCCACGTGGCACAGAAGGATGCCACTGTGGTCCAGCGGAGCCACGCCCTGCACGGCACAGGTAAGGCAGTTTCCTAAAACCAGCAGGACACGTGCATCCAGTCTTGCGCCACAAATGATAGCAGATGGTGTACTTCAGTGCCCCCAAACTGGGGTAAATACTCCCAAACTGAAGTAAGCCCCTCCTTCCAATTGGTTGGGTCACGATGACCCCGAGTTCAGTATTCCAGACCTGGTACCCCCCCATCCGGCAAATAAAGGTAGAATTACCCCAGTACCTTAAGTAAGGAAACCTTGTATCACAGTTCTCATCCCATACCCAGGGGCAGACAGTGAACCCCAAACCCCTAACTGAGGTGAGCTGGTAAGTTCCCTCTTAACCTATATTTAGGAATAGACCCCAATATCTCAAACTGAAAAAGATGGTGCCCAGCCCTGCTTCTATATTTAGGGGGTAGACCCCAGTGTTTAAGCCCGAGTGGAGCTGGAAGCCCTCTTCCCAATGTATATTCAGGGATAGACCCCAATATCTCAAACAGAAAAGAGACGGTGCCGCCCTTCTGTTCTATATTTGGAATAGACCCCAGTATCTCACACTTAGAGTTGGTAGCTCCCCTTCCATTCTATATTAAGGGACAGACCCCAATATCTCAAACTGCCCCCCACCTTCCAGACAGCACTTTAGGACAGACCCCAGCACCTCTGTTCGAACAGAGCCTTTTATCCGAGGGTGCTGCTCCTGCTCCTGTGTTTGCTGCACACACTACTGTGCTGTAGGGGAAAGCAAGCCACGCCCACCCCAGAAGTAGTGAAACCTGGGTTGTTTATTTTCACTACTTCTGTGGTGTAGACCAGACTTCCTTCCTTCACAGAGACCCGGAGCCGAGTCACTGCTGCCTGAGGATGGCAGGGCCAGGGGCCCAGCTATGAACCATACAACGGGTGCAGTGGCACCGGGGCACAGGGTGTGAGGGCCCCACCTGACCCAATTATGGTTCTCTTTTGTCACCAGACAGGGGTCGGGTCCCATATTCATTACCACACCACGGGGCAGGGTGCGCTGTAACAACTGCCACACGTGGCAACAAGCGCCTAGAGGTCTGCAGCCCTCACAGAAGCGCGCTGAAAATGAAACCGTTAGAGGAAGAAATGAAAGGGGGGGGCTGACGAGAAGCAAAGCGCGGTGTAGTAGGGAGAGCTTCGAGGAGCTGTGCTGTACCACAGGGAGTAACCCAGAGTCTGTTTTCTGCAGGCGAAGACTGTGCGAGGGCTGGGACCGACACATACTCCTACCCACAGAGAGGTAAGTGTTTCTTTACCACGCGCGCCAGCATGCCACTTCTAGACACCTGAGGTCCCCAAAAATCCTTCAACAGCCCATTGAAATGTAGTAAAATAGACTCGACTCAGGACTGGAGGTCGGACTATCTTGTATTAATATTTATTTGGCGCTTTCCATACCCCTATGTGCTCTGATTGCATATTTTATATAGCGCTGTATCCAGGTTGTATTGGGCTCAGGGCGCCCTTTGTAGGGCGTGGTTGAAATGCTGTTATTTCTAGTCCTCCCTACTTGGTACGCCGGTGAGGTGTGCGAGGTTTGAACAGCTCAACGGAGGCGTTAAATGGCAGATTTACAGTAAGTCACCTCGCTGCGCTGCGTGAAAGGGCAGGAACATGCTGGGGCAGATTTACAAGCCCCTTGCGCCACTTTTGCGTCACTTTTAACATGGGAAAAGTGACGCAAAAGTGACGCAAGGGGCTTGTAAATCTGCCCCGCTGTATTTAACATGACACAGCGCATTCCTGTCCTTTCCTTGCACTGGCGCACAATGTGCTGCCTTGTGCCAACGCCGGCGCCCTTGCACCATGGCGCAAGGGTCCCTGCCTTAAAAGCAGAATTGATTTTTGTGTAGGAAGGGACATTTTCCTGCACAAAAACAATCCCCTGGGACATTTCCCACTCTGTGTGTGTGCTCCAGAATGCAGCACTCATAAAGGGAAAAACAAGGAAAAATAAGGCTATTTCTCCTCGTTACGCCTCACCTTGGGCAGCGCAGCATTTTGACACAATCTCAAGACTGCCAGTAATGGGAAATCTGGGAATGCACCAAAATCCATCGGTGGATGCTTGGGATTACCAACCCTACACCAAGGGAACGCCTCCCTGGGGCGGTGGATGCTTGGGATTACCAACCCTACACCAAGGGAACGCCTCCTGGGGCGGTGGATGCTTGGGATTACCAACCCTACACCAAGGGAACGCCTCCCTGGGGCGGTGGATGCTTGGGATTACCAACCCTACACCAAGGGAACGCCTCCTGGGGCGGTGGATGCTTGGGATTACCAACCCTACACCAAGGGAACGCCTCCCTGGGGTGGTGGATGCTTGGGATTACCAACCCTACACCAAGGGAACGCCTCCCTGGGGTGGTGGATGCTTGGGATTACCAACCCTACACCAAGGGAACGCCTCCCTGGGGCGGTGGATGCTTGGGATTACCAACCCTACACCAAGGGAACGCCTCCCTGGGGCGGTGGATGCTTGGGATTACCAACCCTACACCAAGGGAACGCCTCCTGGGGCGGTGGATGCTTGGGATTACCAACCCTACACCAAGGGAACGCCTCCCTGGGGCGGTGGATGCTTGGGATTACCAACCCTACACCAAGGGAACGCCTCCCTGGGGCGGTGGATGCTTGGGATTACCAACCCTACACCAAGGGAACGCCTCCCTGCGGCACAGTGGCGCAACGCAGTGATTCCAGCTGTGTTACTCTGGATTTTTCAAGCCATGCTGGGCCACGCAAGCTGGCCTCACGTGGCTTGATAAATCTCACTTAGTAGTTGCATCGCCCTTGCGCCCCTTTGCGTGGCAAGGGCGACGCAACTCTGTGATAAACTGTCCATAAGTGTCTGATGTCGCTGCGCACAAGCATGGAATGCTGTGGAGGTTGCCACAACAGACCCCGTTGTGTATGCATGCACACCAGCGTGGACAGGGTGGGAAGCTTCAACTCCATTCTATATTACTTGTGCATAATTAACGAGCAGAATGCGGTTTTACACTCGAATTTACATGTGTGCTCTGTCACGATGCTATTGTCTTTGAAACGATTTTAATACAAGTGCATTTTCCTGGCTTGTGTTAACTAGCTTCATCTAGGCTTCGATGCCATTTTGCTCAAAATGGACGTGTCACCCTGTCACGTTCACTGCTTATTAATTCTGCCGCACACAGTCAGGCAGAGCCTTGTTTGTTTATTTACATTCACACTGTTCTCGAAGGAAGCTTTCTGACATGGCTCAGTGTCTATCCCTGTCAAGGTCTCCTCTGCCTCCTCGCGGCCTTGCATTCATTCACAATGGGTCACTGTTGGTTTGTAACTGGTTTGTTCTGATCCCTCCAGATGACATTAGGTCAGAAAGGGGCTGAACTAATATATTAAATAGTGGGATAATGCTTAGGTGATAAGGGTGTATGACGCTGAATATGTCTGTGGTTTGATTTGCTGAGAATTGTGGGGCGTATTTACAAGCCCTGTGCGCCCCCCGGTGCATCACTTTCTCCCATATTAAAAGTGGCGCCAGGGGCTTGTGAATAGCTCACACCATGATGAATCTGCAGTTTTCATTCTGCCTTATGCCGTTTCCTATATTAACCCTTGAATGTGGGGGTGAGTCGGAGACTCCCCTGAAGCGCTTGGGTGGTACCCGGGATGCTCTCTGCAGTTCTTTACTGATTTTGCTGCACGTTTGGGACTGAGCATTTCCCCTGGATTTTCCTTTTCTTCTGCACTAACGGTCTTTATAGAGACGATTTATGCCTCTGCATTCTAAAGATCCTGCGGTGTATGCTTTGAATTTTGTAATAAATCATTTAAATGCTTCATTCCGCTCCAAGACTCCCTTATTGAGTCTTAATTGGCTGATTTTTTGGGATGTTGGTTTGTACCTTGTCTTGGGACACATTGCCTCATAAAAATTGAGGTTCAAACCGTTTCTGATCCACCCACTTGTGAGAGTTGATGAGGTGATTTCTGGGGTGTAGAATTTTAGGGGAACCTCCTCTTTCACAACAGTATCAGATGTAGAAGCTGGCATTGGGGGGCATCACTTATGTTTAGAGGGTTATATGGTGTCCACTCACCACTGTCGAAAACTCCCATGGAGGCGCTGTTCGACCACCAATGCAGCGCTATATGGAGAGCGACAGAGGCTCACCCACTGGCGGTAACCAGGGGCGGGTGGGGATGGGGAGACGCTGGAAGGTCTGGCCTATGGCTCTACCTGTCCCTACCTGTCCCTTCCTGTCCTAATCAAGGAAAACACCACAGGCAGATCCCCTATCATTCACCCCCCGGTCGGACGCCCTGATGTAAGCGGTTAAATGACGTTGAAGTATCAGACAGAGCTGAGAGGGTCCATGGGGGGCGGAGTCACCTGCAGAGGAGGGGCTGTGGGTAGGTACAGCCCGGCTCTTGCATTAGAAAGAGGTGGGGAAACTAAGGGAAACGCCTGAGAGAAAAGACCTGCAAAGTAAACATGCTACACCCTGCAGCAGCCATGTCAGCAGCTGAGACATGTCTCTTGTTTTTAGGATTGATAATCACCAGGACAGGCTATAGCTTGTTGATCTGATGTTTTCATTTGGGTTTTTTACTCTTTTTTGGGACAGGAAGAAACTTCTTTTGCTGAGAGAACCTGCTAGTTAGCCCTGCTGTGGCTCTGCCATTGGGTCAGCAATGAGGGTGAAAAGGTGGTCTGCAGTCTGGGTTGTTCAAGTGAGAAGGACGCTTCAGGTGGGACCTGCCTTTTGTCTCTTCCCTGATCTCTGATCAGTGTGCCCATTGAGAAGCCAGGTGCAAACAACTCACAACATGTTGCTCCTCTGTTGTGGGTACGCCAGGCTGGAGACAACACGCTGCGAGGAGCATCACTCTACACAAGGCTGTATCTGGAGGGCTGGCTGGAGAGGACACTTGAAAGACGAACCACCCCAAACTGGCTCTGAAAGTGCAGGCAGAAAATCCACACGCCCGGTCTGCTTTGAATGTATAAAAGTGGAGCCACTGATCCACTTGTGTGTTCTAGTTCCAAGTTCTCTTTGACGAAGGAAGGGAATGATCTGCAGTCAGAGAGGTCTACTGCGCAACCCGAGCCGGTGCAGTAGAGGACTACTGTGCACGGTGCTGCAGGGTACACAGAAGACTACTGCACAACCAGAGCCGGTGCCGTAGAGGACTACTGCGCAACCAGAGCCGGTGCCGTAGAGGACTACTGCGCAACCAGAGTCGGTGCTGCAGGGCACTCAGAGGACTACAGCACAACCCAAGCCGGTGCAGCAGGGTACACGGAGGACTACTGCGCAACTGGAGCCGGTGCTGCAGAGGACTACAGCGCAACCTGTGCTGGTACAGCAGGGTACACAGAGGTCTACTGCGCAACCTGAGCCGCTGCAGCACGGTACACAGAGGTCTACTGTGCAACCCGAGCCTGTGCTGCAGAGGACTACTGCGCAAACAGAGCCGGTGCAGCAGGGTACACAGAGGTCTACTGCACAACCAGAGCCGGTGCTGCAGGGTACACAGAGGTCTACTGCGCAACCCGAGCCGGTGCAGTAGAGGACTACTGTGCACGGTGCTGCAGGGTACACAGAAGACTACTGCACAACCAGAGCCGGTGCCACAGAGTACACAGAAGACTACAGCGCAACCCGAGCCGCTGCAGCAGGGTACACAGAGGACTACAGCGCAACAGAAGCCGGTGCCGCAGAGCATACAGAGGTCTAGTGTGCAATCAGAGCCGGTGTCGCAGAGTACACAGAAGACTACTGCGCAACCAGAACGGGTGCCGCAGAGTACGCAGAAGACTACAGCGCAACCCGAGCTGGTGCAGCAGGGTACACAGAGGGCTACTGCGCAACCCGAGCCGGTGCTGCAGAGGACTACTGCGCAACCGGGGTCGGTGCTGCAGGGTACACAGAGGTCTACTGCGCAACCCGAGCCGGTGCCGTAGAGGACTACTGCGCACGGTGCTGCAGGGTACACAGAGGACTACTGGGTAACTGGAGTCGGTGCCGCAGAGTACACAGAGGACTACTGCGCAACTGGAGCTGGTGCCGCAGAGTACAAAGAGGTCTACTGCGCAACAAGAGCTGGTGTCTGTCTGACAACCAGCATCCCAGAGGTGAGCGGACAACACCTGGAGTTTAGCCTTGCTGAAGCGCTGCACCTCTGAGCTAAGCGATACCAAATGGAATGATGGACGGAGCGTTTGAGCTAATCAAACACTCACCCCCAGTGAACTGATCTGGGTTTAATCCATCATCATTCCTTAGCTCACTCCGCCACCCCAGTTCAGACATGGCCATATGCAAATCAGTCTGACCCTGTGCCTCATGGGAACAGTCCAGCCCGAACTGCCAAGCCATGTCTTCCCTGGACCGGAAACAAGCATCCTGGGACCAGTTTCTGGCTATTCAGCTGTCATCAGCCAGGCTAGCTTGAATCCAGTGGCAAAGTGAGCAAGGGACCCACGTCTGGGCATACCCTGCCAACTTAGGGCGAACAAAGCGATACCAAAGGGGATGATGGACGGAGCGTTTGAGCTAATCAAACACTCACCCCCAGTCAACTGATCTGGGTTTAATCCATCATCATTCTTTAGCTCACTCCACCACCCCAGTTCAGACATGGCCATATGCAAATCAGTCTGACCCTGTGCCTCATGGGAACAGTCCAGCCCGAACTGCCAAGCCATGTCTTCCCTGGACCGGAAACAAGCATCCTGGGACCGGTTTCTGGCATTCCAGCCGTCATCAGCCAGGCTTGCTTGAATCCAGTGGCAAAGTGAGCAAGGGACCCACGTCTGGGCATACCCTGCCAACTTAGCGCGAACAAAGCGATACCAAGGGGCTGCAGGGCACACAGAGGACTACTGCGCAACTGGAGCCGGTGCTGCAGAGGACTACAGCGCAACCTGTGCTGGTGCAGCAGGGTACACAGAGGTCTACTGCGCAACCTGAGCCACTGCAGCAGGGTACACAGAGGTCTACTGTGCAACCCGAGCCTGTGCTGCAGAGGACTACTGCGCAAACAGAGACGGTGCAGCAGGGTACACAGAGGTCTACTGCACAACCAGAGCCGGTGCAGCAGGGTACACAGAGGTCTACTGCACAACCAGAGCCGGTGCTGCAGGGTACACAGAGGTCTACTGCGCAACCCGAGCCGGTGCAGTAGAGGACTACTGCGCACGGTGCTGCAGGGTACACAGAGGACTACTGGGTAACTGGAGTCGGTGCCGCAGAGTACACAGAAGACTACAGCGCAACCCGAGCCGGTGCAGCAGGGTACACAGAGGGCTACTGCGCAACTTGAGCCGGTGCTGCAGAGGACTACTGCGCAACCAGAGTCGCTGCCACAAAGTACACAGAGGACTACAGCGCAACGGAAGCCGGTGCCGCAGAGCACACAGAGGTCTAGTGTGCAATCAGAGCCGGTGTCGCAGAGTACACAGAAGACTACTGCGCAACCAGTACGGGTGCCGCAGAGTACGCAGAAGACTACAGCGCAACCCGAGCTGGTGCAGCAGGGTACACAGAGGGCTACTGCGCAACCCGAGCCGGTGCTTCAGGGTACACAGAGGTCTACTGCGTAACTGGAGTCGGTGCCGCAGAGTACACAGAGGACTACTGCGCAACTGGAGCTGGTGCCGCAGAGTACAAAGAGGTCTACTGCGCAACAAGAGCTGGTGTCTGTCTGACAACCAGCATCCCAGAGGTGAGCGGACAACACCTGGAGTTTAGCCTTGCTGAAGCGCTGTACCTCTGAGCTAAAGCACCTTGAAGCCAACCTAAGTGCCTGAAGGATGGAGCCTACCAACCGTGCAGGAGTGTGTCTGTCCGGGAGTGACGGAAGCAGCCAGGTCCTGGTGCTGTGGGTCCACCAGGCCAAGGAAGACACTGCAGGGAGTGGTCTGTGGGCCTTAGAAGTGCAGGCGCCATCTCCCTAGAAGTGCCACTCTGAGCGGGAATTAAAAATTTGCGAACAGTCGTGACAAGAATTTTCAATTCTATTAAGGACACGGAGGCGAGGATTATGCTTCTCTTTTCTTTGCATTTATTATACAGCAGCCAATAAAAAAACACTTTTTTTTCATTCATAAAACTACAAATCCCATGAGCACTAGGTGCCCCATAACCATAGAGAGTACCCTATATAAGGACTCACAGAGGAAGTCACCTCCTCTTTCTTTGCGTGATCCAGTAGAAACATTAAGTCCAACTTCTTGAGATATCCATTGAATTTTGAACACAGTCTTTAACTGAAACCATCCATTACGGTAACCAATGTTCTAAAGTCCAACCGGGACATTCCAGCTCTCGGTGAGGAAAACTCTGCTAACTGACGCCGCATCTCAAAAGGAGGCAGAAAACTCCAACGAACCCAGGAAGGTGAAGGCAGAATTCCTTACTTGCCATTCGCATCTGAAACCAAAGAGAAATATCCAGTAATAATGGTCACATCCGAATCTGTCGTATATAAAGTACCATTCAATCAGGGTGGGAAACAAGTCAATAATACAATCCAAAACATTGACAGTAAAACTGTAATTCATGACATATGATTCAGTATAACGTAAAACTGTAATTTCATGACATATGATTCAGTATAACGTAAAACTGTAATTTCATGACATATGATTCAGTATAACATATAGACTTGGGTGGGATAATCCTCGCCTCCGTTGTCCTTAATAGAATTGAAAATTCTTGTCACGACTGTTCGCAAATTTTTAATTCTATGTCAGGACAGGAGGCTCCGATTATGCTTGTTCAAAGCTCATCCACCACTACTGATGCCACATCCACAATCGGTTTATAATAAAAAGTTTTAAAGGTGGACTCTGTCGACCAGTCAGCTGCTGTCATTATATCAGCAAGCGTTACTCCCAGAGCATGTGACTTAGAGGCCATAGCCAGAGTGAGCCCCAAACTTAGAAACATCAATACCTGCCTCGCTCATGAGCCAACGGACCCAGCGAGCTAAAGTGGCTGGGGTCACTGGGCGAAACGGTTTTTGTAAAGCAATAAACAGTTGACCCTGCATATTAGAACGAAATTCAGCCGTACTTACCTCATACGCTTTAAGGCATTGAACCACACATAATTTCGGATTATATGGAAAACAAGGATATGAAACCGAGGTGGTATTACACTTGGTACGCCTGGAGACAGTAAAAATGACCCCTTTCGGGGAGAAATGGTGACCAGCTAAATCCAAAGCTCTGATGTCGGACACTCTCTTGCAAGAGACCAAACATAACAGCATGGCCAATTTGGCTGAAATCTGCTTGCATGATAAATATTTGTTAGCAGGCCAGGACTCTAAAAACCGAAGAACCACTGCGACATCCCAAAGGAACGAGTATTTTGGACGTGGGGTTTTGACCATCCGAATCCCTCTTAATAGCTTGCAGACCAAGGGATGCTCCCCCACGGGTCTGCCATCAAGCTGACCATGTCCAGCTGAAATTGCAGATCGAAAGGTATTAACCGTTCTGTACGCGAGACCTGATGAGGCCAGGGAAGCCAAATAATTCATGATCATGGAGACATTTGCTGTAGTGTGATCGGTATCCCGTTGAGCACACCAGCTACACCATTTGTTCCATGCTGATGAATACCGCTTGTGGGTATTATCGGACCAAGCCTGTTTAATGTACGCGGTATCGTCCCCCGAAAGGCCAGGGATCTCCCATCTATCCCTGAAACTCGCCATGCTACCAAAGGGAGTTGTCCTGCTAAGACTAAGGGATGGGGTTGCTTGTGAGGGTCCAGCAACAGGTTCCATGTCTGTGGAAGTAAAAGTGGTACTGCACAAGACATCTCCAGAACCACTAGGAACCAAGCTTGTGCTCTCCACAACGGAGTGACTAGAAGAAGCTCCGTCTTCTGGCGCTTGACCTGCGCCAATACCCTGGGTATCATTACAAATGGTGGGAAGGCATAGCAAAGGCCGGGAGGCCAGACCTGCAGAAACGCGTCCGAGGCAATCGCCTCCGGGTCTGGACGCCAACTGAAAAATTTGGGGAATTGTTTGTTCAGGCGAGATGCGAACAAGTCCAATTGACAAGGCCCCCATGTCTGATTCAGGCAGCGAAAGATGCGCGGATGAAGCCTCCAATCGCTGTAATCGCGCAGGTATCGAGAGTGCCAATCCGCCACCTCGTTTCTGCGCCCTGGGAGATATTCTGCCACAACTGAAATTTTGTGTTGTAGGCAATAGTGCCAGAAATCCTTGGCGATCTCCGCAAGAATCCGTCATTTCGTCCCGCCCAGCTTGTTCACGTATCGGACTGCCGATACGTTGTCCATCCGTAATAGGATACAGCAATCCGTCTTCTGGGGGAAAAGACTGCGAATTGCAAACGAGCCTGCAAGCAGCTCTAGACAGTTGATGTGTAGGGAGAGTTCCTCCGGGGACCACCGCCCCCCTGTCGAAGTCGGACCGCAGCGGGCTCCCCAGCCCCAGCGGCTGGCGTCCGACTCGATCACTATCTCGGGACTTGATCCGAATATGGCCCTGCCATTCCAAGATTCCATGTGGTCTAGCCACCATGTCATCTCCCACCTCGCTTCCTCGGAAAGAGGAATCAATTCTGCATATCCGAGGCCTTTGCGGAGATGCTGGATCTTCAGGCGCAGGAGCGCTCGATAATGCAGGGGTCCCGGAAATATGGCCTGGATCGAGGATGCTAACAGGCCCACTACTCAGGCCACTGTCCTCAAGGATACAATCCGCCTGCTCACAATAAATCTCAATTCTTTCTTGATTGTCCTGATCTTTTGCGTGGGAAGGAGAAGCTGACAGCTCCGAGAATCGACCTGAAAAACCCAGGAATTCTATAGATTGCGTGGGGGACAAAATGGATTTCTGGGGGTTTATCAAGAAACCCAGGCTCTGAAGTAAATTTATTGCCCACTCTAGGTGCATGAATACCAGACGAGGGCAACGGGCCATGATAATGACGTCGTCCAGATAGACTATCAAACGAACCCCCTGAGCTCGCAACGACTCCATGACTGGGCGTAGGAGTTTCGTGAAGCACCAAGGTGCTGACGAAAGTCCAAAGGGAAGGACCTTGTACTCGTAGCAGATGCCCTGCCATAGAAACTGAAGAAACCTCCGATGCGGAGCGTAGATGGGCACTGAAAGATAGGCATCTTTCAGGTCGAGGCGCACCATCCAATCCCCTTCCTGCAGGAGATCCCGCAACAAATGGATGCCCTCCATTTTGAAGTGTCGGTAAATGATCCACCCGTTGAACTCTTTCAAATTCAGGACTAACCTGGAGCCGCCCCCTTTTTTCTTCACTAAGAAAAACCGTGCTGATGAAACCTCGAGGGTGGGGTTGAGTGGCCACGATGGCCCCTTTCTTGAGAAGGGCGACGATTTCGTCTGTAACAAAATCCTGATCTGGACGGGAAAAATGAATGGGAGGAGGAAGGGAGGCCTGGAAAGGAGTACCGTAAAATTCCAGTTTGCACCCCTGAACCGTCTACAAGACCCAAGCATCTTGCGAGATCGTTTGCCATACCTGTTGGAAAGATTGAATGCGACCTCCCAGGACTACTTCTGAAACCAGAATGAGTCTCACCTGTATTTCCGGTGTCATGGTTGTTTCCCTGGTTGTCACCATATCGGCCTCTTCTGAAGCGGTTTCGCCCTCTTCGCGAGGGATAGAAGGAGGAGTTGCCGGAGTTATGATCCTGGTAGCCTCCTCTTTGATGCTGATGTCCACGTGGGGCGCGTTGATTGTATCCACGGCCGAACGACCGCCCTCGATTTCGTCCGGCCCTGGTGAAAACCGGGCGGAAGGCGTGCTTAAGTGATTCCTGCGCCTTATCCAAGCCACTGAAAATGGCCACAAACTTGGTCAACTCCTTTAAAAATGGCTGGCCGAAGAGGAGACCCTGGGCCACGGGACCCGCTTCTGAGGAGGACAACTCTGCCAACTTGGGATCCAATTTGAGGAGGATAGAACGCCTCCTTTCACTTGACATGGCGCAGTTGGCGTTGCCCAATTGGCACACCGCCCGCTGTGCCCACTCGATTAAATCGTCTGGGTCTATCATGGATCCGGATTCTTTAGCCCGATATCCAAGCTCGAGAATCTTTGTAAGAGGTCCAGATAAATCGAGTAATTTATCTTGGCATGTCCGCCAGGCGCGGTCAATGCCCTTCTTGGGATCTTTGGCATATTTCTTTAAATATGTAAGCATCGTAGGGTCCACCTCTGGTGTCTCCGCTATGCGCGCCGCTAAATCCGGCCTCGGGCACTCCGACCGCAGTCGGGCCCTAACGTCCTTATCAAAGGGGCGTCTGAGGTGAGATTGCACATAATCCGCCACTTCCTGCGACGGGAGCCACGCTGTGGAATTTGGATGGACAATGTCCGACGGTTCAAACGTAAGGAGCTTGGGCTGACTGGGGACATCAAGGTGATGCCCCTTCCTAGACTTTTTCGCCGGTTGGGGTGTTTCCTCTTCATCCGACTCTCTGGCTGATGAGGAGTCCCCATTCTCAGCCTGGACGGAGTCAGTAGACTCCTTAGCAGCAGTATAGGCATGGTCATTCGCCAAAGCTTTGGAGAGGCGAGCGAAATCCTCTGCGTGGGGATTGTAACCTTTCTTGTCGCTGGCTGGCGGTTTAGCGCTTGCCGCAGGAATCCACCCCTGCTGGATTGCATATTTACTGAGATGGCGCTTAAGGGGGGCAATCGCTCTTACCAGTGCCGTGTTTACAGAGTGTTGCACCCCTGCATCAAGGGCCTGAACTAGGTCCTGTTCCAGTGAGCCAGATGGCTCCTCCTCCAGGTAATCTTCTTCATAGAAGAATTCCGCCATTGAATGCCAGAAAGGTGTACTGTATTATTGTGGTGCAATCAGAGACTGCTTTAGTATGGAGGAGACACGGGGGGAGAGGAGAAAACCCCCAGACAAGCCAGGCAGAAACAAACAATTTTGTGGTGGAGGGAGGGCTTGTCAAGACCTCTCTAGGCAGAGCCTATGCGTGATTTTACTGCCCTCCTGCTCTAAAATGCATCGGGCGTCACCGGGGACCGTAGGCAGGCTCACAGTTGCAAGTGCAGCTTTCAAATGTACCGCGTTTTCCCGCTTTCGTATTCTGCACGGACAACGCTAATCAGGGAGCTCAAAACGGCCGCCGCGCATGCGCGGAGACGGCGCCTGCCAAACAACAAAAGAGGACTTTGCGCGATCGAGCGACGCGCGGTCCTCGTCCCCAACTCCCACTCCACCTGAAAGTATCGCGGGCGCAATGCGCCCGGTCAGGGAGGCAAAAGCGCTCCCGATCGCGCGTCCAAGAACGAGGATACAACCAAGGAGCCAACAACTAAAATCGTGAGCGCGTTAAAGAAGCGCTCGTTAACCCTCACAATAGGAGTATAACATTAACGACCAAATATAACAAAGCACATAGCATAACCTCAACAGTTACGAAGAGAAACGCATTAGCAAGGCGTTATAGCTCAAATTTAAGGCTAATCCCATACATTACAGAATTATAGAGTAATAAGGGAAAGGGCACTTAACTGGCTGCGGAGCAGCAAAGAAAGAGGAGGTGACTTCCTCTGTGAGTCCTTATATAGGGTACTCTCTATGGTTATGGGGCACCTAGTGCTCATGGGATTTGTAGTTTTATGAATGAAAAAAAAGTGGTTTTTTATTGGCTGCTGTATAATAAATGCAAAGAAAAGAGAAGCATAATCGGAGCCTCCGGTCCTGACATAGAATCACGGATCAATGGCGGACCTCGCTGCCTTGCAGAAAGACAGATCACAGGTCTGACTTGTGCTGAGGACCCCTCGACGCCTTGTACCTGCATTTGCTGAAGGACCCCACGTGGCAGCGTCCCTCTCCCATTCAGTGCCTCCCCAGACCAAGGGCTGCGTCTACATCCGGCGGATCTCCTCCAAGAAGATCTGAGAGTTTTGTTGCCATTTTCCTGCACGCTGACAAAAAGGACAAACAGACCTTCGTTGTGGAGAGACTGCTTCAAAGGGACTTTATTCAACTGAGCACTACTGTTATTGAACTGGGGTATCTCCACCGGAGCCTTGATTCATGCCTCACAAGCTCTCTAACCAGAATGGGCGCCTGTCAAGAGTCAAGAGAGGAGTGGCACCTGGGAAGAGGGGAGGGCGGTATCCCAAAATGCAGCAACTTGAACACCAGGAACATAATTGTGTCTTTTCTGTGAATTATTAAGTTATACATTTGTGCTAAAGTACTTTTCTTTACCAAAGTAAAGCAGTTGGTTGGACAATCAGTTATTGGGCTGCCAGGTGGTTGCTGAGTTCTGAGCTCAAGCACACTCACGCTACCTTCCTGAGAAGCCTTTGATTTCTTGCCATCGCTACCACTGAGAGTCAAGTGCACAAAGGGTTTTATTTGGCCCATTTTGCAGGGCCTAGAAGGGTGCATGCCTGAACATCAGAGGCAAACAACCCCAGGCTCCACGACTGAGGTTCATTAGCCCCTACATGCCCTGTGCCCCTCCTCCCAAACTTGGCCTGGCACGTTCAGTATTTTGAATGATGTTGTGAGCAGTGCTCTTAATATTGCTAGTCAGGTGTGATGTTTTTTGCAGGGTGCTTTAACTTGGCTTCTGGGTGTGTAATTATCAGCAGAACAGTTTCATGTTGAGTGTGGGTGTAGTATTGTTGGCAGGGCGCTTGAGCTGGTTTGCTGATGCAACTGTGGCGGTGCTTGTTATTGTTTGATGGTGCTTGCTCTTGGCCGTGGGTCGTAATGATGTGAGTTACATCGGGTGTTGTAATGTTATTGTGACGATGTGGCTCTTGGCAGTGGGTCGTAATGATGTGAGTTACATCGGGTGTTGTAATGTTATTGTGACGATGTGGCTCTTGGCCGTGGGTCGTAATGATGTGAGTTACATCGGGTGTTGTAATGTTATTGTGACGATGTGGCTCTTGGCCGTGGGTCGTAATGATGTGAGTTACATCGGGTGTTGTAATGTTATTGTGACGATGTGGCTCTTGGCCGTGGGTCGTAATGATGTGAGTTACATCGGGTGTTGTAATGTTATTGTGACGATGTGGCTCTTGGCAGTGGGTCGTAATGATGTGAGTTACATCGGGTGTTGTAATGTTATTGTGACGATGTGGCTCTTGGGCGTGGGTCGTAATGATGTGAGTTACATCGGGTGTTGTAATGTTATTGTGACGATGTGGCTCTTGGGCGTGGGTCGTAATGATGTGAGTTACATCGGGTGTTGTAATGTTATTGTGACGATGTGGCTCTTGGCCGTGGGTCGTAATGATGTGAGTTACATCGGGTGTTGTAATGTTATTGTGACGATGTAGCTCTTGGCCGTGGGTCGTAATGATGTGAGTTACATCGGGTGTTGTAATGTTATTGTGACGATGTGGCTCTTGGCTGTGGGTCGTAATGATGTGAGTTACATCGGGTGTTGTAATGTTATTGTGACGATGTGGCTCTTGGGCGTGGGTCGTAATAATGTGAGTTACATCGGGTGTTGTAATGTTATTGCGACGATGTGGCTCTTGGGCATGGGTCGTAATAATGTGAGTTACATCGGGTGTTGTAATGTTATTGCGACGATGTGGCTCTTGGCCGTGGGTCGTAATGATGTGAGTTACATCGGGTGTTGTAATGTTATTGCGACGATGTGGCTCTTGGCCGTGGGTCGTAATGATGTGAGTTACATCGGTTGTTGTAATGTTATTGCGACGATGTGGCTCTTGGCCGTGGGTCGTAATGATGTGAGTTACATCGGGTGTTGTAATGTTATTGTGACGATGTGGCTCTTGGCCGTGGGTCGTAATGATGTGAGTTACATCGGATGTTGTAATGTTATTGTTTGATGGTGCTTGCTCTTGGCCGTAAGTCGTAATGATGTGAGTTACATCGGGTGTTTGTCAGGGACTGTCCGGGACTATGTCGGGAACACAGTCAGGGACTTGAGCAAGGACTGGGTAGAAAACGTACCGTGCACAGAAAGAGTAGTACAGCGCTGCCCAGGATCACACAAGGAGTCAGAGGAGAAAAAGGGATCCAAAGGGGAAGCCTATACAAGATGGCTAAGACTCAGAAAGGAAGGGCACTCACAAGGCAATTTAGCATTCAGACTAACTACACCCCGGACGGACGTGCAAGACATATATATAATACAACATTAACAATAAAGGGAATGTGGGGTAAAGCACTCAGGAGCTCCACACGGTAAGACTGAAGCTCAGTAAGTTCCTCACCCACAATTGCTGTTACAGATACTGACTGCAAATACCCACATATAGGATATGTTTGAAAAGGCAGGGTCTGTGGAGCTTATACCTATGGTGATGTTATAACTGTAACTCAAAGACAATACTCACAGTGAACAAGAAACACCACCTAGGTAGTCAGCTGTGCCCACGGATCCTGGCGATCAAACAGGAACACGCAAGGCAGTAACAGCAAAGGGGTAGAACTAAACACAAACACAATAGACAAGGAGCTAGCAAGGAGGAGTGCTTAACAGGAAAGGAAGGAAATCACAGGGCACACTTGGCAGAAAGCAGGTAACAAACATACAAGGTAACAGAAGCAAGACAGCAGAATAGAAAGACAGCAAACTAGAACTGGAACCAAGGAAATGAGATGAAAAGCAGGGACTGGAAAAGGATATACAGAAGGGGAGGCTACAAGGTATACTAGAATAGTGCAGGTTCAGGAATCAAGAGAACAAAGTAGCATAGAAGGCAGTGCTGGGGCAGGAACAAGAATTGAGAAAAAGCTCAGGAGTCAAAGTAGCACTGCAGGTAGTGCTAGTTCAGGAACAGGGAAACTGCTGCAGGTCAGGAACAAGGAA
Organism: Calotriton arnoldi; assembly: GCA_963921515.1. Taxonomy (NCBI): domain Eukaryota; kingdom Metazoa; phylum Chordata; class Amphibia; order Caudata; family Salamandridae; genus Calotriton; species Calotriton arnoldi. The sequence continues at coordinate 374,604 of CAWUFW010013766.1, forward strand.
TGCTAAGGCTCAGGAGTCACGGTAGCACTGCAGGCAGTGCTGGTTCAGGAACAGGGAATTACTAAGGCTTCAGGAGTCAAGGTAGCACTGCAGGCAGTGCTAGTTCAGGAACAGGGAATTACTAAGGCTTCAGGAGTCAAGGTAGCACTGCAGGCAGTGCTGGTTCAGGAACAGGGAATTACTAAGGCTTCAGGAGTCAAGGTAGCACTGCAGGCAGTGCTAGTTCAGGAACAGGGAATTACTAAGGCTTCAGGAGTCAAGGTAGCACTGCAGGCAGTGCTGGTTCAGGAAACAGGAAATAGCTACAGCTCAGGAAACAAGGAGTCAAGAGAGCACTGCAAGCACTGCAAATCAGGAACAAGAAATAGCTGAAGCCCAGGAACAGGAACAAAGAATAACTATAGCTCAGGAACTCAGGAAACAAGGTAGCACTGCAGGCAGTGCTAATTCAGGCACAAGGAATAGCTATAGCTCAGGAATCAAGGAACAAGGAATAACTATAGCTCAAGAATCAAGGAATATCAAAACCTCAGGAAACACTGGAAACAAGGATCGGCCTCACCGGTATACAGCTACAATGACCAACACCGGGCTGAAGGGAGCTGGGGCTTAAAAGAGCTCACAGTAATCACATGCATCAGGTGTGAGCAGGCTAGCAGCAGCCAGCCACAGGTGAACTGAATTCCTCCACCCATCCTTGGCCTGCAGGGGTGGAGACAAAGAAGTGAGCAGGGGATTATAGGTAATGGAGTTTCCAGCATGAGCAGACTGGCTTCCACAAAATCCGGCATGGATTGGGAACGGATGTCAATTCCTAAATGATGTCCAAATGCCTGGAAGTCAGGATATGCATACAGGGGAGTGTCTGGAAGCATATTAGAATACTGGAAAGCCCCACAATTTGGCTCCCTGGTGGTGGGAACGAGAGCACAGGGAGTGATTCGTGACTGTGTTGTAATGTTATTGTGACGATGTGGCTCTTGGCCGTGGGTCGTAATGATGTGAGTTACATCGGGTGTTGTAATGTTATTGTGACGATGTGGCTTTTGGCCGTGGGTCGTAATGATGTGAGTTACATCAGGTGTTGTAATGCTATTGTGACGATGTGTCTCTTGGCCGTGGGTCGTAATGATGTGAGTTACATCGGGTGTTGTAATGCTATTGTGACGATGTGGCTCTTGGCCGTGGGTCGTAATGATGTGAGTTACATCGGGTGTTGTAATGTTATTGTGACGATGTGGCTCTTGGGCGTGGGTCGTAATGATGTGAGTTACATCGGGTGTTGTAATGTTATTGTGACGATGTGGCTCTTGGGCGTGGGTCGTAATGATGTGAGTTACATCGGGTGTTGTAATGTTATTGTGACGATGTGGCTCTTGGGCGTGGGTCGTAATGATGTGAGTTACATCGGGTGTTGTAATGTTATTGTGACGATGTGGCTCTTGGGCGTGGGTCGTAATGATGTGAGTTACATCGGGTGTTGTAATGTTAGTGTGACGATGTGGTTCTTGGCCGTGGGTCGTAATGATGTGAGTTACATTGGGTGTTGTAATGTTATTGTGACGATGTGGCTCTTGGGCGTGGGTCGTAATGATGTGAGTTATATTAGATGCTGTGATGTTATTGTGACGATGTGGCTCTTGGGCGTGGGTCGTAATGATGTGAGTTATATTAGATGCTGTGATGTTATTGTGACGATGTGGCTCTTGGGCGTGGGTCGTAATGATGTGAGTTATATTAGATGCTGTGATGTTATTGTGACAGTGCATGTGCTTGTTTGCTGATATTATTTTGGTGGTGCTTGCTCTAGGCTGTGGTTTGTAATAATGAGAGGGTTTTTAAACATATGTTATGCGGATTGTTATAGCTCGCTTATCACCCGAGGGTGATAAGTACTCAACAGTAAGTACAAGTCAATACACATAGCAGAAATGACTGTTAGACAACACACTCCATATGTATTGCATGTTCTATATGTGATTCACACACTGGTCGACATGTGCCTTCCCCTGTCACTCTCAGACAGAATTCCTTCCCATCCCTTCCCCCATTGTCCAACGTGATACCACCAAAAAAATTCTTTATTTGGTCTTTCACAACCATAAAGCACACTACTAAAAATGTCTAAAATATTCAATTACAAAAGTTAAAACAGTGTTACAGAAAATTTTGTTCTCTTTTAAATTTTTACAATGTTTGTGCAAATTTCTATCTCATTTATAAACTTGTTCGCATTTTTTAGTGTCCACTTTTCGTAAAAGGTCATCTATCTAGGCTTAGAGCTTCACCCCATGGCAAAATAAGGTATTTTAATATTCCCCCGTCTAGCAGCACACTACTAAAAAATGTATAAAATATGTCATATACAGAAGTTAAAACAATATTTTGGAAGAATTAATTCATTTTTAAATGTTTACAATGTTAGTGCAGACTTCCATCTCTTTTGTAAACTTATTCGCTTATATTGTATCCACTTTTCGTAAAAGGTTGTCGATCAAAGTTAAAAACTTCACCCCTCGGCAGGTTAGGATGTTTGATGATCCCCACATCCAACATGTTACAGTCTGCCTACAGGTGCGGAGGTTAAGTTCGTTTAAAATCGGTTTTAAAAGCATCCTTCTTGCGTCTTTAACTGTGGAGCAGACACACATCATATGACATATGGATTCTTTATAGTATCCACATAGGCGGCAATTTGCGTTTTGATGTTTACCTTTCCATGTTAGTCGCAAGTCCTTAGTTTCGTGGTCTCCTAACCGGTACAACATAAAGCTCTTTTTTAGTGCAAGTCGAAAATGTGCTGCTAGATAAGCTTGTGGTTTGAGTTTTAGGTAAGAATTTATCACCGTCCATGAGTGTCGACGTTTTCCAGTGTGTTTTTATCTTCCAAGAGGGACAGTTTCTTTGCGGTGGCATTGCACACTCTGTTAAATGCCACTCTTTCCGTCTTACTGTCCCATACCTCCTGGATTCCTAATTCTGCCAGAGCTGATCTTAAATATTCGCCCCATGAATACGGTAGTTTCTGATCAAACTGGGCCTTTATTTCTGTCCAACATAAACTGTTCAGGGATCCGGGTTCCGAAGAACGAAGTTTCTCGCACAGTTTCACGAAAATAGATTTTCTCTGGTATTTCTGATTTTGGAGACCGAATTCCAAGCGGATCTGTGCTGGTGACGCTGCTTTGGGAAGGTTGAAAACGGCTTTGTACACCTTTGTCTGAAGCTCATTTAGAATTTCAATTTCCCGGCCGTGCCATATTTCTAAGCCGTATGCCAGTGTGGGGAGTAATTGTGCTGCCATTACTTTCAAAAGATGGCTATAGGAAGGACAACTCAATTTCTGCTTCAGCTGTTTATATGCAAAAATTAACGTTTGAGCTTTTGCTCTTATTTTCTGTTCAGTGAAGGACGTACATCGGCCCAAATTGATACCCAGATATTTATAAGAGCCGACTTCCTCTATTTGTTCACCCTTTGCAAACCACCTACATTTTCCGGGTCTGGGGCCCGCTAGTTGCACCACCTTTGTTTTTTTCTTATTTATCTCCAGCCCTTGCTGGTCAAAATAGATTATCAGATGGTTAATGACTCTTTTTAACCCAATTGGGGTTTGGCTCATGACCACTATGTCATCTGCATATTGCAGGAACTGTATTTGGTCGTCTGCCAATTTTGGTGATTGGCCATTTATTTTTAACAGATGGGTATGCAGGTCAGCGAGGTTCAGATTGAATAAGCTTGGGGCCAGAACACAACCCTGTTTCAGGCCGTTGGTTATATTGCCGTTGCCATCTCCAAGCTTCACCCTAGCCCAGGTTTCACTATGGAGGGCTACTATGGTGTTGGTTAGTTGGTGTGCTAATCCCCATTCTTTCAATTTCTTCCAGAGTCGATCTCGTGGGACTCTGTCGAAGGCGGATTTTAGGTCGATGTAACATGCAAATAATCCTGATTTCTTTGATATAGCTTTTTCTGTTAGGATTGCCAACGCAACCAAGTTCGTACTTGTGCCCATTCCTTGCCTAAAGCCTGTTTGATATTTAGGAATTATGGCTTTAGCCTCCATCCATGCTTGTAATTGTAATAAAATGCAGGATGCATAGAGTTTAGCCTCAACATCAATCAGGACTATTAGCCTGTAATACCCGGGCTCAGTGCGACTTCCGTGATACACATTCCTTCCATTGTTCGTGGAGCACACATGCCAACATTTTGGAAGAGGAAAGTGGGAGATTCCTAAAACAATAATCAGGAGAATATATTTCTCCCATTGACTGCTATTGTAGCTTGCATCCGGCCCATTGGCATGTATGGGACTTGCAAGTGGGCTGCTGCAGGATCAGATATCAGAAATTCAAGAATAATTGTTTTCCATTCCTGTCAGGATAACAGAGAAATCGATCTGGCAGGCAGAGAAAGCGTGACAAAATTGTTGTGCACTGACCTGCTGGAGCATGTTACTGGAAGGTCACACTCCTAGTCACACAAGATCATCCCCCGCCATCTGAAGCCTGCAGAGGAATCAGGATTTTGCATGCAGGATTCGGGAGACTAGGCTTGAAATCGGTAGTTTCCCGCATGAATCTGGACGGTTGGCATGTATGGTGGAGCTCCCGACAGCCATAACCGTGTCTACTCATCTTCCCAGCCACTCAGACCCCACTTGTACGGGGCTGTCTACACACCATCCTCCCCTGCCGCGATGGAGGCGAAGCCACACCCTCCTCCTGGTCAGCCACTTCAAAAGCCGTGTGTCCAGTGGCAGTTGGTGACCGGCAAAAATGGTGGGGCGACATAAATAGAATACAAAAAAATAAAAACGCATATAAAAATTAAAAAAGAAAATAAATTTACCTTAGCCTGCAGCACGTCCAGTCCTCGGCTCCAGACCCTCTGAGCGCGAGGTCCCGCAGCTCCCACAGATCCTTATCCAATCGAGACGCTGCTCTCATGCTGTTAAACAACATAAATGAAGAGTCTGGATTGGCTGGAGCAGGCTGTCTCAGCGCTTCGAAGAGTACTGGAGGCCTATGTCTAAGACAGCTGGGTTGGACAGTTTGAATTGCACATGTTGGTTTGGCCATAGCAAGGTAGCCGGCCAAACCGACATTCGCAACTCATACTGAAGGAGCCACTCGTCCTTGCGACCGATCAGCAGCAATGACGCACTGGCCAGGCCTCTGCCCTCTCCGTTCGGCAGAAAGCTGGAAAAATAAAATCGTAATGAAATACTTTTATTACCGTTTTTTTCCTAGCTTTCCATGCAGCAGTGTGGGGGTGGGGGTCGGCGCTCCTTTGCTCATATGGAGGAACAGCCGCTAATGTGTGTCCCCCAAGGGTCCAGGTCTTCAGACTTTTCAGTCCTTCCGGGACATTCTAATGTACATTTCCTTTGCCAAATCCCACTCAATGGTGTCTTCCACCCAGAGTGATGTCACCAGATTCCTGGAACCGCTCAGAGTGATGTCACCAGATTCCTGGAACCGCTCAGAGTGATGTCACCGGATTCCTGGAACTGCTCAGAGTGATGTCACAGGATTCCTGGAACTCCCAGATTGATGTCGCTGGATTCCTGGAACCCCTTAGAGTGATGTCACCGGATTCCTGGAACCGCTCAGAGTGATGTCACCGGATTTCTGGAACCGTCCAGAGTGATGTCACCGGATTTCTGGAACCGTCCAGATTGACGTCACCAGATTCCTGGAACCGCTCAGTGTGATGTCACCGGATTTCTGGACCCGTCCAGAGTGATGTCACTGATTCCTGGAACCGCCCAGAGCGATGTCACCGGATTCCTGGAACCAGTCACTCCATGGCTATGCACAGGGCTTTAAGTGAGATGAAAAAACTGGGGGGTCTCTCAAAGGGGCTTGGCCAATGTAATTAAGGGCGTGGCTTAAAAACACGTAAGCTAAAAAGTTGTGCTTAGCGTAGTGTGCCGCCTGACTTGTATTTTGCTGTTTCTGTCATTGCATCCAGATATATGATACAACAAGTAACATCATACCTACAACAAGTCAGGACTATTGGCTTTGTCAATGGTTGTTAGTTGCATAAGATAAATAAGCAGCAACTATGGCTTGTTTATATAATATTGAAAAGGCTTCCACTTAAAGCCCTGGTGACATCATGACAATGTTGCTGCTCCTGAGTTTCAAAAAGAGAAGGGAAATCCAGAGAGAAAATGACTCTTTAAAGGGTTTCCCTTCCCCTTCAACGCTCACCTGGCATGACGTCATGACGTAACCTCTCCACTAGTGAGAAGTGAGCAGTGTGAGCAGCACACACTAGTGAGAAATGAGCAGTGTGAGCAGCGCACATCCATGTGCCTGCTGTCACTGCAGTCCGCCTGTGCCAGGGCACAAAACAGAGCTCGATAGAGACCCTTTTCGAGGCCTCCTTAAAAAAACTGCCGGTGCTCAGCACCGGTGAGACCCGGCCCACTTAAAGCCCGGCTATGCACCTTTTTGCTAACAGCAAAGATAGATAGAGAAGTGTATACTGCATCTTCCCATGCGTTGGTTGTCTTATGGCACCCGGTAGGCACTGCTGTGGGGTAAGTTCAGAGGTGATTCTCTCCCCCCCCCCCAGTCAGCCAATACCACATCACAGCTCCAGGCCAAGTGGAGAAAGTTAGCCTCTCTGGAAGGACGCTGAGCGCCCAGCGTAGATTCTACTCAATTTAATCGAGTGAGATAGGTACAGTGTACATCATTAAAATTAATTCATTTGAATCTCATCTTGCTATAGATCTCCTTAACCAGGGCTTTAGGTGAGATGAAAAAACTGGGGGGGGGGGGTTGGTCTCTCAAAGGGGCGTAGCCGATGTAATTAGGGGCGTGGCTTGACAAGAGGTAAACTAAAGACCCGTACTTAGCCAGTGGGCTGTCTCACTGGTATTTTGCTGCTTCTGTCTTTGTATCCAGATATATGACACAACAAGTAAAATTACACCTAAACAAGCCAGGACTATTGGCTTTGTCAATGGTTGTCAGTTGTGTAATTTAAGTAAGCAACACCTATGGCTTCGTTGTAAAGAACATAAAAAATGTTTAAGTTCTGAAATGTTGAGACTGTGAAAGAACGATAACGAGTCTTTTGAAGTTACATCACAGGCAGTAAAGGGGGCACCGCTGCAGAGGGAAGATTTGTTTTTCACCCTCAGGGTGAGGGCAAAAATAGAGAGGCCGAATGGGACCCGTCTCAGCACCTGCTTTTTAGAACTGCCGGTGCAAAGCACCGGCAGGACCCGGCCCACTTAAAGCACTGCCCCTAACCAATGCACATGTAGCCTTTCAGCAGCTATCCGTGCGCTGATCAACCAGGTCAGCATTCAATGCAGCTCTAGCCGCAAGCTCCTTCCTGGTCTGTCCGCCTGCAGGGCCCTGTACACCCCAGACACCAAGCGTCCACCCTCCCCTCCTTTCAGCAACACCTGGAGGGTCTCTGCGTGGGTGGGGCCTATGGGAACTCCGTCCAGATGTTCCTGGCTGTCCGTACAAAGGGGGCTCCCCGGGAGCAAGTCACCCAGGAAACGGCAGCCCCCTGTCTGTCACTGTGATGGAGATGGTACGGCAGCCCCCTGTCTGTCACTGTGATGGACATGGAATGGCAGCCCCCTGTCTGTCACTGTGATGGACATGGTACGGCAGCACCCTGTCTGTCACTGTGATGGACATGGTACGGCAGCCCCCTGTCTGTCACTGCGATGGACATGGTACGGCAGCCCTCTGTCTGTCACTGCGATGGACGTGGTACAGGAGCCCCCTGTCTGTCACTGTGATGGAGATGGTACGGCAGCCCCCTGTCTGTCACTGTGATGGACATGGAATGGCAGCCCCCTGTCTGTCACTGTGATGGACATGGTACGGCAGCACCCTGTCTGTCACTGTGATGGACATGGTACGGCAGCCCCCTGTCTGTCACTGCGATGGACATGGTACGGCAGCCCTCTGTCTGTCACTGTGATGGACATGGTACGGCAGCACCCTGTCTGTCACTGTGATGGACATGGTACGGCAGCCCCCTGTCTGTCACTGTGATGGACATGGTTCGGCAGCACCCTGTCTGTCACTGTGATGGACATGGTACGGCAGCCCCCTGTCTGTCACTGCGATGGACGTGGTACGGCAGCACCCTGTCTGTCACTGTGATGGACATGGTACGGCAGCCCCCTGTCTGTCACTGTGATGGACATGGTACAGCAGCCCACTGTCTGTCACTGTGATGGAGATGCTACGGCAGCCCCCTGTCTGTCACTGTGATGGACATGGCATGGCAGCCTCCTGTCTGTCACTGTGATGGACATGGTACGGCAGCCCCCTGTCTGTCACTGTGATGGACATGGTACGGCAGCCCCCTGTCTGTCACTGTGATGGACATGGTACAGCAGCCCCCTGTCTGTCACTGTGATGGAGATGCTACGGCAGCCCCCTGTCTGTCACTGTGATGGACATGGCATGGCAGCCTCCTGTCTGTCACTGTGATGGACATGGTACGGCAGCCCCCTGTCTGTCACTGCGATGGACGTGGTACAGCAGCCCCCTGTCTGTCACTGTGATGGAGATGGTACGGCAGCCCCCTGTCTGTCATGTGATGAACATGGCACGGCAACCGCCTGCCTGTCACTGTGATGGACATGATACGCCAGCCCCCTGTCTGTCTCTGTGATGGACATGGTACGGCAGCCCCCTGTCTGTCACTGCGATGGACGTGGTACGGCAGCCCCCTGTCTGTCGCTGTGATGGACATGGTACGGCAGCCCCCTGTCTGTCACTGGTGGACATGATACGCCAGCCCCCTGTCTGTCTCTGTGATGGACATGGTACAGGAGCCCCCTGTCTGTCACTGTGATGGACATGGTACGGCAGCCCCCTGTCTGTCACTGTGATGGACATGGTACAGGAGCCCCCTGTCTGTCGCTGTGATGGACATGGTACAGCAGCCCCCTGTCTGTCACTGTGATGGACATGGCATGGCAGCCCCCTGTCTGTCACTGGTGGACATGATACACCAGCCCCCTGTCTGTCTCTGTGATGGACATGGTACAGGAGCCCCCTGTCTGTCACTGTGATGGACATGGTACGGCAGCCCCCTGTCTGTCATGTGATGGACATGGTACGGCAACCGCCTGCCTGTCACTGTGATGGACATGGTACGGCAGCCCCCTGTCTGTCACTGTGATGGACATGGTACGGCAGCCCCCTGTCTGTCACTGTGATGGACATGGTACAGCAGCCCACTGTCTGTCACTGTGATGGAGATGCTACGGCAGCCCCTGTCTGTCACTGTGATGGACATGGCATGGCAGCCTCCTGTCTGTCACTGTGATGGACATGGTACGGCAGCCCCCTGTCTGTCACTGTGATGGACATGGTACGGCAGCCCCCTGTCTGTCACTGTGATGGACATGGTACAGCAGCCCCCTGTCTGTCACTGTGATGGAGATGCTACGGCAGCCCCCTGTCTGTCACTGTGATGGACATGGTACGGCAGCCCCCTGTCTGTCACTGCGATGGACGTGGTACAGCAGCCCCCTGTCTGTCACTGTGATGGAGATGGTACGGCAGCCCCCTGTCTGTCATGTGATGAACATGGTACGGCAACCGCCTGCCTGTCACTGTGATGGACATGATACGCCAGCCCCCTGTCTGTCTCTGTGATGGACATGGTACGGCAGCCCCCTGTCTGTCACTGCGATGGACGTGGTACGGCAGCCCCCTGTCTGTCGCTGTGATGGACATGGTGCGGCAGCCCCCTGTCTGTCACTGGTGGACATGATACGCCAGCCCCCTGTCTGTCTCTGTGATGGACATGGTACAGGAGCCCCCTGTCTGTCACTGTGATGGACATGGTACGGCAGCCCCCTGTCTGTCACTGTGATGGACATGGTACAGGAGCCCCCTGTCTGTCGCTGTGATGGACATGGTACAGCAGCCCCCTGTCTGTCACTGTGATGGACATGGCATGGCAGCCCCCTGTCTGTCACTGGTGGACATGATACACCAGCCCCCTGTCTGTCTCTGTGATGGACATGGTACAGGAGCCCCCTGTCTGTCACTGTGATGGACATGGTACGGCAGCCCCCTGTCTGTCATGTGATGGACATGGTACGGCAACCGCCTGCCTGTCACTGTGATGGACATGGTACGGCAGCCCCCTGTCTGTCACTGTGATGGACATGGTATGGCAGCCCCCTGTCTGTCTCTGTGATGGACATGGTCCGGCAGCCCCCTGTCTGTCTCTGTGATGGACATGGTACCGCAGCCCCCTGTCTGTCTCTGTGATGGACATGGTACGGCAGCCCCCTGTCTGTCACTGTGAGGGACATGGTACAGCAGCCCCCTGTCTGTCTCTGTGATGGACATGGTACGGCAGCCCCCTGTCTGTCTCTGTGATGGACGTGGTATGGCAGCCCCCTGTCTGTCCCAGTTATGGACACGGTCCGGCAGCCCCCTGTCTGTCCTGTGATGGACATAGTACAGCATCCCCCTGTCTGTCACTGTGATGGACATAGTACGGCAGCCCACTGTCTGTCACTGTGATGGAGATGGTACGGCAGCCGCCAGTCTGTCACTGTGATGGACATGGTACAGCAGCCCCCTGTCTGTCACTGTGATGGACATGGTACGGCAGCCCCCTGTCTGTCATTGTGATGGTCATGGTATGGTAGCCCCCTGTCTGTCACTGATGGACATGGTACGGCTTCCCCCTGTCTGTCACTGGTGGACATGGCACGGCAGCCCCCTGTTTGTCACTGTGATGGACATGGTATGGCAGCCCCCTGTCTATCTCTGTGATGGACATGGTACGGCAGCCCCCTGTCTGTCCCAGTTATGGACACGGTACAGCAGCCCCCTGTCTGTCGCTGTGATGGACATGATACGGCAGCCCCCTGTCTGTCACTGTGATGGACATGGTACGGCAGCCCCCTGTCTGTCACTGTGATGGACATGGTACGGCAGCCCCCTGTCTGTCACTGTGATGGACATGGTACGGCAGCCCCCTGTCTGTCACTGTGATGGACATGGTACGGCAGCCCCCTGTCTGTCACTGTGATGGACATGGTACGGCAGCCCCCTGTCTGTCGCTGTGATGGACATGGTACGGCAGCCCCCTGTCTGTCCCAGTTATGGACACGGTACGGCAGCCCCCTGTCTGTCACTGTGATGGACATGGTACGGCAGCCCCCTGTCTGTCCCAGTTATGGACACGGTACGGCAGCCCCCTGTCTGTCACTGTGATGGACATGGTACGGCAGCACCCTGTCTGTCACTGTGATGGACATGGTACGGCAGCCCCCTGTCTGTCACTGTGATGGACATGGCATGGCAGCCCCCTGTCTGTCACTGTGATGGACATGGTACGGCAGCCCCCTGTCTGTCCCAGTTATGGACACGGTACGGCAGCCCCCTGTCTGTCACTGTGATGGACATGGTACGGCAGCCCCCTGTCTGTCGCTGTGATGGACATGGTACGGCAGCCCCCTGTCTGTCCCAGTTATGGACACGGTACGGCAGCCCCCTGTCTGTCACTGTGATGGACATGATACGGCAGCCCCCTGTTTGTCAATTGTGGTGGATATGGTACAGCAGTACCCTGTCTGTCACTGCAGCCCCTGTCTGTCACTGCGGCCTCCTGTCTGTCACTGTGGCCCCTGTTTGTCACTGTGATGGACATGGTTTTGCTAATGTCACGGAATGACTTCAACACCCACAGCTCCAGATGCCTGGAGAATAGAGGGTGGTGAAGGGCCACCCGTTCCCATACACGGGCAGTGTGGTGCACCACTTCTGGGAGTTCCCCCTCCACCCTTGAACCCCTCATCCGTAGTTCCAGCAGGGGTGATCTGCACATCCCCCATAAGAGGCGGTTTTTCCCATTTGTCGTTGTTTGAAGCCCATTTTGGCGATTGTTGTACGTGTGCCGCGTAGTAGTATAACTCTATGTTGAAGCCTCAACCCGCTGTCCTCCTGATCCAGTTTAGGGGTGTCCAGCACAACACGACTGTGGCAGCCAGTCCTGCGGCAGAGGGCATGGAGAGTTCTGCACAGCGTAGCGGCATCTGGGGAGAAACACCATCTTCGCGATAGCGACCCCACCCATTGTGGACAACGGCAACGTGGTCCAGAAGCAAATGGATGAGTGCAGCCCTTCTATGACCCTCTCTGTGTTATATCGATACTGCTGCTGCGCCGCTCCTGACACTCCTATGCCCAAATATCTAAAACTATCCACCTCCCACCATGGCAGGCCAGGAATGGGTAAGTGCCCCTTCGGATGTCCCGCTCAGCCACCCAAGGGGGAAAAGTATGAGTTTTATTCCTGTTAATCTTAAGCCCCGGCACTGCTCGAAACTCATCTAGCTCCGTCAGTAACTTCGGCAGAGCCTCCCTTGGTAGGGTATCATCTGCGGAGAGGGAGAGCATGTGAGTAGTGTCTTCCAATCGTATCCCAGACCCTCAAGAACTCTCCGAAGGTTCAGAGCAGTGGAGAGAGTGGGTCTCCCTGCCTAGTACCCCGCTCCACCCCCCAATCCTCTTAGATGATTCCTCGCTGCTAACCCTGGCCCTAGGGTCCGTGTATAGCAGATGAACACAAGAACAAAGACTGGTCCAAAGTCCATCCATATGAGGACCTCCAGTAGACAGGACCGGTCTAGTGTATCTAAGGCCTTGGCAATATCACCAGCCACCAGAGACAACTCCATACCTCACCCCTGCAGCGAGTTCAGCACGCGTTAACTGATGTATGTTCATGGATGTACTATGCCCTGGTATAAAGCATCCGCGACCCCTCCACCGACCTCAGGTGTGTAGCCAAGATTTTACAACGGACCTTGGTGTCCGAGTTAATCCTAGTCAGGGGTCTATAGGAGGACACGTCTGAGAGATCTCCCCTGGATTTTTGTATCATGCGAATGAGACCCTCTCGTATAGTGGGAGGCAGCACATCCAGAGCTCGGGCTCCTGAAAAACCTCCAGTAATATTTCACATAGTAAAGGCGCTAAGTGTTGGCAAAAATCCACAGGTAAGCTGTCGCCTCCAAGTGCTTTGATTGCAGACAGTCCCCCAAAGGCCGCTCCCAATTCCTCTAGTGTGATATCTGCATCTTGTTCCGTGCAGACCACCACAGGTACCTGCGGGAGCTCGCCCCCCACTAGAAAGGATGCCACAGACTCTGGGGAAGCCCTTTCTGAACTTTTCTATAAGTCCGCAGGTGTTCCCGAAACGTACACTCAATTTCAGCCTGCATCTTGACTAACGTCCTATCAGGGTGACAAAAGAGTTTCACCGGGGGATCTCCGTCCCACTTTTTAGAATCCAACCAATAGTCTACTGCGCTTGTCCCCCTCCCTATGTAGGCGTTGGAGATACACCCGCAGTCAGTCTATCGAGCCTATCCCACGTCTCGCCCAGGGATCTGTGGGCGTCCAACAGGTCGGTCCCGGGCTCCCTAGACTCATGTTCCACCCTCTGCAGGGTAGCCACATGGGCTTCCTGCGGGGCTAGTTCCCTCTGAAGATGGTGTTTTCCCCATATACGTTTCCCATACATACCCCATGGGATAGCGCCTACATTACCTCCCACGCATTACTCCCTGGAGCCCCAGGTGATGTCCAGGTAAGTGGACATCCTGTCTTGTAAGTCTTGTCTACACTCCGGATCCGTTAACACTCCTGGGGGGAGCCGCCAGACAACAGGCCCTCTGCATCCACCCCCCTTCAAATGCTACCAGCAACGGGTAATGGTCCGACAGAAACCTAGCCAGGTATCCAGCTCTCCCATCACCAGCCCTTGGTGCCATCTGCAGTATTATGCGTCAACGAGTGACTGGAGTATTATTGTGTAGTTGGTGTAATTCTCTCCAGACACCCCTGCTGTCCGCATGGAGCTTCGCCTCTCGAATTCCAGAGACCATGCTGGGTTTGTGTGTTTTTGGAGGGATCTATCCATTTCCCCTTCCAGTATACAATTGAATCTCCCACCCATGACCTTGGGAGGTTTATACGCCCATCAGCAGGTCCTGTATGCAGGGCCGGACTGGATACCGGGCGTTTCCAAGGTGTGCCGGAGAGGTGGGGACGGTTATGTACCCGTGGGGGCTGGTTTTGTACCCGTGGGGGCTGGTTTTGTTACTGGGGGCTGGTTTTGTACCCGTGGTGTACCCGTGGAGGCTGGTTTTGTACCCGTGGGGGCTGGTTTTGTACCCATGGGGGCTGGTTTTGTACCCGTGGGGGCTGGTTTTGTACCCATGGGGGCTGGTTTTGTACCCGTGGGGGCTGGTTTTGTTACTGGGGGCTGGTTTTGTACCCGTGGGGGCTGGTTTTGTACCCATGGGGGCTGGTTTTGTACCCATGGGGGCTGATTTTGTTACTGGGGGCTGGTTTTGTACCCATGTGGGGCTGGTTTTGTACCCATGGGGGCTGGTTTTGTACCCGTGGGGGCTGGTTTTGTTACTGGGGGCTGGTTTTGTACCCGTGGGGGCTGGTTTTCTACCCGTGGGGGCTGGTTTTGTACCTGTGGGGGCTGGTTTTGTACCCATGGGGGCTGGTTTTGTACCCATGGGGGCTGGTTTGTACCCGTGGGGGCTGGTTTTGTTACTGGGGGCCCAGTTTTGCAGCAGTGCTGCAATATCGGTCCACTGTAACAAAAGCGGGAGTGGTGCTTCTCCCTAGCAACCCCCCCACCCCGCTCCCCGGGCATGTTGAGCAGCAATCTGTTCCCAGTCCGGCCATGCCTGTATCCTGTAGAGGTCGTCCTTGTCGTCATTGTTGGGAGGATAGAGATTAAGGATGGAATGTCTCTGCCATCCAACATTCCTTGTAGAAGGACCTACGTTCCCTCCAAATCCACCCGTTTGTGAGCTTGAAGGGTACCCGAGGGCCGCCCAAACAGACCCCCCACCCCCCCGGCATATGCCGAGTGGGTGGAGGGATAGATCTGCCCTCGCTATTTCTTCTTAAGTTTCACTTCCTCTGATTGCATCATGTGTGTTTCCTGCAGACATACAATGCGCACCTTGTTACGTGTGTGGGAGATCCGGACCCGATGGCGCTTCACGTACCTGCCCAATCCCCGCACATTCCATGTTATCAAGTGGTGCGACGGAGCCTTGGTGTGTCTTATATACAGCTATTGGGAGACGAGGCCCCCCCTGCAGGAGTCCCCCCCAGCCACCCGTCAACCAGTCCATCAGAGAACCCATGAGCACCATGACCCAGGCAATCCAGACACGCAACAGCAAACCCCCCCCCCGGCCCCAGAAACCAGCCCCCAGGTAAACAAATCTACTATCATAGTCAAGTGCCTGCCCAAGACCCCAGCCAAATAACCTGTGAACTTTGACCTCACCTGAAGAAGCAAAGGTGTGAACTCAGAGTGATGCACGGTCATGGACAATGCGTGCAGAGGTCGTCCCTCCGTGGCCTTCATCCACACTGGCGGTCAAGTCGCCTCAAAAAAGCCTGTTCCCGAAATGCCCCCTGGGAGGAGCCCTAGTTGTGCGTCTCCCAGTGAGCATGTGGGCACGTCCTGCAGGGTGAGCACTCTGAGTCCAGTTCCGGGACCCCCCCCCCGCCCCCTCAGGGCCTGCTCGGACCTCAGCCTCTGAGGCCTCTGGAACCTAAGTCTCTAGGGCCTCAGCCTCTGGGGTCTCAGTCTCTGGGGCCTCCTCAGCCTCTGGAATCTCAGTCTCTAGGGACTCAGCCTCTGGGGCCTCAGTCTCTGGGGCCTCAGCCTCTGGGGTCTCAGTCTCTGGGCCTCAGCCTCTGGAATCTCAGTCTCTAGGGCCTCAGCCTCTGGGGTCTCAGTCTCTTGGGCCTCCTCAGCCTCTAGAATCTCAGTCTATAGGGCCTCAGCCTCTGGGGTCTCAGTCTCTGGGGCCTCCTCAGCCTCTGGAATCTTAGTCTCTAGGGCCTCAGCCTCTGGGGTCTCAGTCTCTGGGGCCTCCTCAGCCTCTGGAATCTCAGTCTCTAGTGCCTCAGCCTCTGGGGCCTCAGTCTTTGGGGCCTCAGCCTCTGGGGTCTCAGCCTCTGGGGTCTCAGTCTCTAGGGCCTCAGCCTCTGGGGTCTCAGTCTCTGGGGCCTCCTCAGCCTCTGGAATCTCAGTCTCTGGGGCCTCAGCCTCTGGGGTCTCAGTCTCTGGGGCCTCCTCAGCCTCTGGAATCTCAGTCTCTAGGGCCTCAGCCTCTGGGGTCTCAGTCTCTGGGGCCTCCTCAGCCTCTGGAATCTCAGTCTCTAGGGCTTCAGTGTAGGAAGGTGGAATCTGACTGCATGGTTGCCCCCACTTTTTTTTCTGGTGTTTTGCTGGTTTTCGACTTAGTTGGACTGGGACCCTGCTATTCAGGGCCCCAGTTTATCTGTTTTCTCTTTAAAATGGATTCCCTGTACCTTAGGTACACCACAGATTGGATTCTGGGGTGCCCTTATAAGTCCCTAGTATGTGGTATACTATGTACCCAGGGCATAAGTACCCCAGAGGCCTACCAAGGGCTGAAGCATGTATTATGCCACCCCTGGGCAGCCTTCCAAAATGACACCACAGGACTGCTACAGCAGCCTGAGTGAGGTGGTGCATGCACCCCTTACTGAGATATAGGTTCACTATATCTCACCCTATCACTGCACATTTAAACCTATCAGTCACCCCTATGACAGGCCTTATCAATCCTGAAGGCAGGGTGCTTGGTTTTGTGTGAGAGGGTGCCCATGCATGAGCAGAGCCCCTCTGCAGCCTTCGGAATCTATCCTCCGGGGTTGTCTGTGAGGCAGCCTGACCATATACTCTTAAGTGCATTATAACCTAGCGGTAAATGCTAACTTTGGGATGGCTGCACGGAAACATGTCGTGTTTGGTGTCAAACACCTTGGAATCATACCCCCACACCAGTAACTGGTGTGGGAGTATGATCCCACCCTTCTAGAGGGAGAGACATGACAGCACCGGTATACCCGGTACCAGCTAACAGAGCCCTGGCATCACAAAATGGATGCTGCAGCCACAGACACGGGTCTGGCCTCCTGCTGCTGACCGAAACTCCGGCAGGGGAGACCTGGACAATAGGTTTCCTGTCACAGGGAGGTGTTACCACCTCCCAGACAGGCTTTAGTGTATTGGGGCTGGGTGGGTGCACTCTCAGAGTGCTTTGAAGTCCTGCACTGGGGGCACATTTGGTGTCCCTGTGCATAGTCCAGTCAAACCGGTTGCAGGGGCTACCAGCCCCTGCTCTGGCGCAAAACTGGACAAAGGAAATGGGTGTAGCCACCCCTCTTTCCAAACCCTCCCATAGGTGGGTCCCCAGAGTATGTCCAACCCCTTCCTTGGGTATAAGAAAGGAACCCCTGTCTACAAGACTTTAGATTTCCCTGGACGAAACTCTGATATTGAATCCTGGACCTTCGCCGGTCTGTTCAACGCCAGATGACTGAAGAATCTCCCTTGGAGTAAAGGAGTTACTCCCCTGCTTGGCAGGCACCAAAGACGCATCTGCCCGGTCTGCATCTCCGAAGCTCCCGCCGGACGCCAAAGACTTTGCACCCCAGGAGGTGGGTTTCCAGACTTCCCAGAGGCTGACCCAAGTCTCCAGCAAAGCTGAGACCCGTAGCCCTCGTGGGTACCGTGGAACCGGAACCCCTGGACACCGTGCACATTTGCAAGTGCATATGCTTCTCGTTGATCCTTGAGGCTGTGCTTTGGGTTACTTGTAGCCCTGACCCCGAGCAGGGAATCCACCGAAGATTGCTGGCCTACCCACTCCGAGTGACCCGTGGGCCGCCATTTTGTGATTCCTCTCGAGGTCCCTTTGTGATCCCTTGTCCGTCAACTTGTGGGTCCCTGAGAAGGGTAACTTTACTTTAATTGGGCTTTCCTGGTTGCTCCAGATGTGCCCTGACTCTCCATTGCTTGGGGAGTCCCCAGGACCTTGCTGGTCCGCACCGAAGCATCTTTCCTCTTCCTGCGTGGGTTGCTGTTGCCAAGGCTTGTTGTGTCCAATCCAGGCACCGACGCTGCAGCACTCGACATCCTTCATGGGACAGCTCGAATCCAGCTCTTGGTCATTGTCGACGCCTCCTGGTCCTCGTGGCTGAAGAGTCAATCTTCGCCTCTTTGCACCTGAAACACCTGACATCGGTGGGCATTCGACTATCGTGCCCCTGGTCACTGGCTAGTGACCCAGACTCTGTCCCCTCTGCTTTCAGGTTCTTCACATCTTCGATCCAGGCTTGGATCTCTTCGGACACTTCTCATCTTCCCGGCAGCAGCACTTTTCAGCAAGCTGCCATTGAAATCGACGACGCGACCCGACACCATTTGACACCTATGCACCCGGCTTCCCTGGGTGAGGTAACACGAGTACTCCGGTGCTCCCGTGGGTGTTGGCCCTAGAACCATCTAAGTCCAAAAGGGTTTGTTCCTAGTCCACTCCTAAGTGTCCCTAAACTTTAAAACTCTAACCGCGACTTTCCCCATAGAAGCTAACGGAGCTCGCAGCTGTGTTCAAACACTGCACGCGTCCCCTGTGGGTCCCCTGTGTCACTACCTTGGGTGGTTCCTTGGGGTCCCAGCGATTCTACAGGCTCTAGGCCTTGTGTCTAGTCAAGTCGTGGTTCTTATACCACTTTCTTAATATATGGTTTGGTTCGCCCCTAGGGCCTATCGTATATTGTGCTAATTTACTGTGCTATTTGAAGTGTAACATATGTGCTTTGACCTCTAGCCTCATAAAGAGACTAGTAGGGTGTGTTTAGAAATAAATACATATATTTTATATATATACCTGGTGTGGTCTCCTTTCATTTAGCCATTCAAGAGATTATAGACTGGTAAAACAAACAGCTTAACACTCCTTCAAGACTTAGCCTGAAGGCTGCTCTCCATAGCTACCACTAGGATAGCTTTCTATAAAGGTTGTCTTAAACCTATCATCAATAAAGGGTTGTTTGGACTGGTGCAAGGTGCCCACTATAACTAGTGGACAGCATATACCAGGCCAACTTCTCACACTCAGCCTCTGGGGCCTCAGTCTTTGGGGCCTCAGCCTCTGGGGTCTCAGTCTCTAGGGCCTCAGCCTCTGGGGTCTCAGTCTCTGGGGCCTCCTCAGCCTCTGGAATCTCAGTCTCTGGGGCCTCAGCCTCTGGGGTCTCAGTCTCTGGGGCCTCCTCAGCCTCTGGAATCTCAGTCTCTAGGGCCTCAGCCTCTGGGGTCTCAGTCTCTGGGGCCTCCTCAGCCTCTGGAATCTCTGTCTCTAGGGCCTCAGCCTCTGGGGTCTCAGTCTCTGGGGCCTCCTCATCCTCTGGAATCTCAGTCTCTAGGGCCTCAGCCTCTGGGGTCTCAGTCTCTGGGGCCTCCTTAGCCTCTGGAATCTCAGTCTCTAGGGCCTCAGCCTCTTGGGTCTTAGTCTCTGGGGCCTTCTCAGCCTCTGGAATCTCAGTCTCTGGGGCCTCAGCCTCTGGGGTCTCAGTCTCTGGGCCTCAGCCTCTGGGCCTCCTTAGTCCTCAGTATCTTTGGCCTCAATCTCTGGGGCCTCAGTCTCTGACCCCCCCCCCGCCCCCCAGGTCTCCTCAGGCCTCAGCCTCTGGGGCCTCCTCAGGCCTCTGGGGCCTTCCCGATCCCCCCGGGCCTCAGGCCTGAGCCTCACTCTCTGGGACCTCAGTCTCTGGGGCCTCCGGCTCTGGGTCCTCAGCCTCTTGGGCCTACTCAGACTTCTGGGGCCCCTGGGCCTCCTCAGACCTCAGGCTCTGGGGCCTCAGCTTCTAGGTCCACAGCCTCTGGGGCGAATGATGGGAATTACACTGTAATGATAGGAGTTACACTGAGTGTTGTAATGATGTGAGTTACACTGGGTGTTGTAATCATGTGAGTTACACTGTGTGCTGTCATGATGTTAGTTACACTGGGAGTCCTGCAGGTGTGAGTGACACTGGGTGCTGCAATGATGTAATTGACCCTGGGTGTTGTAATGCTGTGAGTTACACTGGGTGCTGTAATGATGTGAGTGACACTGGGTGTTGTAATGCTGTGAGTTACACTGGGTGCTGTAATGATGAGAGGTACACCGAGTGTTGTAATGATGTGAGTTACACTAGGTGTAGTAATGATGTCAGTGACACTGGGTGCTGTAATGATGTGAGGGACACCGTTTATTGTAATGATGTTAGTTACACTGGGTGCTGTAATAATGATAGTTACACTGGGAGTCCTACTGGTGCGAGTGACACTGGGAGCTGTAATGATGTGAGTGACACTAGGTGTTGTAATGCTGTGAGTTACACTGGGTGCTGTAATGATGAGAGGTACACCGAGTGTTGTAATGATGTGAGTTACACTAGGTGTAGTAATGATGTCAGTGACACTGGGTGCTGTAATGATGTGAGGGACACTGTGTATTGTAATGATGTTAGTTACACTGGGTGCTGTAATAATGATAGTTACACTGGGAGTCCTACTGGTGCGAGTGACACTGGGAGCTGTAATGATGTGAGTGACACTAGGTGTTGTAATGCTGTGAGTTACACTGGGTGCTGTAATGATGAGAGGTACACTGAGTGTTGCAATGATGTGAGTTACACTAGGTGTTGTAATGATATCAGTGACACTTGGTGCTGTAATGATGTTAGTTACACTGGGTGCTCCAATTTTGTGAGTTACACTGGGTGCTGTAATGATGTTAGTTACAATGGAAGTCCTACTGGTGTGAGTGACACTGGGTGCCGTAATGGATGTTAGTTACACTGGGTGTTCTAATGATGTGAGTTACACTGGGTGCTGTAATGATGTGTAATAATGTGCATTGAACTGGGTGCTATGATGGATGTGAGTTACACTGGGTGTTATAATGATGTGATTTGCATTGGGTGTTGCAATGATGTGAGTTACACTGCAAGTCATACTGGTGTGGGTTACTCTGGGTGCTGTAATGATGTGAGTTACACTGGGTGCTGTAATGATGTGAGTTACACTGGGTGCTGTAATGATGTGACTTACACTGGGTGTTGTAATGAATGATGTGAGTGACCCTGGATGTTGTAAAGATGTGACTTACACTGGGTGTTGTAAGGATGTGAGTGACCCTGGGTGTAGTAATGATGTGACTTACACTGGGTGCTGTAAGGATGTGAGTTACACTGGGTGCTGTAATGATCTGACTTACACTGGGTGCTCTAATGGATGTGAGTTACACTGGTTGCTGTAATGATGTGAGTTACAATGGGTGCTGTAATGATGTGAGTTACACTGGGTGCTGTAATGATGTGACTTACACTGGGTGTTGTAATGATGTAAGTGACCCTGGGTATTGTAATGATGTGAGTTACACTGGGAGTCATACTGGCAGCCGCGGCCGCTGCAGGTAAGAGCGGTGGGCCAAATTAATTATTTATTTAATTTTCCCTTGTGGTCATCTCTTGAAATCCCCCCACCCCCCCCAGCCGGCCCCACTGCCCCACCGCTCTTACCTGCAGCGGCCGTGGCTGCATACAGGTGTGAGTTACTCTGGGTGTTGTAATGCTGTGAGTTACACTGGGAGTCATACTGGTGTGAGTTACTCTGGGTGCTGTAATGATGTGAGTTACACTGGGTGCTGTAATGATGTGAGTTACACTGGATGTTGTAATGCTGTGAGTTACACTGGTAGTAATACTGGTGTGAGTTACTCTGGGTCCTGTTATGATGTCAGTTACACTGGATGTTGTAATGCTGTGAGTTACACTGGTAGTCATACTGGTGTGAGTTACTCTGGGTGCTGTAATGATGTGAGTTACACTGGGTGTTGTAATGATGTGAGTTACACTGGGAGTCATACTGGTGTGAGTTACTCTGGGTGCTGTAATGATGTGGGTTACTGTGGGTGCTGTGATGATGTGAGTTACACTGGGAGTCATACTGGTGTGAGTTACTCAGGGTGCTGTAATGATGGGAGTTACACTTGATGTTGTAATGCTGTGAGTTACACTGGGAGTCATACTGGTGTGGGTTACTCTGGGTGCTGTAATGATGTGAGTTACACTAGGTGTTGTAATGCTGTGAGTTACACTGGGTGTTGTAATGATATCAGTGACACTTGGTGCTGTGATGATGTTAGTTACACTGGGTGCTGCAATGATGTGAGTTACACTGAGTGCTGTAATGATGTTAGTTACAATGGAAGTCCTACTGGTTTGAGTGACACTGGGTGCTGTAATGGATGTTAGTTACACTGGGTGTTCTAATGACGTGAGTTACACTGGGTGCTGTAATGATGTGTAATAATGTGAGTTGAACTGGGTGCTATGATGGATGTGAGTTACACTGGGTGTTGTAATGATGTGAGTGACCCTCAGTGTTATAATGATGTGAGTTGCATCGGGTGTTGCAATGATGTGAGTTACACTGCGAGTCATACTGGTGTGAGTTACTCTGGGTGCTGTAATGATGTGAGTTACACTGGGTGTTGTAATGATGTGAGTTACACTGGAAGTCATACTGGCGTGAGTTACTCTCGGTGCTGTGATGATGTGAGTTACACTGGGTGCTGTAATGATGTGACTTACACTGGGTGTTGTAATTAATGATGTGAGTGACCCTGGGTGTTATAATGATGTGAATTACACTGGGTGTTGTTAGGATGTGAGTGACCCTGGGTGTAGTAATGATGTGACATACACTGGGTGTTGTAAGGATATGAGTGACCCTAGGTATTGTAATGATGTGAGTTACATAGGGTGCTGTAATGATGTGACTTACACTGGGTGCTCTAATGGATGTGAGTTACACTGGTTGCTGTAATGATGTGAGTTACACTGGGTGCTGTAATGATGTGAGTTACACTGGGTGCTGTAATGATGTGAGTTACACTGGGAGCCCTGCTGGTGTGAGTTACTCTGGGTGCTCTAATGGATGTGAGTTACTCTGGGTGCTGTAATGATGTGAGTGACACTGGGAGTCATACTGGTGTGAGTTACTCTGGGTGCTGTAATGATGTGAGTGACACTGGGTGCTCACATGCCTCTCCCAGGCACCTCGCATGACATCCTGGACCCTGGCGGGTGGTAGGCCCAGGTGTCGCGTGTGATCTGGGGCACATGTAAAGGTGGCCGTGGGCTCCATGCAGAGCACGGACACCCCCCCCCCCAGCAGTGAGAGTTGGATAAAGCAGGTGACAGAGGGAACAGAGTTGTCCTGGCGCAGCTGGTGCGGTTGTGGGCAGAGCAGATGGGCCTGGGGCATTCTCTGCTGTCACCTACTGTGATCTGTGGCATCCCTGTGGTTAGACGGTGGTAAAGGGGTGGGTGGGTCACTTGTGGGTCCCTAGTGGTCTGTGTTCACTTTAGGCAATGAATTGTTTACGTGTCCATATTTATTCCTGGCCAGCCTCTTGATTCAGACATACCTGCTCTTTGAGCAGAGCTCCCAGAAGCCAGGGTAGCGCCTCCTCCTACCTTTTTGGACCGTGGCGCTGCAGCTGTGTGCAGCTGTTGGCAGTTGGCTGTGGCTGGTAACATGCCTGCACACCAAGGGGGAGGGAGGCAGGGCAAGGGTGGGAGTGGGAGTGGGGGGTGCTATGTAATCCTCAGAGCACCTTTTACCTTCACACGCTCTAGTTTTCATTAAAGCTGTTTTGACTCTAATTGAGTGAATACTGAGTGAGTTACGGCGAGAGCTCTGCGGCAGAGCTCAGTTCACTACGCACTGTGTGAGTGACGGGATCACTTTCTATTTTCAATAATCCTGGGAGACTGTCCTTGAGTGGTCCAGGCCCTTCGTCCCGGTGACTCAAGAGGGTAGGTGGGGAGTCTGAGAGCAGCACTTACTCTGGAGCGGCACTCATTCCAGAGCGGCGCTCACTCTAGAGCAGCTCTCACTCTGGAGCGGCACTCATTCTGGACCTGCACTCACTGTAGAGCGGCACTCACTCTATAGAGGCTTCTACTGTAGAGCGGCACTCACTCTGGAGTGGCACTCTCTCTAGAGCGGCACTCACTCCAGAGTGGCACTCATTCTAGAGAGGCTCTCACTATAAAGCTTTGCTCACTCTAGAGCGGTACTCACTCCACAGCCACACTCACTCCAGACCAGTACTCACTCTAGAGCACTGCTCATTCTAGAGCAGCCCTCACTCCAGAGCAGCACTCACTCTAGAGCGGCACTCACTCTAGAGCAGTGCTCACTCGAGAGGGGCGCTCACTGTAGAGCGGCACTCACTGTAGAGCGGCACTCTAGTGTGCCATTCACTCTAGTAGGACACTCACTCTAGAGCGACACTCACAGTAGAAAGGCACTCACTCCATAGAGCCTCTCACTCTAGAGAAGCGCTCACTGTAGAGCGGCACTCACTCCGGAGCAGCATTCAATCTAGAGAGGCTCTCACTGTAGAACAGCACTCACTCTAGAGCGGCACTCACTCCAGAGCAGCACTCATTATAGAGAGGCACTCACTCCAGAGTGGCACTCATTCTAGAGCAGCACTCACTCCAGAGCAGCACTCATTCTAGAGAAGCTCTCACTGTAGAGCTTCGCTCACTCTAGAGCCGCACTCACTATGGAGAGGCACTCACTCTAGTGTGTCACTAACTAATGAGTGGCACTCACTCTAGAGAGGCTTTTACTGTAGAACAGCACTCACTCTAGAGGGGCACTCACTCTAGAGCAGCAATTACTCTATATTGGCACTCACTCCAGAGCAGCACTCCCTGTAGAGCGGCACTCACTCTAGAGCAGCACTCACTCTAGAGTGGCACTCACTTTAGAGAGGCTCTCACTCCAGAATGGCACTCATTCTAGAGCGGCACTCACTCTAGAGAGGCACTCATTCCAAAGAGGCACTCACTCTAGAGCAGCACTCTCTGTTGAGAGGAACTCACTCTAGAGTGGCACTCATTCTAGGGCAGCACTCACTCTACAGCAGCGCTCACTCTAGCGCAACACTCACTCTAGAGTGACACTCACTTTAGAGCGGAATTCACTGTAGAAAGGCACTCACTCTAGAGAGGCATTCACTCTAGAGCAGCACTCCCTGTAGAAAGGCACTCACTCTAGAGCGGCACTCAATCTAGAGAGGCTCTCACTCTAGAGCAGCTCTCACTCGAGAGGGGCGCTCACTGTAGAGCGGCACTCACTGTAGAGCGGCACTCACTCTAGTGTGCCATTCACTCTAGTAGGACACTCACTCTAGAGCGACACTCACAGTAGAAAGGCACTCACTCCATAGAGCCTCTCACTCTAGAGAAGCGCTCTCTGTACAGCGGCACTCACTCCGGAGCAGCACTCAATCTAGAGAGGCTCTCACTGTAGAACAGCACTCACTCTAGAGCGGCACTCACTCCAGAGCAGCACTCATTATAGAGAGGCACTCACTCCAGAGTGGCACTCATTCTAGAGCAGCACTCACTCCAGAGCAGCACTCATTCTAGAGAAGCTCTCACTGTAGAGCTTCGCTCACTCTAGAGCCGCACTCACTATGGAGAGGCACTCACTCTAGTGCGTCACTAACTAATGAGTGGCACTCACTCTAGAGAGGCTTTTACTGTAGAACAGCACTCACTCTAGAGGGGCACTCACTCTAGAGCAGCAATTACTCTAGATTGGCACTCACTCCAGAGCAGCACTCCCTGTAGAGTGGCACTCACTCTAGAGCAGCACTCACTCTAGAGTGGCACTCACTTTAGAGAGGCTCTCACTCCAGAATGGCACTCATTCTAGAGCGGCACTCACTCTAGAGAGGCGCTCATTCCAAAGAGGCACTCACTCTAGAGCAGCACTCTCTGTTGAGAAGAACTCACTCTAGAGTGGCACTCATTCTAGGGCAGCACTCACTGTACAGCAGCGCTCACTCTAGCGCAACACTCACTCTAGAGTGAGACTCACTTTAGAGCGGAATTCACTGTAGAAAGGCACTCACTCTAGAGAGGCATTCACTCTAGAGCAGCACTCCCTGTAGAAAGGCACTCACTCTAGAGCGGCACTCACTCTAGAGAGGCTCTCACTCCAGAATGGCACTCATTCTAGAGCGGCACTCACTCTAGAGAGGCACTCACTCTAGAGAGGCACTCACTCTAGAGCAGCACTCACTGTAGAGAGGAACTCACTCTAGAGTGGCACTCATTCTATGGCAGCACTCACTCTACAGCAGCACTCACTCTAGCGCAACACTCACTCTAGAGTGACACTCACTCTAGAGCGAAATTCACTGTAGAGTGACATTCACTCTAGAGAAGCTCTCACTCTAGAGCGGCACTCACACTAGAGAGGCTTTCACTGTAGAACAGCACTCGCCCTAGAGCGGCACTCACTCTAGAGCGACATTCACTCTAAAATGACACTCACTCCAGAGCGGCACTCACAGTAGAAAGGCACTCACTCTAGAGTGGCACTCATTCCATAGAGGCTCTTACTCTAGAGCAGCGCTTATTGTAGAGTGGCCCTCACCCTAGAGAGGCACTCACTCTAGAGCGGCACTCACTCTGGAGCAGCACTCACTCTAGAGCGGCATTCACTCCAGAGTGGCACTCATTCTAGAGAGGCTCTGACTGTAAAGCTTTGCTCACTCTAGAGCAGCACTCACTCTAGAGCAGAACTCACTCCACAGCCACACTCACTCTAGAGCAGCACTCACTGTAGAGCGGACCTCACTCCAGAGTGGAACTCACTCTAGAGAGGAACTCAGTCTAGAGAGGAGCCCACTCTAGAACTGCACTAACTCTAGAGAGGCTCTCACCCCAGAGTGGCACTCATTCTAGAGCAGCACTCACTCTAGAGCGGCACTCACTCCAGAGCGGCACTCATTCTAGAGAGGCCCTCACTATAGAGCTTCGCTTACTCTCGAGAGCCTCTAACTGAAGAGCAGCACTCACTCCAGAGCAGCACTCACTTTAGAGAGGCTCTCACTCTAGAGCAGCACTTACTGTAGAGGGTCACTCACTCCAGAGCGGAACTCACTCTAGAGAGGAACTCAGTCTAGAGAGGACCCCACTCTAGAGCTGCACTAACTCTAGAGAGGCTCTCACTCCAGAATGGCACTCATTCTAGAGCAGCACTCACTCTAGAGCAGCACTCCCTGTAGAGAGGCTCTCACTCTAGAGCAGCACTCAATCTAGAGAGGCTCTCACTCCAGAATGGCACTCATTCTAGAGTGGCACTCACTCTAGAGAGGAACTCACTCTAAAGAGGCACTCACTCTAGAGCAGCACTCACTGTAGAGAGGAACTCACTCTAGAGTGGCTCTCACTCTAGAGTGACACTCACTCTAGAGCGGAATTCACTGTAGAGAGGCACTCACTCTAGAGCAGTGCTTACTATATAGCGCCACTCACTCTAGAGCAGCACTCACTCTAGAGAGGGACTCACTCCAGAGCAGCACTCACTCTAGAGCGGCACTCACTCTAGAGGCTTCCACCATAGAACAGCGCTCACTCTAGAGCGGCACTCACTCTAGAGAGGTACTTCCTCTAGATTGGCACTCACTCCAGAGCAACATTCACTCTAGAGTGGCACTAACTCTAGAGCAGCACTCACTGTCAAGCAGGACTCACTTGAGAGTGGCCCTCACTGTAGAGCAGCACTCACTCTAGAGTGGCTCTCACTCTAGAGTGGCACTCACTCTAGAGAGGCTCCCACTCTAGAGCGGAACTCCCTCTAAAGTGGCACTCACTCTAGAGTGGTACTCACTCTAGAGAGGCTCTCACTCTAGAGTGGCACTCACTCTAGACCACCAATCACTCCAGAGCAGCACTCACTCTAGAGCACCACTAACTTTAGAGAGGTTCTCAACTGAAGAGCAGCACTCACTCTAGAGTGGCACTCACTATAGAGCAGCAGTCACTTTAGAGCAGAACTCACTCTAACAATGGCTCCCACTGTAGAGCAGTGCTCACTTTAGACCACCAGTCACTCCAGAGCAGCACTCACTCTAGAGCACCACTCACTTTAGAGAGGTTCTCACTGAAGAGCAGCGCTCACTCAAGAGCGGCACTCACTCTAGAGCAGCAGTCACTCCAGAGCAGCACTCACTCTAGAGCACCACTCACTCTAGAGAGGCTCTCACTCCAGAGTGGCACTCACTCTATAGCAGCGCTCATTCTAGAGCGGTACTCGCTCTGGAGGGGCACTCACTGTAGAGAGGATCTCAGTGTAGAACAGCACTCACTCGAGAGTAGCACTCACTCCAAAGCAGAACTCACTCTAAAAATGGCTCTCACTGTAGAGCAGCGCTCATTCTAGAGCGGCACTTACTCTAGAACAGCACTCACTCTAGAGAGGCTCTCACTGCAGAGCAGTGCTCACTCTAGAGCGGCACTCACTCTGGAGCGGCACTCACTCTAGAGAGGCTCTCACTGTAGATTTGCACTCACTCGAGAGCGGTTCTCAGTGTAGAGCAGCACTCATTCTAAAGCAGCACTCACTGTAGGACAGCACTCACTGTAAAGCAACGCTCACTCTAGAGCGGCCATCACTGTAGAGCAGCGCTCATTCTAGAGCGGCACTCACTTACTCCCCTACCCATATAGCCACTAAGGCAGCCACTGATGTCATTTGAGATGTCATCACTGATGTCATCAGTGATGCCATCAGGGATGTCACTGTCCATGTCATGATTGATGTATTATGTGAGGCCATAAGCTATGCATCGCAGGGGCGTAAGTAATAGTTAACTCAGGTAACTATAACTGCTGAGTTTTACTTGTTCTGTATGAGTGAAATCTAAACCTAACTATAGCGTCCCTGCAACAATTTTTTCAGTGAATATATATATATTACCTACTGGAGGTCGCCAGTAGGTAGTTATAGTTAGGACCTAGTTTCCATGGGAAAAGCGTTTTTTGTTTCCCCAATAACTTTGGCGTCGTTTGACGAATCTTCGCGAAATTTTCAAACCTAGTGGCCCGCTCCGGTCAGCTCCTGTCTTGAAAGTTTTGGGGTGATTCGTCAAGCGGGGGCCGAGAAAAAAGGGGGGTCCCAAAATGCATTTTCCCCATGTTAATTTCCATAGGAAACTTTAGACAAAGCTACAGCCCGAACTGCTGAAAGGAATTACACCAAATTTGGCAAATTTAATTTCTCAGTAGTTGCTGAGAAATTAAAGAAAGAAAAAATGTATATATCTGAGCCCCGAGGAGGGTTTGCGAACCCTCCCGGGCACGAGCTTCACTCTGATTGGCTGCTAACACTCCAAACCAGGAAGTGTTGGCAGCCATCTTGTGACTCAGTAGAGTCACAAGAAAACAGTGAAAAAGAGGTTAAAAAAGAAGAAAAGGAGGCAGGGTAGAAACACCCTGACCCCCTAGGCCTGCTCAGGGGGTCCCACAAGGACCCCAGGGCCAAAAAAAGCATTTTTTTTTTATAATTTCGGCGGAATTTGCGTTGGGGTCGTGAATCCTGCCGAAATTTTTTTTTAAATGAAGCGCGGGCTCCCGTGCTTCATTTTAATGAGGCCCCTGGGTGGGCCAGGTCCAGGGGGCATTGTCAAAAAAACTAATAGCAGGGGGCCGCAGGGGCCCCCGCAGCCCCGGGGACCGCCACCTCCCCGGGGCGTTTAAAAAAAATAATGCATGGGGGGTCCCACCCCCCCACACTGCCCCAGGAACCGCCACCTCCCCAGGGCTTTATCTATTGTATGCGGGGGCACACAGCCCCCCCGCAGCCCCGGGGACCGCCACCTCCCCGGGCTGTGTTTGTTTTAAAAAAAAAAAAGAAGTGTGGGGGCGCAAGAGCCCCCCACACGCCCCGGGAACCACCACCTCCCCGGGGCAATCTTTATTTAAATGCGGGGGTCCGTTACGGACCCCCAAGCCCCGGGGACCACCACCTCCCCGGGGCTTTAGAAACGTTGAGAGGGGGTCCGCGCGGCCCCCCTCCTGGAGCCCTTGATGGCCCTGGGGACCACCACCCCACAGGGCCGGCTCCTGTAGTGTCCCGGGGTGCCCACCCCAGGACACTGCTGTTTGCTATGACAGGGCGGGAGCACGGCTCCCGCCCTGTCATAGCAAACGCTGCTTTGCTTCCTTGAAGCGAGAGCAGGGAAATGCGACTAATAGGTAAAGAAGTGTTTGCAATGTAATAGGTTTCACATTTGCGAGCATTAGAGCTATTGGCTCAAAAGTTTTTTACTGATGTTTTTTGGAGTGGAGTGGATGTACGTTGTGTGTGGTGGAATTATGTGGTATGTTGTGCAGTGAAATTATGTGGATAGAAAGTATGTGGTATTTAGTGTATAGGAATTATGTAGAGTGGAATTATGTGTTATGGAGAGTAATTATGTGGTATGGTAGTCTGTGTTGTGGAGTGGTAACCTCAGGTTTAGTCTTCATCGTTTCCATAGAAGCTCAACTATGAACTCAGTGAGACAAAAAAAGAAGGAATCACTGAGGAGCACTTGTGGACCTAGTCAGAGGTATGAGCAGGGCCACTGGAACTATGTGACTGTTTGGCTGCACCGACTTTCGCACAATTATAAATTTTCTGCATTAGCCACATAATTCACATCTGCTCCCTAATCTGCAGATTTGAACAAAAAAAGCCTTGTTTCTAGCTGAAACGGGTCAAACGTTACCAAAAAATGCAGCGACAAGTATTACAGCGTGGTGGAAGGCCATTTGCAAACCTAGAATTGTCACGTGTTACTTATTGCTAAATGTGGGTGTTAAATTGGTACTAATAGTGTGCAAGCCACTCTTGCTTCCCTCTGCGCCTCTCTAGCCTCTTTCTGCATTTCTTTTGCTTCTTTCTGCACGTTTCTTTCTTTTTCTGCACTTTTCTTGACCTCATTCCGCAAATCTCATGCACTTTCTGCACCTCTCTTCCCTCTTTCTGCACATCTGTTGCCTCTTTCTGCACTCGTCTTCCCTCTTTCTGTACCTTTCCTGCCTGTTTTTGCATCTCATTGCTTCTTTCTGCACTTTTCTTGCTTCTTTCTACACCTCTGTTGCTTCTTTCAGCAATTCTGTTGCCTCTTTGTGCACTTGTCTTGCCTGTTTCTGCACTTCTCTTGCCTCTTTCTGCACCCCTGTTGCTTCATTCTGCACTTTCCATGCTTCTTTCTGCACCTGTCTTCCTTCTTTCTGCACCCCTGTTGTCTCTTTATGTACCTCTTTTGCCTCTTTCTGCACTTTTCTTGATTTTTTCTGCAGTTCTCTTCCCTCTTTCTGCACGTCTGTTGCCTCTTTCTGCACCTCATTTGCTTCTTTCTGCACCCCTGTTGTCTCTTTCTGCACTCGTCTTCCCTCTTTCTGGACCTTTCCTGCCTGTTTTTACATCTCACTTGCTTTTTTCTGCACTTTTTTTGCTTCTTTCTACAGCTCTGTTGCTTCTTTCACTAATTCTCTTGCCTCTTTGTGCACTTCTCTTGCCTGTTTCTGCACTTCTCTTGCCTCTTTCTGCACCCCTGTTGCTTCCTTCTGCACTTTCCATGCTTCTTTCTGAACCTGTCTTGCTTCTTTCTGCACCTTTCTTGTCTCTTTATGTACCTCTTTTGCCTCTTTCTGCACTTTTCTTGCCTTTTTCTGCACCTCTCTTCCCTCTTTCTGCACGTCTGTTGCCTCTTTCTGCACCTCATTTGCTTCTTTCTGCACCCCTGTTGTCTCTTTCTGCACTCGTCTTCCCTCTTTCTGTACCTTTCCTCCCTGTTTTTGCATCTCACTTGCCTGTTTCTGCACTTCTCTTACTTCTTTCTACACCTCTGTTGCTTTTTTCAGCAATTCTCTTGCCTCTTTGTGCACTTCTCTTGCCTATTTCTGCACCTCTCTTGCCTCTTTTTGCACCTCTGTTGGCTCTTTCTGCACCTCACTTGCTCCTTTCTACACTTCTCTTGCCTCTTTCTGAATCCCTGTTGCTTCATTCTGCACTTTCCATGCTTCTTTCTGCACCTGTCTTGCTTCTTTCTACACTCCTGTTGTCTCTTTATGTACCCTTTTGCCTCTTTCTGCACTTTTCTTGCGTTTTTCTGCACCTCTCTTCCCTCTTTCTGCACGTCTGTTGCCTCTTTCTGCACCTCATTTGCTTCTTTCTGCATCCCTGTTGTCTCTCTCTGCACTCGTCTTCCCTCTTTCTGTACCTTTCCTGCCTGTTTTTGCATCTCACTTACCTCTTTCTGCACTTTTCTTGCTTCTTTCTGCACTCCTGTTGTCTCTTTATGTACCCTTTTGCCTCTTTCTGCACTTTTCTTGCGTTTTTCTGCACCTCTCTTCCCTCTTTCTACACCCCTGTTGCTTCTTTCAGCAATTCTCTTGCCTAGTGCACTTCTCTTGCCAGTTTCTGCATATCTCTTGCCTCTTTTTGCACCTCTGTTGTCTCTTTCTGCACTCGTCTTCCCTCTTTCTGTACCTTTCCTGTCTGTTTTTGCATCTCACTTGCCTCTTTCTGCACTTTTCTTGCTTCTTTCTACACCTCTGTTGCTTCTTTCAGCAATTCTCTTGCCTCTTTGTGCACTTCTCTTGCCTGTTTCTGCACTTCTCTTGCCTCTTTCTGCACCCTTGTTGCTTCATTCTGCACTTTCCATGCTTCTTTCTGCACCTGTCTTGCTTCTTTCTGCACCCCTGTTGTCTCTTTATGTACCTCTTTTGCCTCTTTTGCACTTTTCTTGCCTTTTTCTGCACCTCTCTTCCCTCTTTCTGCACGTCTGTTGCCTCTTTCTGCACCTCATTTGCTTCTTTCTGCACCCCTGTTGTCTCTTTCTGCACTCGTCTTCCCTCTTTCTGTACCTTTCCTGCCTGTTTTTGCATCTCACTTACCTCTTTCTGCACTTTTCTTGCTTCTTTCTACACCTCTGTTGCTTCTTTCAGCAATTCTCTTGCCTCTTTGTGCACTTCTTTTGCCTCTTTCTGCACTTTTCTTGCTTCTATCTACACCTCTGTTGGTTCTTTCAGCAATTCTCTTGCCTCTTTGTGCACTTCTCTTGCCTGTTTCTGCACTTCTCTTGCCTCTTTCTGCACCGCTGTTCCTTCATTCTGCACTTTCCATGCTTCTTTCTGCACCTGTCTTGCTTCTTTCTGCACCCCTGTTGTCTCTTTATGTACCTCTTTCTGCACTTTTCTTGGCTTTTTCTGCACCTCTCTTCCCTCTTTCTGCACGTCTGTTGCCTCTTTCGCACCTCATTTGCTTCTTTCTGCACCCTTGTTGTCTCTCTATGCACTCGTCTTCCCTCTTTCTGTACCTTTCCTGCCTGTTTTTGCATCTCACTTGCCTCTTTGTGCACTTTTCTTGCTTCTTTCTACACCTCTGTTGCTTCTTTCAGCAATTCTCTTGCCTCTTTGTGCACTTCTTTTGCCTCTTTCTGCACTTTGCTTGCTTCTTTCTACACCTCTGTTGCTTCTTTCAGCAATTCTCTTGCATGTTTCTGCACCTCTCTTGCCTCTTTTTGCACCTCTGTTGGCTCTTTCTGCACCTCACTTGCTCCTATCTACACTTCTCTTGCCTCTTTCTGTACCTTTCCTGTCTGTTTTTGCATCTCACTTGCCTCTTTCTGCACTTTTCGTGCTTCTTTCTACACCTCTGTTGCTTCTTTCAGCAATTCTCTTGCCTCTTTGTGCACTTCTCTTGCCTGTTTCTGCACTTCTCTTGCCTCTTTCTGCACCCTTGTTGCTTCATTCTGCACTTTCCATGCTTCTTTCTGCACCTGTCTTGCTTCTTTCTGCACCCCCTGTTGTCTCTTTATGTACCTCTTTAGCCTCTTTTTGCACTTTTCTTGCCTTTTTCTGCACCTCTCTTCCCTCTTTCTGCACGTCTGTTGCCTCTTTCTGCACCTCATTTGCTTCTTTCTGCACCCCTGTTGTCTCTTTCTGCACTTGTCTTCCCTCTTTCTGTACCTTTCCTGCCTGTTTTTGCATCTCACTTACCTCTTTCTGCACTTTTCTTGCTTCTTTCTACACCTCTGTTGCTTCTTTCAGCAATTCTCTTGCCTCTTTGTGCACTTCTTTTGCCTCTTTCTGCACTTTTCTTGCTTCTATCTACACCTCTGTTGCTTCTTTCAGCAATTCTCTTGCATGTTTCTGCACCTCTCTTGCCTCTTTTTGCACCTCTGTTGGCTCTTTCTGCACCTCACTTGCTCCTATCTACACTTCTCTTGCCTCTTTCTGCACCCCTGTTGGTTCATTCTGCACTTTCCATGCTTCTTTCTGCACCTGTCTTGCTTCTTTCTGCACCCCTGTTGTCTCTTTATGTACCTCTTTTGCCTCTTTCTGCACTTTTCTTGCCTTTTTCTGCAGTTCTCTTCCCTCTTTCTGCACGTCTGTTGCCTCTTTCTGCACCTCATTTGCTTCTTTCTGCACCCCTGTTGTCTCTTTCTGCACTCGTCTTCCCTCTTTCTGTACCTTTCCTGCCTGTTTTTGCATTTCACTTGCCTCTTTCTGCACTTTGTTTGCTTCTCTCTAACCTCTGTTGGTTCTTTCAGCAATTCTCTTGCCTCTTTGTGCACTTCTCTTGCCTGTTTCTGCACTTCTCTTGCCTCTTTCTGCACCGCTGTTCCTTCATTCTGCACTTTCCATGCTTCTTTCTGCACCTGTCTTGCTTCTTTCTGCACCCCTGTTGTCTCTTTATGTACCTCTTTCTGCACTTTTCTTGGCTTTTTCTGCACCTCTCTTCCCTCTTTCTGCACGTCTGTTGCCTCTTTCGCACCTCATTTGCTTCTTTCTGCACCCTTGTTGTCTCTCTATGCACTCGTCTTCCCTCTTTCTGTACCTTTCCTGCCTGTTTTTGCATCTCACTTGCCTCTTTGTGCACTTTTCTTGCTTCTTT
This sequence comes from Calotriton arnoldi, assembly GCA_963921515.1. Taxonomy (NCBI): domain Eukaryota; kingdom Metazoa; phylum Chordata; class Amphibia; order Caudata; family Salamandridae; genus Calotriton; species Calotriton arnoldi. Next base: position 409,308 of record CAWUFW010013766.1, read on the forward strand.
CTACACCTCTGTTGCTTCTTTCAGCAATTCTCTTGCCTCTTTGTGCACTTCTTTTGCCTCTTTCTGCACTTTGCTTGCTTCTTTCTACACCTCTGTTGCTTCTTTCAGCAATTCTCTTGCATGTTTCTGCACCTCTCTTGCCTCTTTTTGCACCTCTGTTGGCTCTTTCTGCACCTCACTTGCTCCTATCTACACTTCTCTGGCCTCTTTCTGCACCCCTGTTGGTTCATTCTGCACTTTCAATGCTTCTTTCTGCACCTGTCTTGCTTCTTTCTGCACCCCTGTTGTCTCTTTATGTACCTCTTTTGCCTCTTTCTGCACTTTTCTTGCCCTTTTCTGCAGTTCTCTTCCCTCTTTCTGCACGTCTGTTGCCTCTTTCTGCACCTCATTTGCTTCTTTCTGCACCCCTGTTGTCTCTTTCTGCACTCGTCTTCACTCTTTCTGTACCTTTCCTGCCTGTTTTTGCATCTCACTTGCCTCTTTCTGCACCTTTCTTGCTTCTTTCTACACCTCTGTTGCTTCTTTTAGCAATTCTCTTGCCTCTTTGTGCACTTCTCTTGCCTGTTTCTGCACTTCCCTTGCCTCTTTCTGCACCCCTGTTGCTTAATTCTGCACTTTCCATGCTTCTTTCTGCACCTGTCTTGCTTCTTTCTGCACCCCTATTGTCTCTTTATGTACCTCTTTTGCCTCTTTCTGCACTTTTCTTGGCTTTTTCTACATCTCTGTTCCCTCTTTCTGCACGTCTGTTGCCTCTTTCTGGACCTCATTTGCTTCTTTCTGCACCCGTGTTGTCTCTTTATGCACTCGTCTTCCCTCTTTCTGTACCTTTTGTTTGAGAGTAGGATCTGCTTCACATGGGTACCCCCACTGTTTGCTGATGCTTCACTGTATTTTGACTTTAGTCTGGCTGGGGCCCTGCTATTCAGGTCCCCAGCCTAGCTGCTTCCTCTCTAAATGGATTCCAAGTACCTTAGGTACTTCACTGATTGGATTCTGGGGTGCCCTTATAAGTCCCTAGTATATGGTATACTATGTACCCAGGGCATAGGTTCCCCAGGGGCCTACCAGGGGCTGAAGCATTTATTGTGCCAACCCTGGAAGGCCCTCCAAAATGACACCACAGGTCTGCTACTGCAGCCTGGGTAAGGTGGTGCATGCACCCCTTACAGTGGTATAGGCTACCTATATCACTACATATATGCACACATATAAACCTATAAGTCACTCCTATGGCAGGCCTTATCATTCCTGAAGGCAGAGTGCTTGGTTCTTATGTGAGAGGGTGCCCCTGCATGAGCAGAGCCCCTCTGCAGCATTCGGAGACCCTTCTCTGATGCTGTTTGCAGTGCAGCCTGACCATATACTCTTAAGTGCATTATAACCTCGCGTTAAATGCTAACTTTGGGATGGCTGCACGGAAACATGTCGTGTTTGGTGTCAAACATCTTGGAATACTACCCCCCCGCCAGTTCTGGCGGCGGGGGTAGCATTCCACCCTTCTAGAGGGAGAGACATGTGCCAACTGGCATACCCGGTATTAACTTTACAGAGCCCTGGCATCACAAAATGGATGCTGCAGCCACAGACACGGGTCTGGCCTCCTACTGCTGACCGAAACTCCAGCAGGGGAGGCCTGGACAATAGGTTTCCTGTTGCAGGGAGGTGTAACCACCTCCCAGACAGGCTGATGTGTATTGGGGCTGGGTGGGTGCACTCTCAAAGTGCTTTGAAGTCCAGCACTGGGGTCACATTTGGTGTCCCTGTGCATACCCCAGTTCAAACCGGTTCAGGGGCTTCCAGCCCCTGCTCTGGCACGAAACTGGACAAAGGGAATGGGTGTAACCACCCCTCTTCCCTGACCCTCCCATAGGTGGGTCCCCAGAGAATGTCCAACCCCCTAACTTTGTATAAGTATGGGACCCCAGTCCTTAGGACTTTAGATTACCCTGGACGAAACTCTGAAGCCGAATCCTGGACCTTCGACGCTCTACTTTAAGATTAGAGGACTGAAGAATCTCCCTTGGGGTCAAGGAGTGACTCCCCTGCTTGGCAGGCACCTAAGAAGCAATTGTCTGGATTGCATCACTGAAGCTCCCGCCGGACGCCGAAGTCTTTGCAACACCAGAGGTGGATTTCCAGACTTCCCCGAGGCTGCCCTGAGTCCCCAACAAAGCTGAGGCCCGTAGCTGTCGTGGGTAACGTGGAACCGTGACCCCTGGGCACTGAGTACTTTTGTAAGTGCATCCTCTTCCTGGTCTCCCACGAAGTTGTGCTTTGGGCTCCGAGTAGCCCTCGCCTCCAGCACCAACTGCACTGAATATCACTGGCCTCCACTCCACGAGTGTCCCGTAAGCCAGCTCTAAGTGCGTCCACTCGAGGCTCCTTCGCGGTCGCTAGTCTGTTGGCTAGTGGGCCCACCCGAAAGCAACTCTTCTTTTTCTTGGTCTTCCCTGGTTGCTCCAGATGTGCCCTGACTTACCCTCACTGGGTGAGTCCCTCAGACCTTGCTGGTCTGCATCACCGTCCTTTCTTCATTTCCACGAGACTTGCCGTTGCCAAGGCTTGTTGGGTTCAATCCGGTCGCCAATACCGCAGCAGGCGACAAACGTTGTGGGAAAGCTCGAATCCAGCTCCTGGTTGTCGTCAACGCCTCCTGGACCTCGTGGCTGAAGAGTCAAGACGACTGTCAACCTACCTGAAGCACTCGACATTGGTGGGCATCTGCTCATCGCCTTCCTGGTCACTGGCTAGTGACCCAGACTCTGTCCCCTCTGCTTTCAGGTTCTTCAGATCTTCGATCCACCTGGGATCCACCCGAAAACTTTCGACTTGGCCGCCAGCAGCACTTTGCCGCAGATCGCCATTGAAAATGACGACGAAACCCGACCTCGAAAGACACCTATGCACCCGGCTACCCTGGGTGAGGTAACTCGAGTACTCCGGTGCTCCCGTGGGTATAGACTCTAGAACAACCTAGGTCTAAAGGGGTTTGCTCCAAGTCCTCCTCTAAGTGTCCTTTTTCTTTAAAACTCCAACCGCGACATTCCCCATAGAAGTCAACGGCGGCTCGCGGCTGTGTTCTCACACTGCACGCGTCCCCCGTGGGTCCCCTGTGTCACTACCTTGGGTGGTTCCTTGAGGGCCAAGCACTTCTACAGGCTGTAGGCCTTGTGTCTAGTTCAGTCGTTGTTCTTATACCACTTTATTGGTATATGGTTTGGTACGCCCCTAGGGCTCAAACGTGTATTTGTGCTATTACTGTTGATTACTGACTTGTAACGTATGTACTTCGAACTCTAGCCTCATAAAGAGACTAGAGGGGTGTGTTTAAGACTAAATACATATATTTTATATATATACCTGGTGTGGTCCTCTTTCATTTGGTCACTCAAGAGATTATAGACTCGTAAAACAAGCTGCTTTACATTCCTTCAAGACTTAGCCTGAAGGCTGCTCTCCATAGCTACCACTAGGATAGCTTTCAATAAAGGTTGTCTTTAACCTAATTCCAATTTGGGGTTGTTTGGACTGGTGCAAGGTGCCCACTATAATTAGTGGACAGCATATACCAGGCCAACTTCTCACAAACACAAGCACTTATAAATTCACCATGCACTCTCCTTGCAGTACTCTAATCATCCAGTCACTACCCATGTACTCATGCAATGACCCAGGCACTAACACATGCACTGCTACAATCCCCTGAGCACTACTGATGCAGCCCAGCCATCTCCTTGTCACTACCCATGCACTCCTCCAATCACCCAGCCAGTTCCATGTCCTTATCTAATCACTGCGCCAAAACACAAGCACTTATAAATTCACCATGCACTCTCCTTGCAGTACTCTAATCACCCAGTCACTACCCATGTACTCATGCAATGACCCAGGCACTAACACATGCACTGCTACAATCCCCTGAGCACTACTTATGCAGTCCAGCCATCTCCTTGTCACTACCAATGCACTCCTCCAATCACCCAGCCAGTTCCATGTCCTTATCTAATCACTGCGCCAAAACACAAGCTCTTATAAATTCACCATGCACTCTCCTTGCAGTACTCTAATCATCCAGTCAGTACCCATGTACTTATGCAATGACCCAGGCACTAACACATGCACTGCTACAATCCCCTGAGCACTACTGATGCAGTCCAGCCATCTCATTGTCACTACCCATGCACTCCTCCAATCACCCAGCCAGTTCCATGTACTTATCCAATCACTCTGCCAAAACACAAGCACTTATAAATTCACCATGCACTCTCCTTGCAGTTCTCTAATCGTCCAGTCACTACCCATGTACTCATGCAATGACCCAGGCACTAACACATGCACTGCTACAATCCCCTGAGCACTACTGATGCAGTCCAGCCATCTCCTTGTCACTACCCATGCACTCCTCCAATCACCCAGCCAGTTCCATGTACTTATCCAATCACTGCGCCAAAACACAAGCACTTATAAATTCACCATGCACTCTCCTTGCAGTACGCTAATCATCCAGTCACTACCCATGTACTTATGCAATGACCCAGGCACTAACACATGCACTGCTACAATCCCCTGAGCACTACTGATGCAGTCCAGCCATCTCCTTGTCACTACCCATGCACTCCTCCAATCACCCAGCCAGTTCCATGTCCTTATCTAATCACTGCGCCAAAACACAAGCACTGATAAATTCACCATGCACTCTCCTTGCAGTACTCTAATCATCCAGTCAGTACCCATGTACTTATGCAATGACCCAGGCACTAACACATACACTGCTATAATCCCATGAGCACTACTGATGCAGTCCAGCCATCTCATTGTCACTACCCTTGCACTCCTCCAATCACCCAGCCAGTTCCATGTACTTATCCAATCACTCCGCCAAAACACAAGCACTTATAAATTCACCATGCACTCTCCTTGCAGTACTCTAATCATCCAGTCACTACCCATGTACTTATGCAATGGCCCAGGCACTAACACATGCACTGCTGCAATCCCCTGAGCACTACTGATGCAGTCCAGCCATCTCCTTGTCACTACCCATGCACTCCTCCAATCACCCAGCCAGTTCCATGTCCTTATCTAATCACTACGCCAAAACACAAGCACCTATAAATTCACCATGCACTTTCCTTGCAGTACTCTAATCATCCAGTCACTACCAATGTACTCATGCAATGACCCAGGCACTAACACATGCACTGCTACAATCCCCTGAGCACTACTGATGCAGTCCAGCCATCTCCTTGTCACTGCCCATGCACTCCTCCAATCACCCAGCCAGTTCCATGTCCTTATCTAAACACTGTGCCAAAACACAAGCACTTATAAATTCACCATGCATTCTCCTTGCAGTACTCTAATCATCCAGTCACTACCCATGTATTTATGCAATGGCCCAGGCACTAACACATGCACTGCTGCAATCCCCTGAGCACTACTGATGCAGTCCAGCCATCTCCTTGTCACTACCCATGCACTCCTCCAATCACCCAGCCAGTTCCATGTCTTTATCTAATCACTGCGCCAAAACACAAGCACTTATAAATTCACCATGCACTCTCCTTGCAGTACTCTAATCATCCAGTCACTACCCATGTACTCATGCAATGACCCAGGCACTAACACATGCACTGCTACAATCCCCTGAGCACTACTGATGCAGTCCAGCCATCTCCTTGTCACTGCCCATGCACTCCTCCAATCACCCAGCCAGTTCCATGTCCTTATCTAATCACTGCGCCAAAACACAAGCACTTATAAATTCACCATGCACTCTCCTTGCAGTACTCTAATCATCCAGTCACTACCCATGTACTCATGCAATGACCCAGGCACTAACACATGCACTGCTACAATCCCCTGAGCACTACTGATGCAGTCCAGCCATCTCATTGTCACTACCCATGCACTCCTCCAATCACCCAGCCAGTTCCATGTACTTATCCAATCACTCCGCCAAAACACAAGCACTTATAAATTCACCATGCACTCTCCTTGCAGTACTCTAATCATCCAGTCAGTACCCATGTACTTATGCAATGGCACAGGCACTAACACATGCACTGCTGCAATCCCCTGATCACTACTGATGCAGTCCAGCCATCTCCTTGTCACTAACTATGCACTCCTCCAATCACCCAGCCAGTTCCATGTACTTATCCAATCACTCCGCCAAAACCCAAGCACTTATAAATTCACCATGCACTCTCCTTGCAGTACTCTAATCATCCAGTGAGTACCCATGTACTTATGCAATGACCCAGGCACTAACACATGCACTGCTACAATCCCCTGAGCACTACTGATGCAGTCCAGCCATCTCCTTGTCACTGCCCATGCACTCCTCCAATCACCCAGCCAGTTCCATGTCCTTATCTAATCACTGCGCCAAAACACAAGCACTTATAAATTCACCATGCACTCTCCTTGCAGTACTCTTATCATCCAGTCACTACCCATGTACTCATGCAATGACCCAGGCACTAACACATGCACTGCTACAATCCCCTGAGCACTACTGATGCAGTCCAGCCATCTCCTTGTCACTACCCATGCACTCCTCCAATCACCCAGCCAGTTCCATGTCCTTATCTAATCACTGCGCCAAAACACAAGCACTTATAAATTCACCATGCACTCTCCTTGCAGTACTCTAATCATTCAGTCACTACCCATGTACTTATGCAATGACCCAGGCACTAACACATGCACTGCTACAATCCCCTGAGCACTACTGATGCAGTCCAGCCATCTCATTGTCACTAACCATGCACTCCTCCAATCACCCAGCCAGTTCCATGTACTTATCCAATCACTCCGCCAAAATACAAGCTCTTATAAATTCACCATGCACTCTCCTTGCAGTACTCTAATCATCCAGTCACTACCCATGTACTCATGCAATGACCCAAGCACTAACACATGCACTGCTACAATCCCCTGAGCACTACTGATGCAGTCCAGCCATCTCCTTGTCACTACCCATGCACTCCTCCAATCACCCAGCCAGTTCCATGTACTTATCCAATCACTCCGCCAAAACCCAAGCACTTATAAATTCACCATGCACTCTCCTTGCAGTACTCTAATCATCCAGTGAGTACCCATGTACTTATGCAATGACCCAGGCACTAACACATGCACTGCTACAATCCCCTGAGCACTACTGATGCAGTCCAGCCATCTCCTTGTCACTGCCCATGCACTCCTCCAATCACCCAGCCAGTTCCATGTCTTTATCTAATCACTGCGCCAAAACACAAGCACTTATAAATTCACCATGCACTCTCCTTGCAGTACTCTAATCATCCAGTCACTACCCATGTACTCATGCAATGACCCAGGCACTAACACATGCACTGCTACAATCCCCTGAGCACTACTGATGCAGTCCAGCCATCTCCTTGTCACTGCCCATGCACTCCTCCAATCACCCAGCCAGTTCCATCTCCTTATCTAATCACTGCGCCAAAACACAAGCACTTATAAATTCACCATGCACTCTCCTTGCAGTACTCTTATCATCCAGTCACTACCCATGTACTCATGCAATGACCCAGGCACTAACACGGGCACTGCTACAATCCCCTGAGCACTACTGATGCAGTCCAGCCATCTCCTTGTCACTGCCCATGCACTCCTCCAATCACCCAGCCAGTTCCATGTCCTTATCTAATCACTGCGCCAAAACACAAGCACTTATAAATTCACCATGCACTCTCCTTGCAGTACTCTAATCATTCAGTCACTACCCATGTACTTATGCAATGACCCAGGCACTAACACATGCACTGCTACAATCCCATGAGCACTACTGATGCAGTCCAGCCATCTCATTGTCACTAACCATGCACTCCTCCAATCACCCAGCCAGTTCCATGTACTTATCCAATCACTCCGCCAAAATACAAGCTCTTATAAATTCACCATGCACTCTCCTTGCAGTACTCTAATCATCCAGTCACTACCCATGTACTCATGCAATGACCCAAGCACTAACACATGCACTGCTACAATCCCCTGAGCACTACTGATGCAGTCCAGCCATCTCCTTGTCACTACCCATGCACTCCTCCAATCACCCAGCCAGTTCCATGTACTTATCCAATCACTCCGCCAAAACCCAAGCACTTATAAATTCACCATGCACTCTCCTTGCAGTACTCTAATCATCCAGTGAGTACCCATGTACTTATGCAATGACCCAGGCACTAACACATGCACTGCTACAATCCCCTGAGCACTACTGATGCAGTCCAGCCATCTCCTTGTCACTGCCCATGCACTCCTCCAATCACCCAGCCAGTTCCATGTCTTTATCTAATCACTGCGCCAAAACACAAGCACTTATAAATTCACCATGCACTCTCCTTGCAGTACTCTAATCATCCAGTCACTACCCATGTACTCATGCAATGACCCAGGCACTAACACATGCACTGCTACAATCCCCTGAGCACTACTGATGCAGTCCAGCCATCTCCTTGTCACTGCCCATGCACTCCTCCAATCACCCAGCCAGTTCCATGTCCTTATCTAATCACTGCGCCAAAACACAAGCACTTATAAATTCACCATGCACTCTCCTTGCAGTACTCTTATCATCCAGTCACTACCCATGTACTCATGCAATGACCCAGGCACTAACACGGGCACTGCTACAATCCCCTGAGCACTACTGATGCAGTCCAGCCATCTCCTTGTCACTGCCCATGCACTCCTCCAATCACCCAGCCAGTTCCATGTCCTTATCTAATCACTGCGCCAAAACACAAGCACTTATAAATTCACCATGCACTCTACTTGCAGTACTCTAATCATCCAGTCAGTACCCATGTACTCATGCAATGACCCAGGCACTAACACATCCACTGCTACAATCCCCTGAGCACTACTGATGCAGTCCAGCCATCTCATTGTCACTACCCATGCACTCCTCCAATCACCCAGCCAGTTCCATGTACTTATCCAATAACTCCGCCAAAACACAAGCTCTTATAAATTCACCATGCACTCTCCTTGCAGTACTCTAATCATCCAGTCACTACCCATGTACTCATGCAATGACCCAGGCACTAACACATGCACTGCTACAATCCCCTGAGCACTACTGATGCAGTCCAGCCATCTCCTTGTCACTACCCATGCACTCCTCCAATCACCCAGCCAGTTCCATGTACTTATCCAATCACTGCACCAAAACACAAGCACTTATAAATTCACCATGCACTCTCCTTGCAGTACTGTAATCATCCAGTCACTACCCATGTACTTATGCAATGACCCAGGCACCAACACATGCACTGCTACAATCCCCTGAGTACTACTGATGCAGTCCAGCCATCTCATTGTCACTTCCCATGCACTCCTCCAATCACCCAGCCAGTTCCATGTACTTATCCAATCACTCCGCCAAAACCCAAGCACTTATAAATTCACCATGCACTCTCCTTGCAGTACTCTAATCATCCAGTCAGTACCCATGTACTTATGCAATCGCCCAGGCACTAACACATGCACTGCTGCAATCCCCTGAGCACTACTGATGCAGTCCAGCCATCTCCTTGTCACTACCCATGCACTCCTCCAATCACCCAGCCAGTTCCATATACTTATCCAATCACTCCGCCAAAACCCAAGCACTTATAAATTCACCATGCACTCTCCTTGCAGTACCGTAATCATCCAGTCACTACCCATGTACTTATGCAATGACCCAGGCACCAACACATGCACTGCTACAATCCCCTGAGTACTACTGATGCAGTCCAGCCATCTCATTGTCACTTCCCATGCACTCCTCCAATCACCCAGCCAGTTCCATGTCCTTATCTAATCACTGCGCCAAAACACAAGCACTTATAAATTCACCATGCACTCTACTTGCAGTACTCTAATCATCCAGTCAGTACCCATGTACTCATGCAATGACCCAGGCACTAACACATCCACTGCTACAATCCCCTGAGCACTACTGATGCAGTCCAGCCATCTCCTTGTCACTACCCATGCACTCCTCCAATCACCCAGCCAGTTCCATGTCCTTATCTAATCACTGCGCCAAAACACAAGCACTTATAAATTCACCATGCACTCTCCTTGCAGTACTGTAATCATCCAGTCACTACCCATGTACTTATGCAATGACCCAGGCACCAACACATGCACTGCTACAATCCCCTGAGTACTACTGATGCAGTCCAGCCATCTCATTGTCACTTCCCATGCACTCCTCCAATCACCCAGCCAGTTCCATGTACTTATCCAATCACTCCGCCAAAACCCAAGCACTTATAAATTCACCATGCACTCTCCTTGCAGTACTCTAATCATCCAGTCAGTACCCATGTACTTATGCAATGGCCCAGGCTCTAACACATGCACTGCTGCAATCCCCTGAGCACTACTGATGCAGTCCAGCCATCTCCTTGTCACTACCCATGCACTCCTCCAATCACCCAGCCAGTTCCATATACTTATCCAATCACTCCGCCAAAACCCAAGCACTTATAAATTCACCATGCACTCTCCTTGCAGTACTCTAATCATCCAGTGAGTACCCATGTACTTATGGAATGACCCAGGCACTAACACATGCACTGCTACAATCCCCTGAGCACTACTGATGCAGTCCAGCCATCTCCTTGTCACTACCCATGCACTCCTCCAATCACCCAGCCAGTTCCATCTCCTTATCTAATCACTGCGCCAAAACACAAGCACTTATATATTCACCATGCACTCTCCTTGCAGTACTCTAATCATCCAGTCACTACCCATGTACTCATGCAATGACCCAGGCACTAACACATGCACTGCTACAATCCCCTGAGCACTACTGATGCAGTCCAGCCATCTCCTTGTCACTGCCCATGCACTCCTCCAATCACCCAGCCAGTTCCATGTCCTTATCTAATCACTGCGCCAAAACACAAGCACTTATAAATTCACCATGCACTCTCCTTGCAGTACTCTAATCATCCAGTCACTACCCATGTACTCATGCAATGACCCAGGCACTAAAACATGCACTGCTACAATCCCCTGAGCACTACTGATGCAGTCCAGCCATCTCCTTATCACTGCCCATGCACTCCTCCAATCACCCAGCCAGTTCCATGTCCTTATCTAATCACTGCGCCAAAACACAAGCACTTATAAATTCACCATGCACTCTCCTTGCAGTACTCTAATCATCCAGTCACTACCCATGTACTCATGCAATGACCCAGGCACTAACACATGCACTGCTACAATCCCCTGAGCACTACTGATGCAGTCCAGCCATCTCCTTGTCACTACCCATGCACTCCTCCAATCACCCAGCCAGTTCCATGTCCTTATCTAATCACTGCGCCAAAACACAAGCACTTATAAATTCACCATGCACTCTACTTGCAGTACTCTAATCATCCAGTCAGTACCCATGTACTCATGCAATGACCCAGGCACTAACACATCCACTGCTACAATCCCTGAGCACTACTGATGCAGTCCAGCCATCTCCTTGTCACTACCCATGCACTCCTCCAATCACCCAGCCAGTTCCATGTACTTATCCAATCACTCCGCCAAAACACAAGCACTTATAAATTCACCATGCACTCTCCTTGCAGTACTGTAATCATCCAGTCACTACCCATGTACTCATGCAATGACCCAGGCACTAACACATGCACTGCTACAATCCCCTGAGCACTACTGATGCAGTCCAGCCATCTCATTGTCACTACCCATGCACTCCTCCAATCACCCAGCAAGTTCCATGTCCTTATCTAATCACTGCGCCAAAACACAAGCTCTTATAAATTCACCATGCACTCTCCTTGCAGTACTCTAATCATCCAGTCAGTACCCATGTACTTATGCAATGACCCAGGCACTAACACATGCACTGCTACAATCCCCTGAGCACTACTGATGCAGTCCAGCCATCTCATTGTCACTATCCATGCACTCCTCCAATCACCCAGCCAGTTCCATGTACTTATCCAATTACTCCGCCAAAACACAAGCACTTATAAATTCACCATGCACTCTCCTTGCAGTACTCTAATCATCCAGGCACTACCCATGTACTCATGCAATGACCCAGGCACTAACACATGCACTGCTACAATCCCCTGAGCACTACTGATGCAGTCCAGCCATCTCATTGTCACTAACCATGCACTCCTCCAATCACCCAGCCAGTTCCATGTACTTATCCAATCACTCTGCCAAAATACAAGCTCTTATAAATTCACCATGCACTCTCCTTGCAGTACTCTAATCATCCAGTCACTATCCATGTACTCATGCAATGACCCAGGCACTAACACATGCACTGCTGCAAACCCCTGAGCACTACTGATGCAGTCCAGCCATCTCCTTGTCACTACCCATGCACTCCTCCAATCACCCAGACAGTTCCATGTACTTATCCAATCACTCCGCCAAAACCCAAGCACTTATAAATTCACCATGCACTCTCCTTGCAGTACTCTAATCATCCAGTGAGTACCCATGTACTTATGCAATGACCCAGGCACTAACACATGCACTGCTACAATCCCCTGAGCACTACTGATGCAGTCCAGCCATCTCCTTGTCACTGCCCATGCACTCCTCCAATCACCCAGCCAGTTCCATGTCTTTATCTAATCACTGCGCCAAAACACAAGCACTTATAAATTCACCATGCACTCTCCTTGCAGTACTCTAATCATCCAGTCACTACCCATGTACTCATGCAATGACCCAGGCACTAACACATGCACTGCTACAATCCCCTGAGCACTACTGATGCAGTCCAGCCATCTCCTTGTCACTGCCCATGCACTCCTCCAATCACCCAGCCAGTTCCATGTCCTTATCTAATCACTGCGCCAAAACACAAGCACTTATAAATTCACCATGCACTCTCCTTGCAGTACTCTTATCATCCAGTCACTACCCATGTACTCATGCAATGACCCAGGCACTAACACGGGCACTGCTACAATCCCCTGAGCACTACTGATGCAGTCCAGCCATCTCCTTGTCACTACCCATGCACTCCTCCAATCACCCAGCCAGTTCCATGTCCTTATCTAATCACTGCGCCAAAACACAAGCACTTATAAATTCACCATGCACTCTCCTTGCAGTACTCTAATCATTCAGTCACTACCCATGTACTCATGCAATGACCCAGGCACTAACACATGCACTGCTACAATCCCCTGAGCACTACTGATGCAGTCCAGCCATCTCCTTGTCACTTCCCATGCACTCCTCCAATCACCCAGCCAGTTCCATGTACTTATCCAATCACTCCGCCAAAACCCAAGCACTTATAAATTCACCATGCACTCTCCTTGCAGTACTCTAATCATCCAGTCAGTACCCATGTACTTATGCAATGGCCCAGGCACTAACACATGCACTGCTGCAATCCCCTGAGCACTACTGATGCAGTCCAGCCATCTCCTTGTCACTACCCATGCACTCCTCCAATCACCCAGCCAGTTCCATGTACTTATCCAATTACTGCGCCAAAACACAAGCACTTATAAATTCACCATGCACTCTCCTTGCAGTACTCTAATCATCCAGGCACTACCCATGTACTCATGCAATGACCCAGGCACTAACACATGCACTGCTACAATCCCCTGAGCACTACTGATGCAGTCCAGCCATCTCATTGTCACTAACCATGCACTCCTCCAATCACCCAGCCAGTTCCATGTACTTATCCAATCACTCTGCCAAAATACAAGCTCTTATAAATTCACCATGCACTCTCCTTGCAGTACTCTAATCATCCAGTCACTACCCATGTACTCATGCAATGACCCAAGCACTAACACATGCACTGCTACAAACCCCTGAGCACTACTGATGCAGTCCAGCCATCTCCTTGTCACTACCCATGCACTCCTCCAATCACCCAGCGAGTTCCATGTACTTATCCAATCACTCCGCCAAAACCCAAGCACTTATAAATTCACCATGCACTCTCCTTGCAGTACTCTAATCATCCAGTGAGTACCCATGTACTTATGCAATGACCCAGGCACTAACACATGCACTGCTACAATCCCCTGAGCACTACTGATGCAGTCCAGCCATCTCCTTGTCACTGCCCATGCACTCCTCCAATCACCCAGCCAGTTCCATGTCCTTATCTAATCACTGCGCCAAAACACAAGCACTTATAAATTCACCATGCACTCTCCTTGCAGTACTCTAATCATCCAGTCACTACCCATGTACTCATGCAATGACCCAGGCACTAACACATGCACTGCTACAATCCCCTGAGCACTACTGATGCAGTCCAGCCATCTCCTTGTCACTGCCCATGCACTCCTCCAATCACCCAGCCAGTTCCATGTCCTTATCTAATCACTGCGCCAAAACACAAGCACTTATAAATTCACCATGCACTCTCCTTGCAGTACTCTTATCATCCAGTCACTACCCATGTACTCATGCAATGACCCAGGCACTAACACGGGCACTGCTACAATCCCCTGAGCACTACTGATGCAGTCCAGCCATCTCCTTGTCACTGCCCATGCACTCCTCCAATCACCCAGCCAGTTCCATGTCCTTATCTAATCACTGCGCCAAAACACAAGCACTTATAAATTCACCATGCACTCTCCTTGCAGTACTCTAATCATCCAGTCAGTACCCATGTACTCATGCAATGACCCAGGCACTAACAGATGCTACTGCTACAATCCCCTGAGCACTACTGATGCAGTCCAGCCATCTCCTTGTCACTACCCATGCACTCCTCCAATCACCCAGCCAGTTCCATGTCCTTATCTAATCACTGCGCCAAAACACAAGCACTTATAAATTCACCATGCACTCTCCTTGCAGTACTCTAATCATTCAGTCACTACCCATGTACTCATGCAATGACCCAGGCACTAACACATGCACTGCTACAATCCCCTGAGCACTACTGATGCAGTCCAGCCATCTCCTTGTCACTTCCCATGCACTCCTCCAATCACCCAGCCAGTTCCATGTACTTATCCAATCACTCCGCCAAAACCCAAGCACTTATAAATTCACCATGCACTCTCCTTGCAGTACTCTAATCATCCAGTCAGTACCCATGTACTTATGCAATGGCCCAGGCACTAACACATGCACTGCTGCAATCCCCTGAGCACTACTGATGCAGTCCAGCCATCTCCTTGTCACTACCCATGCACTCCTCCAATCACCCAGCCAGTTCCATGTACTTATCCAATCACTCCGCCAAAACCCAAGCCCTTATAAATTCACCATGCACTCTCCTTGCAGTACTCTAATCATCCAGTGAGTACCCATGTACTTATGGAATGACCCAGGCACTAACACATGCACTGCTACAATCCCCTGAGCACTACTGATGCAGTCCAGCCATCTCCTTGTCACTACCCATGCACTCCTCCAATCACCCAGCCAGTTCCATGTCCTTATCTAATCACTGCGCCAAAACACAAGCACTTATATATTCACCATGCACTCTCCTTGCAGTACTCTAATCATCCAGTCACTACCCATGTACTCATGCAATGACCCAGGCACTAACACATGCACTGCTACAATCCCCTGAGCACTACTGATGCAGTCCAGCCATCTCCTTGTCACTGCCCATGCACTCCTCCAATCACCCAGCCAGTTCCATGTCCTTATCTAATCACTGCGCCAAAACACAAGCACTTATAAATTCACCATGCACTCTCCTTGCAGTACTCTAATCATCCAGTCACTACCCATGTACTCATGCAATGACCCAGGCACTAAAACATGCACTGCTACAATCCCCTGAGCACTACTGATGCAGTCCAGCCATCTCCTTATCACTGCCCATGCACTCCTCCAATCACCCAGCCAGTTCCATGTCCTTATCTAATCACTGCGCCAAAACACAAGCACTTATAAATTCACCATGCACTCTCCTTGCAGTACTCTAATCATCCAGTCACTACCCATGTACTCATGCAATGACCCAGGCACTAACACATGCACTGCTACAATCCCCTGAGCACTACTGATGCAGTCCAGCCATCTCCTTGTCACTACCCATGCACTCCTCCAATCACCCAGCCAGTTCCATGTCCTTATCTAATCACTGCGCCAAAACACAAGCACTTATAAATTCACCATGCACTCTACTTGCAGTACTCTAATCATCCAGTCAGTACCCATGTACTCATGCAATGACCCAGGCACTAACACATCCCCTGCTACAATCCCTGAGCACTACTGATGCAGTCCAGCCATCTCCTTGTCACTACCCATGCACTCCTCCAATCACCCAGCCAGTTCCATGTACTTATCCAATCACTCCGCCAAAACACAAGCACTTATAAATTCACCATGCACTCTCCTTGCAGTACTGTAATCATCCAGTCACTACCCATGTACTCATGCAATGACCCAGGCACTAACACATGCACTGCTACAATCCCCTGAGCACTACTGATGCAGTCCAGCCATCTCATTGTCACTACCCATGCACTCCTCCAATCACCCAGCAAGTTCCATGTCCTTATCTAATCACTGCGCCAAAACACAAGCTCTTATAAATTCACCATGCACTCTCCTTGCAGTACTCTAATCATCCAGTCAGTACCCATGTACTTATGCAATGACCCAGGCACTAACACATGCACTGCTACAATCCCCTGAGCACTACTGATGCAGTCCAGCCATCTCATTGTCACTATCCATGCACTCCTCCAATCACCCAGCCAGTTCCATGTACTTATCCAATTACTCCGCCAAAACACAAGCACTTATAAATTCACCATGCACTCTCCTTGCAGTACTCTAATCATCCAGGCACTACCCATGTACTCATGCAATGACCCAGGCACTAACACATGCACTGCTACAATCCCCTGAGCACTACTGATGCAGTCCAGCCATCTCATTGTCACTAACCATGCACTCCTCCAATCACCCAGCCAGTTCCATGTACTTATCCAATCACTCTGCCAAAATACAAGCTCTTATAAATTCACCATGCACTCTCCTTGCAGTACTCTAATCATCCAGTCACTACCCATGTACTCATGCAATGACCCAAGCACTAACACATGCACTGCTACAAACCCCTGAGCACTACTGATGCAGTCCAGCCATCTCCTTGTCACTACCCATGCACTCCTCCAATCACCCAGCCAGTTCCATGTACTTATCCAATCACTCCGCCAAAACCCAAGCACTTATAAATTCACCATGCACTCTCCTTGCAGTACTCTAATCATCCAGTGAGTACCCATGTACTTATGCAATGACCCAGGCACTAACACATGCACTGCTACAATCCCCTGAGCACTACTGATGCAGTCCAGCCATCTCCTTGTCACTGCCCATGCACTCCTCCAATCACCCAGCCAGTTCCATGTCTTTATCTAATCACTGCGCCAAAACACAAGCACTTATAAATTCACCATGCACTCTCCTTGCAGTACTCTAATCATCCAGTCACTACCCATGTACTCATGCAATGACCCAGGCACTAACAC
Organism: Calotriton arnoldi; assembly: GCA_963921515.1. NCBI lineage: Eukaryota > Metazoa > Chordata > Amphibia > Caudata > Salamandridae > Calotriton > Calotriton arnoldi. The sequence goes on from CAWUFW010013766.1 coordinate 426,815, forward strand.
ATGCACTGCTACAATCCCCTGAGCACTACTGATGCAGTCCAGCCATCTCCTTGTCACTGCCCATGCACTCCTCCAATCACCCAGCCAGTTCCATGTCCTTATCTAATCACTGCGCCAAAACACAAGCACTTATAAATTCACCATGCACTCTCCTTGCAGTACTCTTATCATCCAGTCACTACCCATGTACTCATGCAATGACCCAGGCACTAACACAGGCACTGCTACAATCCCCTGAGCACTACTGATGCAGTCCAGCCATCTCCTTGTCACTGCCCATGCACTCCTCCAATCACCCAGCCAGTTCCATGTCCTTATCTAATCACTGCGCCAAAACACAAGCACTTATAAATTCACCATGCACTCTCCTTGCAGTACTCTAATCATCCAGTCAGTACCCATGTACTCATGCAATGACCCAGGCACTAACAGATCCACTGCTACAATCCCCTGAGCACTACTGATGCAGTCCAGCCATCTCCTTGTCACTACCCATGCACTCCTCCAATCACCCAGCCAGTTCCATGTCCTTATCTAATCACTGCGCCAAAACACAAGCACTTATAAATTCACCATGCACTCTCCTTGCAGTACTCTAATCATTCAGTCACTACCCATGTACTCATGCAATGACCCAGGCACTAACACATGCACTGCTACAATCCCCTGAGCACTACTGATGCAGTCCAGCCATCTCCTTGTCACTTCCCATGCACTCCTCCAATCACCCAGCCAATTCCATGTACTTATCCAATCAGTCCGCCAAAACCCAAGCACTTATAAATTCACCATGCACTCTCCTTGCAGTACTCTAATCATCCAGTCAGTACCCATGTACTTATGCAATGGCCCAGGCACTAACACATGCACTGCTACAATCCCCTGAGCACTACTGATGCAGTCCAGCCATCTCCTTGTCACTACCCATGCACTCCTCCAATCACCCAGCCAGTTCCATGTACTTATCCAATTACTCTGCCAAAACCCAAGCACTTATAAATTCACCATGCACTCTCCTTGCAGTACTCTAATCATCCAGGCACTACCCATGTACTCATGCAATGACCCAGGCACTAACACATGCACTGCTACAATCCCCTGAGCACTACTGATGCAGTCCAGCCATCTCATTGTCACTAACCATGCACTCCTCCAATCACCCAGCCAGTTCCATGTACTTATCCAATCACTCTGCCAAAATACAAGCTCTTATAAATTCACCATGCACTCTCCTTGCAGTACTTTAATCATCCAGTCACTACCCATGTACTCATGCAATGACCCAGGCACTAACACATGCACTGCTACAAACCCCTGAGCACTACTGATGCAGTCCAGCCATCTCCTTGTCACTACCCATGCACTCCTCCAATCACCCAGCGAGTTCCATGTACTTATCCAATCACTCCGCCAAAACCCAAGCACTTATAAATTCACCATGCACTCTCCTTGCAGTACTCTAATCATCCAGTGAGTACCCATGTACTTATGCAATGACCCAGGCACTAACACATGCACTGCTACAATCCCCTGAGCACTACTGATGCAGTCCAGCCATCTCCTTGTCACTGCCCATGCACTCCTCCAATCACCCAGCCAGTTCCATGTCCTTATCTAATCACTGCGCCAAAACACAAGCACTTATAAATTCACCATGCACTCTCCTTGCAGTACTCTAATCATCCAGTCACTACCCATGTACTCATGCAATGACCCAGGCACTAACACATGCACTGCTACAATCCCCTGAGCACTACTGATGCAGTCCAGCCATCTCCTTGTCACTGCCCATGCACTCCTCCAATCACCCAGCCAGTTCCATGTCCTTATCTAATCACTGCGCCAAAACACAAGCACTTATAAATTCACCATGCACTCTCCTTGCAGTACTCTTATCATCCAGTCACTACCCATGTACTCATGCAATGACCCAGGCACTAACACAGGCACTGCTACAATCCCCTGAGCACTACTGATGCAGTCCAGCCATCTCCTTGTCACTGCCCATGAACTCCTCCAATCACCCAGCCAGTTCCATGTCCTTATCTAATCACTGCGCCAAAACACAAGCACTTATAAATTCACCATGCACTCTACTTGCAGTACTCTAATCATCCAGTCAGTACCCATGTACTCATGCAATGACCCAGGCACTAACAGATCCACTGCTACAATCCCCTGAGCACTACTGATGCAGTCCAGCCATCTCCTTGTCACTACCCATGCACTCCTCCAATCACCCAGCCAGTTCCATGTCCTTATCTAATCACTGCGCCAAAACACAAGCACTTATAAATTCACCATGCACTCTCCTTGCAGTACTCTAATCATTCAGTCACTACCCATGTACTCATGCAATGACCCAGGCACTAACACATGCACAGCTACAATCCCCTGAGCACTACTGATGCAGTCCAGCCATCTCCTTGTCACTTCCCATGCACTCCTCCAATCACCCAGCCAGTTCCATGTACTTATCCAATCACTCCGCCAAAACCCAAGCACTTATAAATTCACCATGCACTCTCCTTGCAGTACTCTAATCATCCAGTCAGTACCCATGTACTTATGCAATGGCCCAGGCACTAACACATGCACTGCTGCAATCCCCTGAGCACTACTGATGCAGTCCAGCCATCTCCTTGTCACTACCCATGCACTCCTCCAATCACCCAGCCAGTTCCATATACTTATCCAATCACTCCGCCAAAACCCAAGCACTTATAAATTCACCATGCACTCTCCTTGCAGTACTCTAATCATCCAGTGAGTACCCATGTACTTATGGAATGACCCAGGCACTAACACATGCACTGCTACAATCCCCTGAGCACTACTGATGCAGTCCAGCCATCTCCTTGTCACTACCCATGCACTCCTCCAATCACCCAGCCAGTTCCATGTCCTTATCTAATCACTGCGCCAAAACACAAGCACTTATATATTCACCATGCACTCTCCTTGCAGTACTCTAATCATCCAGTCACTACCCATGTACTCATGCAATGACCCAGGCACTAACACATGCACTGCTACAATCCCCTGAGCACTACTGATGCAGTCCAGCCATCTCCTTGTCACTGCCCATGCACTCCTCCAATCACCCAGCCAGTTCCATGTCCTTATCTAATCACTGCGCCAAAACACAATCACTTATAAATTCACCATGCACTCTCCTTGCAGTACTCTAATCATCCAGTCACTACCCATGTACTCATGCAAAGACCCAGGCACTAACACATGCACTGCTACAATCCCCTGAGCACTACTGATGCAGTCCAGCCATCTCCTTATCACTGCCCATGCACTCCTTCAATCACCCAGCCAGTTCCATGTCCTTATCTAATCACTGCGCCAAAACACAAGCACTTATAAATTCACCATGCACTCTCCTTGCAGTACTCTAATCATCCAGTCACTACCCATGTACTCATGCAATGACCCAGGCACTAACACATGCACTGCTACAATCCCCTGAGCACTACTGATGCAGTCCAGCCATCTCCTTGTCACTACCCATGCACTCCTCAGATCACCCAGCCAGTTCCATGTCCTTATCTAATCACTGCGCCAAAACACAAGCACTTATAAATTCACCATGCACTCTCCTTGCAGTACTCTAATCATCCAGTCAGTACCCATGTACTCATGCAATGACCCAGGCACTAACACATCCCCTGCTACAATCCCTGAGCACTACTGATGCAGTCCAGCCATCTCCTTGTCACTACCCATGCACTCCTCCAATCACCCAGCCAGTTCCATGTCCTTATCTAATCACTGCGCCAAAACACAAGCACTTATAAATTCACCATGCACTCTCCTTGCAGTACTCTAATCATCCAGTCACTACCCATGTACTCATGCAATGACCCAGGCACTAACACATGCATTGCTACAATCCCCTGAGCACTACTGATGCAGTCCAGCCATCTCATTGTCACTACCCATGCACTCCTCCAATCACCCAGCCAGTTCCATGTACTTATCCAATCACTCCGCCAAAACACAAGCACTTATAAATTCACCATGCACTCTCCTTGCAGTACTGTAATCATCCAGTCACTACCCATGTACTCATGCAATGACCCAGGCACTAACACATGCACTGCTACAATCCCCTGAGCACTACTGATGCAGTCCAGCCATCTCATTGTCACTACCCATGCACTCCTCCAATCACCCAGCAAGTTCCATGTACTTATCCAATCACTCCGCCAAAACACAAGCACTTATAAATTCACCATGCACTCTCCTTGCAGTACTGTAATCATCCAGTCACTACCCATGTACTCATGCAATGACCCAGGCACTAACACATGCACTGCTACAATACCCTGAGCACTACTGATGCAGTCCAGCCATCTCCTTGTCACTACCCATGCACTCCTCCAATCACCCAGCCAGTTCCATGTCCTTATCTAATCACTGCACCAAAACACAAGCTCTTATAAATTCACCATGCACTCTCCTTGCAGTACTCTAATCATCCAGTCAGTACCCATGTACTTATGCAATGACCCAGGCACTAACACATGCACTGCTACAATCCCCTGAGCACTACTGATGCAGTCCAGCCATCTCCTTATCACTGCCCATGCACTCCTTCAATCACCCAGCCAGTTCCATGTCCTTATCTAATCACTGCGCCAAAACACAAGCACTTATAAATTCACCATGCACTCTCCTTGCAGTACTCTAATCATCCAGTCACTACCCATGTACTCATGCAATGACCCAGGCACTAACACATGCACTGCTACAATACCCTGAGCACTACTGATGCAGTCCAGCCATCTCCTTGTCACTACCCATGCACTCCTCCAATCACCCAGCCAGTTCCATGTACTTATCCAATCACTGCGCCAAAACACAAGCACTTATAAATTCACCATGCACTCTCCTTGCATTACTCTAATCATCCAGTCAATACCCATGTACTTATGCAATGACCCAGGCACTAACACATGCACTGCTACAATCCCCTGAGCACTACAGATGCAGTCCAGCCATCTCACTGTCACTACCCATGCACTCCTCCAATCACCCAGCCAGTTCCATGTACTTATCCAATCACTCCGCCAAAACACAAGCACTTATAAATTCACCATGCACTCTCCTTGCAGTACTCTACTCATCCAGTCACTACCCATGTACTCATGCAATGACCCAGGCACTAACACATTCACTGCTACAATCCCCTGAGCACTACTGATGCAGTCCAGCCATCTCCTTGTCACTACCCATGCACTCCTCCAATCACCCAGACAGTTCCATGTCCTTATCTAATCACTGTGCCAAAACACAAGCACTTATAAATTCACCATGCACTCTCCTTGAGGTACTCTAATCATCCAGTCACTACCCATGTACTCATGCAATGACCCAGGCACTAACACATGCACTGCTACAATGCCCTGAGCACTACTGATGCAGTCCAGCCATCTCCTTGTCTCTTCCCATGCACTCCTCCAATCACCCAGCCAGCACCATGTACTTATCCAATCACTCCGTCAAAACCCAACCACTTATAAGTTCACCATGCACTTTCCTTGCAGTACTGTAATCATCCAGTCACTACCCATGTACTCATGCAATGACCCAGGCACTAACACATGCACTGCTACAATACCCTGAGCACTACTGATGCAGTCCAGCCATCTCCTTGTCACTACCCATGCACTCCTCCAATCACCCAGCCAGTTCCATGTACTTATCCAATCACTGCGCCAAAACACAAGCACTTATAAATTCACCATGCACTCTCCTTGCATTACTCTAATCATCCAGTCAATACCCATGTACTTATGCAATGACCCAGGCACTAACACATGCACTGCTACAATCCCCTGAGCACTACTGATGCAGTCCAGCCATCTCACTGTCACTACCCATGCACTCCTCCAATCACCCAGCCAGTTCCATGTACTTATCCAATCACTCCGCCAAAACACAAGCACTTATAAATTCACCATGCACTCTCCTTGCAGTACTCTACTCATCCAGTCACTACCCATGTACTCATGCAATGACCCAGGCACTAACACATGCACTGCTACAATCCCCTGAGCACTACTGATGCAGTCCAGCCATCTCCTTGTCACTACCCATGCACTCCTCCAATCACCCAGACAGTTCCATGTCCTTATCTAATCACTGTGCCAAAACACAAGCACTTATAAATTCACCATGCACTCTCCTTGAGGTACTCTAATCATCCAGTCACTACCCATGTACTCATGCAATGACCCAGGCACTAACACATGCACTGCTACAATGCCCTGAGCACTACTGATGCAGTCCAGCCATCTCCTTGTCACTTCCCATGCACTCCTCCAATCACCCAGCCAGCACCATGTACTTATCCAATCACTCCGTCAAAACCCAACCACTTATAAGTTCACCATGCACTTTCCTTGCAGTACTCTAATCATCCAGTCACTACCCATGTACTCATGCAATGACCCAGGCACTAACACATGCACTGCTACAATTCCCTGAGAACTCTGATGCAGTCCAGCCATCTCCTTGTCACTACCCATGCACTACTCCAATCACCCAGCCAGTTCCATGTCTTTATCTAATCACTGCGCCAAAACACAAGCACTTATAAATTCACCATGCACTCTCCTTGCAGTACTCTAATCATCCAGTCAGTACCCATGTACTCATCCAATGACCCAGGCACTAACTCATGGCAAATACAGAGGAGGTCATGCTAATCACAGGGGTACCCCAACGCATAGTGTTCCCTAGTGTATGTAGGTGTTTTCACTGTATTCTAAGTGTCTTTTAGCATAGCACTGGCTCTAGGCCGGGTTAGTCAGAGTCAGTTACCACCAGTACCCGTCAGCAAAAAGTTGGGGGCACAGGAGGGCTTTCTGCTCCTCTGTTGGTTCTTTCTGCACATCTCTTGCTTCTTCCTGCACCTTTCTTCATCTTTCTGGACTTCTGTTGCCTCTTTCTGCATTTCTTTTGCTTCTTTCTGCGCTTTTCTTCCTCTTTCTTCACATGTCCTACCTTTGTAGGCATAGTTCGAAATTAGCATTTAAAAAACCTTTGAAATTCACTGAAAAAACCATAGGTTTCAGGGACGTTATAGTTAGAAATTAGCATTTAAAAAACCTTTGAAATTCACTGAAAAAACCATAGGTTTCAGGGACGTTATAGGTAGAAATTAGCATTTAAAAAACCTTCGAAATTCACTGAAAAAACCACAGGTTTCAGGGACGTTATAGTTAGTTGGACATTTCACTCGTACAAAACCAGAGAAATTCGGCCGTTATAGTTAGTTCAGATAACTATAACTCGCGCCCCCACAATGCACTGCTGATGACGTCACATATTACATCATTCAGGACATGGTCAGTGACATCACTGATGACATCACTGATGGCATCTCAAATGACATCACTGATGACATCACTGATCACATCATCCATGTGATAATCTGATGCACCTCCTCATACCCTAATATAACCTTTGATACACCCACTCTAGAATACAGACTACCATTTTCAAAACCATAGACACACCAATACCAGTTAGTACATACCCACTCACTAATTCCTAGGTCTACACACACATCCACTCATTCACCCATATAGTCACTCATACATGCAGTCAACCATCAATACGGCATTATCATATGCACTCACATATCTATCCAGACACTTACACACCGCCACTCATCCATAGAGTTACTCACACACCTAGTCAGTCATGCAAAGAATCAATCACACTCCCTTTACTCACCTATACAGTTATACACACACCACCTCACTTATTCAAACATATACTAACACATACTTACAGTCTTATACATTAACTATTACAAGCACACACTGATACACACAGCCACTGTCACAATCACTTACTCTCACATATAGCCATTTATAAACTCCAACACTCACTAATACTGCCTTTCACATATGCAGTTACTCACACATGTACCACTGAGGCATCCATTCACTCACCAACACACCCATACACACACTCACCCACCCATACAGTCCTTCACAGATGCACTCTTGAACCCATACACCCAGTGAATCATCCACTCATACATCTATGCACAGAGTCACACACCCCCACCCACCCACACAGACACTCAGGCACCCATACAGATACTCAGACAACCAATCAATAATCCATATAGATCCTCATTTAGCTACTCACTAACCCATGCAACCGCTTACACACCAACTGACAAACTAAACTGTGAATGTCTGGTATCAGTCACTAACCCATGCATTCAGTAAGACACATTTAATCACTCACTTATACAGTCAGTCACGCACCTACTAAATCATCCATCCAGACACTTATACACCCACTCATTCTTCAATACACCTTGGCATATATATAAAACATATTTAAACTTTATAGAAACACACAGTCACTGGATGATGTCATCAGTGATGTCATCAGTGATGTCATTTGAGATGTCATCAGTGATGTCATCAGTGATGTCACTGACCATGTCATGAATGATGTAATATGTGAAGTCATCAGCAGTGCATTGCGGGGGCGCGAGTTATAGTTAGCTGAACAAACTATAACGGCCGAATTTCTCTGGTTTTGTACGAGTGAAATGTCCAACTAACTATAACATCCCTGAAACCTGTGGTTTTTTCAGTGAATTTCTAAGGTTTTTAAATGCTAATTTCTAACTATAACGTCCCTGAAACCTATGGTTTTTTCAGTGAATTCCAAAGGTTTTTAAATGCTAATTTCTAACTATAACGTCCCTGAAACCTGTGGTTTTTTCAGTGAATTTCAAAGGTTTTTTAAATGCTAATTTCTAACTATAACGTCCCTGAAACCTATGGTTTTTTCAGTGAATATATATATATATATATATAGAGAGAGAGAGAGGGTGTAAATATATAAACAGGTATCTAGCTCTGTAAATAGAATTGTTAAATACTTATTTTATTATTCTAAAATGCAATGATAAAGTTAATTAAAGAAATAAATAAAATGTTCAAACTTTTATTAAAGATTTGTTCTAATTATTGTGTAAAAATATTTATGAATTAAATTAATATATTTAAATTGATTTATTATTTAATGTACATTTAATTTGAGGTGTTAATGTGCTATTATATTGTTTTGTTAATAATAGGTTCATAATAACGTTTATTTACGTTTATTTTATGAATAAAATAGTTTTAATACTTTTTTTAAATCACAATAAACTTATGGAGATTTCTGCCTCGGTGATAAAGATCTTCACCGACATGTGAAAACTCGTTGAAGTAACTTTACACTCATAAATCCTGTTGTGGGAGGCTCCACCTCATCACATGAAGGCTGGAGACGTGTAAGTCTACACTTAGGTGCAAATGTACACTCGAAAGTGGAGAATAGCAAGAAAGTGTATATTTACACATGGGTACAGTAGTAGATTTCAACGTGAATAAATCCACCTGTTCAAATTTACCTTTGTGAGTCAGGGCCTCGCGTCTGAGGATGCACACAGAGATAACAGGACCAGACGGTTAACCAGAGATGTTGGTGAAGAACAGCTGGAATAGGGCCCAGGGCACCTGTGAGTGGTGAGGTAGAGGAAGGAGGTAAGAGGTAAGAGGAGGGACAGAGACATGCACAACAGAGAGATAACAGGACCAGATGGTTAACCAGAGGTGTTGGTGAAGAACAGCTGGAATAGGGCCCAGGGCACCTGTGAGCGGTGAGGTAGAGGCAGGAGGTAAGAGGAGGGACAGAGACATGCACAACAGAGAGATAACAGGACCAGACGATTAACTAGAGATGTTGATGAAGAACAGCACAGTTAAGAAGACAATTTGAAGAACTTACCAAACTGGAAGGTGGATGGCTCTTTAAGGGGCCCGCGCACCAAACGGGAGCTGGTGGAGGGCACCAGGGGCCCGGGAGCTGGCAGAGAGCCCTAGGGGCCCGGGAGCTGGCAGAGGACCCCCGGGCCTGAGAGCGGTGAGTTAGAGGCAGGAGGTAAGAGGAGGTACACAGACATACATAACAGAGAGATAACGGGGCAGCTTCTTCTACCGGCGGAGCAGAGGGAAGTGAAGGGAGAAAATAACAAAGTGGGGGGAACGGTAGCCGGGGGACCAGTGAATCAGCAAGCGGAGGAGCCATACGACGACGCTAATCGCTGCCAGGCACATTATTACTACTATTATTATTGTTATTAGTAGTAGTAGTATTGTTATTAATATTATTATTATTGTTATTAATATTAGTATTGTTATTGTTATTAATATTCGTATTGTTGTTATTAGTATTATTATTGTTAGTATTATTATTAGTAGTAGTAGTATTGTTATTGATATTAGTGTTGTTATTTTTAGTATTGGTATTACTGTTGATATTGTTATTATTATTATTATTATTAATACTATTATTATTAATAGTATTACTATGATTATTATCATTATTATTATTATTAATAATATTATTGGTATTAATATTAGTATTGTTATTAGTATTATTATTACTACTATTATTGTTAGTATTATTATTATTATTAGTAGTAGTATTGTTATTGATATTATTGTTGTTATTTTTAGTATTAGTATTACTGTTGATATTGTTATTATTATTATTATTAATAGTATTGATATTATTAATAGTATTACTATGATTATTATCATTATTATTACTAATAATATTATTGGTATTATTATTAGTATTGTTATTATTAGTATTATTATTACTACTACTATTGTTAGTATTATTAGTATTATTATTAGTAGTAGTAGTATTGTTATTGATATTATTGTTATTATTAGTATTATTATTACTACTACTATTGTTAGCATTATTAGTATTATTATTGTTAGTATTATTATTAGTAGTATTATTATTAGTAGTAGTAGTATTATTATTGATATTATTGTTGTTATTTTTAGTATTAGTATTACTGTTGATATTGTTATTATTATTATTATTAATACTATTATTATTGTTAGTATTATTATTATTATTATTATTAATAATATTATTGGTATTAATATTAGTATTGTTATTATTAGTATTATTATTACTACTATTATTGTTAGTATTATTATTATTATTATTATTAATAATATTATTGGTATTAATATTCGTATTGTTATTATTAGTATTATGATTGTTAGTATTATTATTACTAGTAGTAGTATTGTTATTGATATTATTGTTGTTATTTTTAGTATTAGTATTACTGTTGATATTGTTATTATTATTAATAGTATTACTATGATTATTATCATTATTATTATTATTAATAACATTATTGGTATTAATATTAGTATTGTTATTTTTAGTATTAGTATTACTGTTGATATTGTTATTATTATTATTAATAGTATTGATATTATTAATAGTATTACTATGATTATTATCATTATTATTATTAATAATATTATTGGTATTATTGCTATTACTATTATTATTATTACTAGTAGTAGTATTATTATTGATATTATTGTTGTTATTTTTAGTATTAGTATTACTGTTGATATTGTTATTATTATTATTATTATTATTGTTAGTATTATTATTACTAGTAGTAGTATTGTTATTGATATTATTGTTGTTATTTTTAGTATTAGTATTACTGTTGATATTGTTATTATTATTATTAATACTATTATTATTAATAGTATTACTATGATTATTATCATTATTATTATTAATAATGTTATTGGTATTATTAGTATTGTTATTATTAGTATTATTATTACTACTACTATTGTTAGTATTATTAGTATTATTATTAGTAGTAGTATTATTATTGATATTATTGTTGTTATTTTTAGTATTAGTATTACTGTTGATATTGTTATTATTATTATTATTATTAATACCATTATTATTAATAGTATTACTATGATTATTATCATTATTATTATTAATAATATTATTGGTATTATTATTACTATTATTATTATTATTATTATTATTATTATCAGGTAGTAGTAGTAGAAGTAGTATTGCAAATAATAATAACAATACTAATGAAATGCTATCGATTCCCCGAGAGCGCAGCTGCCCCGCGCGGATGTTCAACTGGAGATGAACGTTGACCCCAGAAGTGACTCCTGATTGGTTGGGGGTCCAGTCTTTCCTTCCTTTCCCTGCTGCCCTCCGACCTCTCCAGCTCCTTCCTCTGTGCATCGATGTGAATCAGCGATAGAAGTGTGGCCCTCCCTTGTCCCGCAGGTGTCCTTCCATGAGCCCTGCCACTACCAAGCAGAGCGGCACAGGGGGGTCAGAGAGATGCACGTGGAAGACAGACGGACATCTGAGTCCCCAGCGGATCTCAGATTCAGTCAAAATGTCTGTGGAGCTGAATCACGTCTGAAAGTTGCAAAGCACGGCGAGAAACAGAGGACTTGAGGAAACGAGTTACAAACTCTTGTGACGCTGTCAGAGAATGATGGCTTCCTACAACCTTCCAGGGAACATGGAGGAAGCTCCAGGAGAAGGGACTGAGCACTCATGACCCTCGTTGTTCACCACAGACTTTCAGTTTCCCCGTTAGATAAGAGGGGTGAAACCATGAAGGCCTTTCAAAATGATACAGGCCATTTCAAACCGTGTTCTTGCCTCAGTGGGAAGTGAAGTGATTTGAGGACCAGGGTCAGACCTCTGGCCACCCGAAACAAAACAAGATGCAGTTTATTACTCCGCTAGAAGAACTTTAGGGCGGCTTTTCCCGTAGTCAAGTCTGGGAAGTACAAGTGCCTGAACTAGAGACATGAGATCCTGCTGGGAATGAACTTTCTGATGCCCCTGAGTAGTCTGAGTTGATTTTGCGCACTTTTGACCATAGCAGAAAGTTGTTATTGCATATTATACATATTAAGTTTCCTCTCTAGAATAATACAACAGGATTTGGAATAAAGAGAACAAGACTGTGTCCAAGAGTGTATGAGAAGGCTGGCTTTTTGGGTGACATTAGAAGAAACTAGGCTTTTGAGAGGATGGATTTTAGGTGATGGCTGAAAATCCAGCGTTGGACGTTGTTGAGAGTTTTGGAGAGCAGTGAAACGTCATTTGAGGAAGAGATATTCTGGGCATCATTGGTGCATTGAAGGTATGGTATCCCAGAGTTTCTGAGGATTGCTTTGAGTGGTCCTAGTTAAAGATTAAAAAGATACAATGACAGGATGAGCTTTGAGGGACCAATTGTTGCAGGCTGGCAGCGCTGGAGAAAGCAATGCTGATGTTAACAGCGCGCACTTGGTTTGACAGATAGAAGAAGAACCAGTCAATGCCCATTTCTGTCTCGAGGACATTGTTCAAGGAGATATGGTTGACCATAATGGTCAAGGAGTAAAAGTAATCAGAAGTGTCCTGAGTTCAGGAAGGGGTGTGTGTGTGTCGTCAACCACTGGTAGAGGTACAACCTCACTGCTTCAACCCTGTCCGAATCCAGACGGACAGTTGTCCACAAGATCGCTAGTGTGAACGAGGAGAGAAAGTTGGAGGCAACACAACCTTCAATCATCATCTCCAGGAAAGGTGGGCTCGGTACAGGGCGGACGTTGTTGAGGTTCATTGGATCAGCTGAGCGCTTCTTCAGAAGGGGGGAGACCAATGCATCTCCCAGCTGGTCCCGGATGGTAGCAAGTGTTGGAATAGATGTTACTAAAGTTAGCAGGACTGTATAGGTGAAGTGGTTCGAAGGTTTGACTTTGGAAATGATGTTGAGCAGCTCAGGCTCTGAGGTAACAGTATAGTGAGACGAGGAAGTCTGAACTTTCATGGTTAGATTCTCATCAGCTATCAGAGGAAGAGAAAGTTTAACAGATTTAACCTTTTGAGCAAAGAACTGTACAAAGCTTCCACACATGGATACTCAGACTTCAGTAGAGCTGATCGTGTTGGGGTTATGGCTTCAAACATACACCGTGGGCGATATTTGGCTGTGTCCAAGAGAGACTTGATATGTGAGAAAAAACGTTATTCATAATATTTAGTTAAATACAGTACATCAAACAGATTCAAAAAGAACTTTGCAGCATAGACATACAACGCAATTCGTTATGAGGTGAGGCGAGGCAATGGAAGCGATCCTCAGCTGTAAATCGAGAGCACTCAGGCAGCGCCCAGGTGTCCTCACCCAACTGGAAGGAGGCGCTAAATCCAAAGGGTCAATGGAGCACCTCCCCTGATATGCTTAAGTGTTGTGCAGAGTGTCCCATGCTCCGTCCAGTGTATCTCCTCGTCCTCCTAGTCTCCCCACTGCCCCCTTGCATCATCTCTGAGCAGTGGGGCTCGGCTGGGCTCCACATGGGGCTACCAGAGAGCCCAGCCTGGCCTGGGGAGGTGGGCTCTTTATTGCCTGGAGGGGCATTCAGTCCACTGAACATGTCAACTCATCTCTCTAAGTCTCGTTCCGCATTGTCATCTGTTCTGACTATAAGCCTCTTCGCCTCAGCACTTCCTCCCTGCATCTGTGCGTCTGTGGAGTTGTGGGTGCAGTCCACTATATCGCGATGCATCTCCTCACAAGGAGGAGTCCCAGTGGCAAAGCGGGTGCAGATGCTTGTGCCGGCTTTTTGGGGGGTGGGATAAGTCTGAGGAGACAATGTATGGGCGTGAGCTCAGGTTTAGTCTCCGTTATCCCCCCAAGCGTCTCCACTACTTCATGCCAGTAATCTCCGCGGCAGGGCAGCTCCATGTCATGTGTAAGAAGGTCGCTGGGATGGCAATCCATCTCGGGCATCCCCGCGCCGCGTAGAGAAAAGTCTGTGTAGTCTCTGGGGGTGAAGTATGTTCGGTGCAGACAGTGGCGGCCCCCAAGTACATAAAGTGGTGAGGCGGGGCAGGGGGCACAGGAGAGCCCCTGCTGCCAGCCACTGGCTGCCTCCCGCCTCGCGCCTTGGTGCTGGGACTTCCTTGTCCCAGCAGACCCTGTGACTACATCACAGACTCCCTGTCCAATCCCCGCGCTGCAAAGCAGCACAGGAATTGGCCTGAGTGGGCTAGAAAGACGCTCCGCTCAGGGAATCTGTGGGGTTTCTCTAATCCGGATGTTCAATACAGCCGGGTTAGAGAAACCTAAGTGCGCATGTAAGTTTTGGTCGGCCTGAGACGGCCAGCCAAACACACATGAGCACTTAGGGTGGGCACTGGCACTCTTCCTCCCCCTCCCATGCCTCAGCTCCGCCCCTCTCTGCACACGGGGGCTGAGACAGCGGCTTAAAAACAATACTGAAATATAGTTTTATTTTCTTGCTGCTGGCTCTGAGCCAGTGGGGCGACACTCCTCCGCCACTGCGGAGGAGCCGCCCCTGGGTGCAGAAGGTGGAATTGCGTCAGTTTGAATCTGGCGTTGCTTGCCACCTCCTTTACTTATGCGCATGCTCTGCTCCATTCCCTATCTGCTAGCGCGTCTCTAGGTCATCATTCCAGCTATCTTGTGCCCTTATCGGTTCCCGCGGTGAACTCCCTTTAGCACTGTGTATAGGCGCAAGATCATGCCCTTGCTGGACCCAATGTCCAGCATGAGCTGCAGAGTCTTGGATTTTGGAGGTTTCGCGGGAATTCAGGCCAAAGCCTCCAGACTGTTTTTTCCATATTTGAGAAATTGGCCTAGGCCAAGGTTAAATTGTCTCCTCGCCTCCACAAAGGAGGTGAAGGCTTCCCCCTGGTACAGGACTCCTAGTATCTGGCATCCCCCTCCGTCCATTGTCTCACGTCTATCACGGTATGCATCTGCTGATTGGGCCCAGCCACCACACTGGCAATAGTCGTGCATATGGCTGGCAGTGTAAGACTTTATTTGCAACTAGGTCTCATGACTCTGTCACCTGTCGCACGATATGTGGGCAGTCCCTCGGGGTTCAGGAGCCCCTCTTGAGATACCTCGGGAGATCGGACTCCTCGAATACATCACTCAGTAGCCGTTTCTCCCAGTTCGGATCCTCGTCACACTACAGAGCTGTGAGTTCACTACGTCCTGCATTATAGTATGGTAGTATGTCGGGGATTCCCAGTCCCCCTTTGTCCAAATCCAACTTCAGGACCTCCAGCTTAACCCAGCTCCTCTTTCCCGCCCAGACCAGCGATATTAGGAGACTGTTCAGCTCTGCAAATGTAGATCGTGGTATGGCGCAGAAAGTGTTCTGTAAGATGTAAAGGCATCTTGTTAGGAGCACCATTTTACTCGGTGCCACTCTTCCTATAACGGAGCAGGCAGGGTGTTCCAAAATGCAGTTGAACACTTAAGTCCTCGCATCAACCTGCCCATATTAGAAATAATATTGATGTTCTGGGTATGGGCCACTTGGAGCCCCAGGTAACGGAATGCGCTTACCTCCCAGGGCATGCCCACATTTGGAAGCTCCTCTCGACCCCTGCCCACCAAACCCACCAGTGGGAAAACCACAGCTTAGGGTCTCGCCTGAAGCCAGCGCTTGCGCTGGTCTGGGCGAGACATTTTGTAAGTGGGCATTTAGAAATGCGACCACTTTTTTTGGGCTTGCCTAGAGCGTGCGAGATACGCAGCACAATGACGGAGCAGAGGCGCCATATGGCTTTCCTCTCTCGTCATGGTGCGCGCACATCGCACACCATTTGACAGCCTGCTTGCACGGCACAGCTGCTGCTCGCACTCCCTCCTCCCTTCTCCCCCTCCCTTTTCGTGAGCTTTGATCAAGCTCCTCTGCTGCTGGCATTCCCCCTCCCTTCTCGCCCAGCCCTTCTTGTCTCAACTTTCTCTCTCTCTCGCCTGCCTCTGCTGCTGGCATTCCCCCTCCCTTCTCGCTCAGCCCTTCTTGTCTAACTGTCTCTCTCTTTCGCCTGCATTGGGTCGAAATCTGATTATGGAAAACAAGCACTGGTCGCCCAAAACAGAGTTCCGTGCCCACCACCCTCTACCTCTCTCTCTGCCTCTCTCTCTACCTCACTACCACTCTACCATCTCCTTCTACCTCTCTAACTCTCTACCTCTCTCTCTCTACTCTCTCTCTCTCCCTCTACCTCTCTCTCTCTCCCTCTACCTCTCTCTCTACCTCTCTCCCTCTCTCTCTCTACCTCTCTCTCTCTCTCTCTCTCTCTCTCTCTCTCTCTCTCTCTCTCTCTCTTTATTTTAATTTTATTTTATTTTGAAAGTTTTATAGAGCGCTAGCTTGACCCGTAGGTATCAGAGCGCTTTACATACACACTATAAACAGAAGGAAATTGCATTAAATAGTAGGACGGCAGTAATGAAGCGAACGGAAATAAAGAAAAATACAGCAAGAAAAAATAGGTAAACAGTGCATCGGAGGGAGAGAGAACAAACGAGGGTGGTTAACGCAGTCCGGTCACCAATTATCCTTGAATGTCAAGATAGAGAGGATTCGGCTCGGATGTTGCAGTCTAGGTTAGTTGACGTTGGTCAGGGAAGTATTTGTTCAGGAGATGGAGTTTCAGGTCCCTTTTGAAACAGGAGAAGGAGGGGTTGCATCTGAGGACTCTATGGAGAGGGTTCCACATCCTGGGAGCGTTGCCAGAAAACAATCGGTATTGGGTGGTTTTCTTTTTCAGTTTCGGAGGGATAAGAAGGAGAGAGTTGGAGCTTCTCAGCGTTCTAGATTGACCTGCTCTTACCAGTTTGTTAGCGATACAAAGGGGATGATGGACGGAACGTTTGAGCCAATCAAACACTCACCCCCAGTCAACTGATCTGGGTTTAATCCATCATCATTCTTTAGCTCACTCCACCACCCCAGTTCAGACATGGCCATATGCAAATCAGTCTGACCCTGTGCCTCATGGGAACAGTCCAGCCCGAACTGCCAAGCCATGTCTTCCCTGGACCGGAAACAAGCATCCTGGGACCGGTTTCTGGCATTCCAGCCGTCATCAGCCAGGCTTGCTTGAATCCAGTGGCAAAGTGAGCAAGGGACCCACGTCTGGGCATACCCGCCAACTTAGGGCGAACAAAGCTGATACAAAGGGATGATGGACGGAACGCTTGAGCCAATCAAACACTCACCCCCAGTCAACTGATCTGGGTTTAATCCATCATCATTCTTTAGCTCACTCCACCACCCCAGTTCAGACATGGCCATATGCAAATCAGTCTGACCCTGTGCCTCATGGGAACAGTCCAGCCCGGACTGCCAAGCCATGTCTTCCCTGGACCGGAAACAAGCATCCTAGGACCGGTTTCTGGCATTCCAGCCGTCATCAGCCAGGCTTGCTTGAATCCAGTGGCAAAGTGAGCAAGGGACCCACGTCTGGGCATACCCCGCCAACCCTAGGGTGAACAAAGCGATACAAAGGGGATGATGGACGAACGTTTGAGCCAATCAAACACTCACCCCCAGTCAACTGATCTGCGGTTTAATCCATCATCATTCTTTAGCTCACTCCACCACCCCAGTTCAGACATGGCCATATGCAAATCAGTCTGACCCTGTGCCTCATGGGAACAGTCCAGTCCGAACTGCCAAGCCATGTCTTCCCTGGATCGAAACAAGCATCCTAGGACCCGGTTTCGGCATTCCAGCCGTCATCAGCTGCTTGCTTGAATCCAGTGGCAAAGTGAGCAAGGGGACCCACGTCTGGGCATACCCGCCAACTTAGGGCTGAACAAGCGATACAAAGGGGATGATGGACGGAACGTTTGAGCCAATCAAACACTCACCCTCAGTCAACTGATCTGGGTTTAATCCATCATCATTCTTTAGCTCACTCCACCACCCCAGTTCAGACATGGCCATATGCAAATCAGTCTGACCCTGTGCCTCATGGGAACAGTCCAGCCCGAACTGCCAAGCCATGTCTTCCTGGACCGGAAACAAGCATCCTAGGACCGGCTTCTGGCATTCCAGCCGTCATCAGCCAGGCTTGCTTGAATCCAGTGGCAAAGTGAGCAAGGGACCCACGTCTGGGCATACCCCGCCAACTTAGGGCGAACAAGTTCGATACAAAGGGGGATGATGGACGGAACGTTTGAGCTCAATCAAACACTCACCCCCAGTCAACTGATCTGGGTTTAATCCATCATCATTCTTTAGCTCACTCCACCACCCAGTTCAGACATGGCCATATGCAAATCAGTCTGACCCTGTGCCTCATGGGAACAGTCGGCCAGACTGCCAAGCCATGTCTTCCTGGACCGAAACAAGCATCCTAGGACCGGTTTCTGGCATTTCAGCCGTCATCAGCCAGGCTTGCTTGAATCCAGTGGCAAAGTGAGCAAGGGACCCACGTCTGGGCATACCCCGCCAACTTAGGGCTTAACAGAGCGATACAAAGGGATGATGGACGGAACGTTTGAGCCAATCAAACACTCACCCCCAGTCAACTGATCTGGGTTTAATCCATCATCATTCTTTAGCTCACTCCACCACCCCAGTTCAGACATGGCCATATGCAAATCAGTCTGACCCTGTGCCTCATGGGAACAGTCCAGCCCGACTGCCAAGCCATGTCTTCCTGGACCGGAAACAAGCATCCTAGGACCGGTTTCTGGCATTCCAGCCGTCATCAGCCAGGCTTGCTTGAATCCAGTGGCAAAGTGAGCAAGGGACCCACGTCTGGGCATACCCCGCCAACTTAGGGCGAACAAAGCGATACAAAGGGGATGATGGACGGAACGTTTGAGCCAATCAAACACTCACTTCAGTCAACTGATCTGGGTTTAATCCATCATCATTCTTTAGCTCACTCCACCACCCAGTTCAGACATGGCCATATGCAAATCAGTCTGACCCTGTGCCTCATGGGAACAGTCCAGCCCGAACTGCCAAGCCATGTCTTCCCTGGACCGGAAACAAGCATCCTAGGACCGGTTTCTGGCATTCCAGCCGTCATCAGCCAGGCTTGCTTGAATCCAGTGGCAAAGTGAGCAAGGGACCCACGTCTGGGCATCACCGCCAACTTAGGGCGAACAAGCTGATACAAAGGGGATGATGGACGGACGTTTGAGCCAATCAAACACTCACTTCCAGTCAGCTGATCTGGGTTTAATCCATCATCATTCTTTAGCTCACTCCACCACCCCAGTTCAGACATGGCCATATGCAAATCAGTCTGACCCTGTGCCTCATGGGAACAGTCAGCCCGAACTGCCAAGCCATGTCTTCCTGGACCGGAAACAAGCATCCTAGGACCGGTTTCTGGCATTCCAGCCGTCATCAGCCAGGCTTGCTTGAATCCAGTGGCAAAGTGAGCAAGGGACCCACGTCTGGGCATACCCCCGCCAGATCAGTTGACTGGGGGTGAATGTTTGATTGGCTCAAACGTTCCGTCCATCATCCCCTTTTGTATCGCTTTATTCGCCCTAGGTTGGCGGGGGTATGCCCAGACGTGGGTCCCTTGCTCACTTTGCCACTGGATTCAAGCAAGCCTGGCTGATGACGGCTGGAATGCCAGAAACCGGTCCTAGGATGCTTGTTTCCGGTCCAGGGAAGACATGGCTTGGCAGTTCGGGCTGGACTGTTCCCATGAGGCACAGGGTCAGACTGATTTGCATATGGCCATGTCTGAACTGGGGTGGTGGAGTGAGCTAAAGAATGATGATGGATTAAACCCAGATCAGTTGACTGGGGGTGAATGTTTGATTGGCTCAAGCGTTCTGTCCATCATCCCCTTTTGTATCGCTTCATTCGCCCTAAGTTGGCGGGGTATGCCCAGACGTGGGTCCCTTGCTCACTTTGCCACTGGATTCAAGCAAGCCTGGCTGATGACGGCTGGAATGCCAGAAACCGGTCCTAGGATGCTTGTTTCCGGTCCAGGGAAGACATGGCTTGGCAGTTCGGGCTGGACTGTTCCCATGAGGGACAGGGGTCAGACTGATTTGCATATGGCCATGTCTGAACTGGGGTGGTGGAGTGAGCTAAAGAATGATGATGGATTAAACCCAGATCAGTTGACTGGGGGTGAATGTTTGATTGGCTCAAACGTTCCGTCCATCATCCCCTTTTGTATCGCTTTATTCGCCCTAAGTTGGCGGGGTATGCCCAGACGTGGGTCCCTTGCTCACTTTGCCACTGGATTCAAGCAAGCCTGGCTGATGACGGCTGGCATGCCAGAAACCGGTCCTAGGATGCTTGTTTCCGGTCCAGGGAAGACATGGCTTGGCAGTTCGGGCTGGACTGTTCCCATGAGGCACAGGGTCAGACTGATTTGCATATGGCCATGTCTGAACTGGGGTGGTGGAGTGAGCTAAAGAATGATGATGGATTAAACCCAGATCAGTTGACTGGGGTGAATGTTTGATTGGCTCAAACGTTCCGTCCATCATCCCCTTTTGTATCGCTTTATTCGCCCTAAGTTGGCGGGGTATGCCCAGACGTGGGTCCCTTGCTCACTTTGCCACTGGATTCAAGCAAGCCTGGCTGATGACGGCTGGAATGCCAGAAACCGGTCCTAGGATGCTTGTTTCCGGTCCAGGGAAGACATGGCTTGGCAGTTCGGGCTGGACTGTTCCCATGAGGCACAGGGTCAGACTGATTTGCATATGGCCATGTCTGAACTGGGGTGGTGGAGTGAGCTAAAGAATGATGATGGATTAAACCCAGATCAGTTGACTGGGGGTGAATGTTTGATTGGCTCAAACGTTCCGTCCATCATCCCCTTTTGTATCGCTTTATTCGCCCTAAGTTGGCGGGGTATGCCCAGACGTGGGTCCCTTGCTCACTTTGCCACTGGATTCAAGCAAGCCTGGCTGATGACGGCTGGAATGCCAGAAACCGGTCCTAGGATGCTTGTTTCCGGTCCAGGGAAGACATGGCTGGCAGTTCGGGCTGGACTGTTCCCATGAGGCACAGGGTCAGACTGATTTGCATATGGCCATGTCTGAACTGGGGTGGTGGAGTGAGCTAAAGAATGATGATGGATTAAACCCAGATCAGTTGACTGGGGGTGAATGTTTGATTGGCTCAAACGTTCCGTCCATCATCCCTTTTGTATCGCTTTATTCGCCCTAAGTTGGCGGGAGTATGCCCAGACGTGGGTCCCTTGCTCACTTTGCCACTGGATTCAAGCAAGCCTGGCTGATGACGGCTGGAATGCCAGAAACCGGTCCTAGGATGCTTGTTTCCGGTCCAGGGAAGACATGGCTTGGCAGTTCGGGCTGGACTGTTCCCATGAGGCACAGGGTCAGACTGATTTGCATATGGCCATGTCTGAACTGGGGTGGTGGAGTGAGCTAAAGAATGATGATGGATTAAACCCAGATCAGTTGACTGGGGGTGAATGTTTGATTGGCTCAAACGTTCCGTCCATCATCCCCTTTTGTATCGCTTTATTCGCCCTAAGTTGGCGGGAGTATGCCCAGACGTGGGTCCCTTGCTCACTTTGCCACTGGATTCAAGCAAGCCTGGCTGATGACGGCTGGAATGCCAGAAACCGGTCCTAGGATGCTTGTTTCCGGTCCAGGGAAGACATGGCTTGGCAGTTCGGGCTGGACTGTTCCCATGAGGCACAGGGTCAGACTGATTTGCATATGGCCATGTCTGAACTGGGGTGGTGGAGTGAGCTAAAGAATGATGATGGATTAAACCCAGATCAGTTGACTGGGGGTGAATGTTTGATTGGCTCAAACGTTCCGTCCATCATCCCCTTTTGTATCGCTTTATTCTACCCTAAGTTGGCGGGGGTATGCCCAGACGTGGGTCCCTTGCTCACTTTGCCACTGGATTCAAGCAAGCCTGGCTGATGACGGCTGGAATGCCAGAAACCGGTCCTAGGATGCTTGTTTCCGGTCCAGGGAAGACATGGCTTGGCAGTTCGGGCTGGACTGTTCCCATGAGGCACAGGGTCAGACTGATTTGCATATGGCCATGTCTGAACTGGGGTGGTGGAGTGAGCTAAAGAATGATGATGGATTAAACCCAGATCAGTTGACTGGGGGTGAATGTTTGATTGGCTCAAACGTTCCGTCCATCATCCCCTTTTGTATCGCTTTATTCGCCCTAAGTTGGCGGGGTATGCCCAGACGTGGGTCCCTTGCTCACTTTGCCACTGGATTCAAGCAAGCCTGGCTGATGACGGCTGGAATGCCAGAAACCGGTCCTAGGATGCTTGTTTCCGGTCCAGGGAAGACATGGCTTGGCAGTTCGGGCTGGACTGTTCCCATGAGGCACAGGGTCAGACTGATTTGCATATGGCCATGTCTGAACTGGGGTGGTGGAGTGAGCTAAAGAATGATGATGGATTAAACCCAGATCAGTTGACTGGGGGTGAATGTTTGATTGGCTCAAACGTTCCGTCCATCATCCCCTTTTGTATCGCTTTATTCGCCCTAAGTTGGCGGGGGTATGCCCAGACGTGGGTCCCTTGCTCACTTTGCCACTGGATTCAAGCAAGCCTGGCTGATGACGGCTGGAATGCCAGAAACCGGTCCTAGGATGCTTGTTTCCGGTCCAGGGAAGACATGGCTTGGCAGTTCGGGCTGGACTGTTCCCATGAGGCACAGGGTCAGACTGATTTGCATATGGCCATGTCTGAACTGGGGTGGTGGAGTGAGCTAAAGAATGATGATGGATTAAACCCAGATCAGTTGACTGGGGGTGAGTGTTTGATTGGCTCAAACGTTCCGTCCATCATCCCCTTTTGTATCACTTTATTCGCCCTAAGTTGGCGGGGGTATGCCCAGACGTGGGTCCCTTGCTCACTTTGCCACTGGATTCAGGCAAGCCTGGCTGATGACGGCTGGAATGCCAGAAACCGGTCCTAGGATGCTTGTTTCCGGTCCAGGGAAGACATGGCTTGGCAGTTCGGGCTGGACTGTTCCCATGAGGCACAGGGTCAGACTGATTTGCATATGGCCATGTCTGAACTGGGGTGGTGGAGTGAGCTAAAGAATGATGATGGATTAAACCCAGATCAGTTGACTGGGGGTGAATGTTTGATTGGCTCAAACGTTCCGTCCATCATCCCCTTTGTATCGCTTTATTCGCCCCTAAGTTGGCGGGGGTATGCCCAGACGTGGGTCCCTTGCTCACTTTGCCACTGGATTCAAGCAAGCCTGGCTGATGACGGCTGGAATGCCAGAAACCGGTCCTAGGATGCTTGTTTCCGGTCCAGGGAAGACATGGCTTGGCAGTTCGTGCTGGACTGTTCCCATGAGGCACAGGGTCAGACTGATTTGCATATGGCCATGTCTGAACTGGGGTGGTGGAGTGAGCTAAAGAATGATGATGGATTAAACCCAGATCAGTTGACTGGGGGTGAATGTTTGATTGGCTCAAACGTTCCGTCCATCATCCCCTTTTGTATCGCTTTATTCGCCCTAAGTTGGCGGGGGTATGCCCAGACGTGGGTCCCTTGCTCACTTTGCCACTGGATTCAAGCAAGCCTGGCTGATGACGGCTGGAATGCCAGAAACCGGTCCTAGGATGCTTGTTTCCGGTCCAGGGAAGACATGGCTTGGCAGTTCGGGCTGGACTGTTCCCATGAGGCACAGGGTCAGACTGATTTGCATATGGCCATGTCTGAACTGGGGTGGTGGAGTGAGCTAAAGAATGATGATGGATTAAACCCAGATCAGTTGACTGGGGGTGAATGTTTGATTGGCTCAAACGTTCCGGTCCATCATCCCCTTTTGTATCGCTTTATTCGCCCCTAAGTTGGCGGGGGTATGCCCAGACGTGGGTCCCTTGCTCACTTTGCCACTGGATTCAAGCAAGCCTGGCTGATGACGGCTGGAATGCCAGAAACCGGTCCTAGGATGCTTGTTTCCGGTCCAGGGAAGACATGGCTTGGCAGTTCGGGCTGGACTGTTCCCATGAGGCACAGGGTCAGACTGATTTGCATATGGCCATGTCTGAACTGGGGTGGTGGAGTGAGCTAAAGAATGATGATGGATTAAACCCAGATCAGTTGCCTGGGGGTGAATGTTTGATTGGCTCAAACGTTCCGTGCTTGTTTCCGGTCCAGGAAGACATGGCTTGGCAGTTCGGGCTGGACTGTTCCCCATGAGGCACAGGGTCAGACTGATTTGCATATGGCCATGTCTGAACTGGGGTGGTGGAGTGAGCTAAAGAATGATGATGGATTAAACCCAGATCAGTTGACTGGGGGTGAGTGTTTGATTTGCTCTAACGCTCCGTCCATCATCCCCTTTGGTATCGCTTTGTTCGCCCTAAGTTGGCAGGGTATGCCCAGGCGTGGGTCCCTTGCTCACTTTGCCACTGGATTCAAGATAGCCTGGCTGATGAGGGTTTTGAACCCGAAACCGGTCCCAGGATGCTTGTTTCCGGTCCAGGGAAGACATGGCTTGGCAGTTCGGGCTGGACTGTTCCCATGAGGCACAGGGTCAGACTGATTTGCATATGGCCATGTCTGAACTGGGGTGGTGGAGTGAGCTAAAGAATGATGATGGATTAAACCCAGATCAGTTGACTGGGGGTGAGTGTTTGATTTGCTCTAACGCTCCGTCCATCATCCCCTTTAGTATCGCTTTGTTCAGCCCTAAGTTGGCAGGGTATGCCCAGGCGTGGGTCCCTTGCTCACTTTGCCACTGGATTCAAGATAGCCTGGCTGATGAGGGTTTGAACCCGGAAACCGGTCCCAGGATGCTTGTTTCCGGTCCAGGGAAGACATGGCTTGGCAGTTCGGGCTGGACTGTTCCCATGAGGCACAGGGTCAGACTGATTTGCATATGGCCATGTCTGAACTGGGGTGGTGGAAGTGAGCTAAAGAATGATGATGGATTAAACCCAGATCAGTTGACTGGGGGTGAGTGTTTGATTTGCTCTAACGCTCCGTCCATCATCCCCTTTGGTATCAGCTTTGTTCGCCCTAAGTTGGCAGGGTATGCCCAGACGTGGGTCCCTTGCTCACTTTGCCACTGGATTCAAGATAGCCTGGCTGATGAGGGTTTTGAACCCGAAACCGGTCCCAGGATGCTTGTTTCCGGTCCAGGGAAGACATGGCTTGGCAGTTCGGGCTGGACTGTTCCCATGAGGCACAGGGTCAGACTGATTTGCATATGGCCATGTCTGAACTGGGGTGGTGGAGTGAGCTAAAGAATGATGATGGATTAAACCCAGATCAGTTGACTGGGGGTGAGTGTTTGATTTGCTCTAACGCTCCGTCCATCATCCCCTTTGGTATCGCTTTGTTCGCCTAAGTTGGCAGGGTATGCCCAGACGTGGGTCCCTTGCTCACTTTGCCACTGGATTCAAGATAGCCTGGCTGATGAGGGTTATGAACCCGAAACCGGTCCCAGGATGCTTGTTTCCGGTCCAGGAAGACATGGCTTGGCAGTTCGGGCTGGACTGTTCCCATGAGGCACAGGGTCAGACTGATTTGCATATGGCCATGTCTGAACTGGGGTGGTGGAGTGAGCTAAAGAATGATGATGGATTAAACCCAGATCAGTTGACTGGGGGTGAGTGTTTGATTTGCTCTAACGCTCCGTCCATCATCCCCTTTGAGTATCGCTTTGTTCGCCCTAAGTTGGCAGGGTATGCCCAGGCGTGGGTCCCTTGCTCACTTTGCCACTGGATTCAAGATAGCCTGGCTGATGAGGTTATGAACCCGAAACCGGTCCCAGGATGCTTGTTTCCGGTCCAGGGAAGACATGGCTTGGCAGTTCGGGCTGGACTGTTCCCATGAGGCACAGGGTCAGACTGATTTGCATATGGCCATGTCTGAACTGGGGTGGTGGAGTGAGCTAAAGAATGATGATGGATTAAACCCAGATCAGTTGACTGGGGGTGAGTGTTTGATTTGCTCTAGCGCTCCGTCCATCATCCCCCTTTGGTATCAGCTTTGTTCGCCCTAAGTTGGCAGGGTATGCCCAGACGTGGGTCCCTTGCTCCACTTTGCCACTGGATTCAAGATAGCCTGGCTGATGAGGGTTATGAACCCGAAAGCCGGTCCCAGGATGCTTGTTTCCGGTCCAGGGAAGACATGGCTTGGCAGTTCGGGCTGGACTGTTCCCATGAGGCACAGGGTCAGACTGATTTGCATATGGCCATGTCTGAACTGGGGTGGTGGAGTGAGCTAAAGAATGATGATGGATTAAACCCAGATCAGTTGACTGGGGGTGAGTGTTTGATTTGCTCTAGCGCTCCGTCCATCATCCCCTTTAGTATCGCTTTGTTCGCCCTAAGTTGGCAGGGTATGCCCAGGCGTGGGTCCCTTGCTCACTTTGCCACTGGATTCAAGATAGCCTGGCTGATGAGGGTTATGAACCCGAAACCGGTCCCAGGATGCTTGTTTCCGGTCCAGGGAAGACATGGCTTGGCAGTTCGGGCTGGACTGTTCCCATGAGGCACAGGGTCAGACTGATTTGCATATGGCCATGTCTGAACTGGGG